>SJYT01043574.1:21397-31657 GCA_006410635.1 Cephalophus harveyi
GTGTATCATACAAAGAATATATTGAATGTGATAATTATAAAAACATGTTTTTTATTTAGTCTTTGGTGATGAAGGAGAAAATTCAGGCCCAGTCACCTCAGGTATCTATCCTGGCATTATTGGCATTATCTTTAAAAATTTATAAAAGGGAATCTAATAAAGCAAATTAAACTTTTCTGTAAATTTATTTCCTTAACTTGAAAATCAAGAAAAAAAATGGAAACACAGTAATGTCTTAATGGGAAAAGAGAAAGCAACTAGATGTAAAATTTGACAAATTTGAATAGAAAGTTTAACTTTGCCACAGATTCTGAATGCAAATCTATACAATGTGGACCTGAAGAATCCTGAGATCATTATTGTTAACTGATGTCTGATCTTTTAGATGACTCTGGAAGGTACTTGTGCAATTCATTTCTTTAAATTATTATCATTCAGTACATATTCCCTGAGATTCAACTATAGGTTAGTGCTTCCCAGGTGGCTCAATAGTAAAGAATCTACCCACCAGTGCAGGAGCTGTCGGTTTGATCCCTATGTCTGGAATATCCCCTGTAGAAGGAAATGGAACCCTTCATCAAGTATTTTTGCCTGGACAATCCCATGGACAGAGGAGCCTGGTGGGCTACAGCCCATGGGGTCGCAAAACAGTCAGACACAACTTAGAAACTAAACAACAGCGTATTTATTGAAATTCAGCCATGGGTTAGGTGTTAATGAGAGGTCATGGAGATATAAATTCCAGAGTGACAGCTATCTCTTTTCAGATTTTTTTTTTTCAGTTTTTTGAAGAGTCAGACAATGGACATACACTCTTAGTAGATTATGATGAACAAAATGAGAGAGAAGAGGTTTTCAGTTGGGTAGTATATCCAGCAAGAGTGCTTAAGGGAAACCTGTGGGGATGGTTGAATTGACACAGAAATTGTTTCTTGGCATTTATAATACAGAAGCCAGAGAGTCCTTGCATAGCAAACAATTACTCAGCATCCTGCATGATTCAAGCACTCTGTGGGGCTTTCTTTTTTTCTTTAAGATATCTAGAATCTACTTTAGTTTCACATACAACTATTAATTAACAACTCTATTAATGCAAATATACTCATACTTTAAAAATAATTGTGTCTTTGTAACTGACTCACATTATTTAACATACTGTCTTCAGGGTTTATCCATGTTGTCACTTATACCAGAATTATCTTCCCTTTATAAGGCTGAAAAATATGCTGGACCATATGATAATTTGCTGGGGTCCAGCCCCGGTGGATCCAGGGAATTTGAAGTGGGGACGGCGTTGGTGAGGAAAACTTATTTATTTATTAATATAAGATTAGATTAGGAAGAAATAGTGTAGTAGGAAAATTAAGTGGAGAAAAGAGGCTGAATAACTTGGTTTACGGGGAAGACCAATAAAGTTCCAGACAAGGAATTTGCACCATCTACGTTAGGCCGCCAGCGTCCCTTTGAATATCGGAGAGTGCCCCGCCTTGGGCTCTCTCTCTTATGGATCTTAGAAGCCAGGACAAGTAAGTAGACATGGTGAGCCGCCCTGCTCCAGATGGGAATTCACCCTGAAGTTAGAGTAAAGAGAAGACATGGGGGAAACCAGTCCAGCAACTTGCCCCGGCCTCTATTGTCTAGAAAGTCCTTTTATACCTTTTTGATTGTACGTACAGATCAATGGGTAATACAAAATTATGCAGCGTCAGCAGCCCTGACTCTTATCAAAACCAGGCTTTTCTCTCTGCATACCTAGTTGTACACACAAGTCTTAGGTGATTTACATCATCTTATAGCCAGAGGGCCAATTAACATTTTACAGCCTTTTTGCTGATAAGGGTTTGTCAACCAGAAGACTTATTTGTGTTGATCTTCCCAAAGTCTGGTGCCACTCTCAGAAAGCACTAAATAAAGTTACATTCTTACATAGCAAGGACACAAGGGGAGTGCAATGATATATAACAAGGAAAAGTAATTAACTCAAAAGTCTAGTGTTGCTAACATCAAAACTACTATATATCTTTTCCCATATCCTGTTTACATTGATTAACATCCTCCCAGGTGCCTAAAAGATAAAGAATATGGAGGCCTGGCAGCAGTCATATTCAGAGAATATCAGAAGAGTGGAAAAGCAGAGCACAAAGGCCGGCAGATTCTTATTTTTTGGGGGGGTGGATGCTCAGGAAATTCCAGGGGGAACCCCTGAAACCTGATCACGCCCTTGCGTTTGTCAGGCTTCCTTCCTCATGACCTTGTCACGGGCGGGATTCCTCACGCTGGCCCCCGACAATAATTCTATTTTTAATTTTTTGGGAAATCACCATGTAGTTTTGCATAGTGGTTGCAACATTTTACATTTCCATTAACAGTGCACAGAGTTCCAATTTCTTGCCATCCCCACCAGCACCCATTATTTATAAATTTATTTTTTTGATAGTGGCCATCCTTACAGGTGTGATGTGATATATAATATTGGTTTTGATTTGCATTTTCATCATTATTAGTGATACTCAACATGTTTTCCTATACTTGTTATCTATTTGTTCATCTTTGGAGAATTGTGTATTTATTTGCCCATTTTAAAATCAGGTTATGTTTGCAGTTTAGCTATAGTAGTTCTTTGTATATTTTCATATTAACCACTTATTTGATAAATGATTTGTAGATATTTTCCCATTCTGTAGGTCCCCCTTATAATTTCATGCACAAAATACATTTTATCATGAAGATTAAGATTTAAAATTATTCTGAATATCTAATTCATGACAGAAAATATATTACATAAAGAAACCTCAAATGCTCACTGAAAACACATAGAACATAAGGAATATTGCCTCTTTTTTAAAAAAGAAGACAGAATAACGTGAAAAGAACAATAAAAGTGAGCTAAATTGCCAGAAAGACATTGATTATCTAGAAAAATAATTGTAACAATATGCGTTAGATTTACTAAGTAAACAGGAAATACTCAAATTTGTATGAAAAAATATAATTGGGTACTGATCTGAGAGCAGCACCTCCAAGCCAAATTATCATGCAGTTGCAACAAAGGTCTTAACTGTTGCTATGGAGATCTCTGAAACTAGGATGCCTATTAAAAGTTGTTCAGTTTTGAGGCAAAGTGGTTGGGCATACGAATGAGTGTTCTTTCCTTGGGTGAAATCTTTCCCTAAGGAAAGGACATTATCATGTAACCATTTTTCCTGTTTTAACTGATTAGGTATTATAATTCTTTCTACCGGCCATTTATTGCTTTCCTATGGAAAATGGTGTTTTTGTGGGAGTTTATGTTCAATACAAATTTATTTCAATTTTTTCCTATCCCCATATGTGCATTCTTATGTTCCTGCTTTTCCATTCTTTGTTCTACACATCTGTTTGCCAGTTCTCATAAGTATATAAACATGCTCAGTATATTTGTAAATGGAGGAGAAGGGGATGACAGAGGATGAGATAGTTGGATGGCATCACTGCCTTGATGGACATGAGTTTGAGCAAGCTCCAGAACTTGGTGATGGACAGAAAAGCTGGCATACTGCAGTCCATGGCATCACAAAGAGTCAGACATGACTGAGCAACTGAACTGAACTGATATTTATATATACTCTTAATTCTGGACAGTTTTTTCCATAAACATTAGAGACCAGGTAGACTTCCCAAAGTTCTCTTCATTCAAAGAATTAACCCCACTATTGAGTTTTTGCGGCATTCTTATGTAAGGCTATAAGTGAAGCAGTCCATTTTTAACTTGAAGATACATTCTGAACTGACCAATACATGAACCAAGCTCAGCTACTTTTTTCCTTTGTCAGTTTGTCATACACACCAACTCCATTTGGTCATAAGTGTGACTTGAGGGGAACTTGTTTGTGGAAAATTTGAGGATAACATGGGAATTTGGACCACCTAAATATGAATCTTGCTTGTGCCCTCTGGCTTTTCACATGCTTGACTATAGATGTACCACTTTTATCTTATGATGTATTGCTACTGAAAGTATCATATCTTTTGATGTAGTGGGTGTGGCAGAATCCAGCTCATGAGCATACACCACTCTAGTATCATGTCCACTTGATATTTTATGTCGAGTCCAGTATACTGTCAGGAGATTGTGTTTTTAATGATATAAACCTTTCCACTGCAGATGGCATGGCTTTGCTCCAATATCCTAGAGATATATTTTGTGATTCTCATCTTGGATGTTTCCATCATTCCCACATGGTATCATATCTCATCACAGATTCTTCTATAACCAAAATGTTTGCCTGATACTTTGGCCCAAGCAACAGGTCTGTTTACACTATGGACTATACCCGTAGCAGAATCATTTTTTACTTCAGGCAATATTTAAAGTTAGGTTGGCTTCCCAGGTGGCTCAGAGATTAATGCATCTGCCTGCAATGCGGGAGACCTGAGTTCAATCCCAGGGTTGGGAAGATCCCCTGGTGAAGGAAATGGCAACCCATTCCAGAATTCTTGCCTGGAAAATCCCATGGATGGAGGAGCCTGGTAGGCTACAGTCCATGGGGTCGCAAAGAGTTGGACACGACTGAGCGACTTCACTTTCACTTTTGTCTTTCCTGCACTTTCATTTTTGTCTTTCCTACACTTTCATTTTTGTCTTTCCTATAAATTGGTAGAGGTAGTATTCTCAAGTGTAGAATATATTATTACTTCTAGTACCCAAAGAGGTTTTCTAGATATTATGATTCTTTCTTAGTAGTGTAAGACAAAGGATGTTATAAGATTGTCTACTTTGGAGAGCATATTTGGTTGTGCAACTAGAAACATTAAATTTTCTTCTGATATAACACATTCTTAACATTTCATTTGTCCTCCACCCACTGTATGTCTTATGAAAACTTTCCATGTTTTTACACCCTTCAGATATATACTCAAAATGCAGATGTTCCTACATGTTTGGAAGATATTATGGTGGGGAAAGAGCAGAAGATAGATAAATTTATCCTTAGTATATAAGTGTATTTCTGGTGTGAAACACAAAATGGTCCTCTTGTTCAATTAAGATCTGCTAGGTTTTTCTTCATGCCAGTGTGGTGATTTAAGTGAAGATCTAGAGGAGATCACTGTGCCTGCATAAAGCAATTTAAGGGGGCAGTAAGCATTGCCTTCCTGTAAGGATAAAATTATTATTTGTACTTTTTTAGCCAAGTAAAAACTCAGTTTCAATAGTGATCTTCTCCACTCTAATAGTTCTCATTCAATAGACTAAGCAACCAATGTAGTCATTCTGCCACTTTACAAGTGTGCCCATTCCAATTATATATTCAGGCACTGGGAAAAGTGCCATCAAGTACACCCATAGATCCACTAATTCACTGTGAATTGGATATAGAACTAAGCTCCATTTATCACTTAAGTACTGTAAGCTCCTACTCTAATAAGGGTGAAATGATGGTGCTTTGAGTCCTTAAATCCAGTATCCAGTATGTTTTGGTATTTCCTTTTTACTTATGTATGTTTGCCTGAGTAAATAGCTATAGGATAATTTGTGGAACAAATAGAGGAATTATTATTGTGCATTCTTGCTACAGTGTTTCAGCATCCTTTCTCAGAGTCAGACTTCCCTTCAGTCAGTGGGTTTCTGAGCTTCTTAGTGGTTCAAGCTGAAAAACAGGGCAAAAGTTTATGCCAGTTTATTGGCAGTGCTGCCTGCTGCCTCCTGATCATCTAGCTGAATGCATTTTGTGTTTTACACATAGCATTATCCTTTTTGACTGTCCATGTTTCTTACCCCTGGGAAGTCCATGTTCTCCATAGCTCTCTGTGGGTCAAGCCATCCTGTCAGTTTTGTATCTCTACTTATTACAGTAATTAAATTCATTTTGCTTTATCTGATTAAGTACCAACACCTGACCTCCATTATTATTATTACTATTATTTTTTTTTTTTTTTGTGTGGGTGGGATCTTATCAAGTTCATTACCATCAGGAAACCAAGTTCTCCAACATCTCTTCTCATCAGCCCTTGTCTACAAAAGACCATTGAGCTACTTAAAGATAGCAGTTCTTCTCACAGCAGTGCATTTCTATGTCTTCACCTATTGGCTGTCTGTGAAAGCCAAATGGGTCAAAGCAAATGATGGTGTTTACCTACACAACGAAGTCTTGTCCTCACTGATTCACTCTGCTGTATATGGGATCTTCACCAGAATAAGTCAATTAAATATGCAGCTACTGATTTACTTAAATATACAATCACTGATTCTCTAAATGTATTATTTCAAATACTCAGCAGGGAGAATCAAAAGCAATTTGTTTTTCAATGGAATAAAAAGGACAGGAGCACATCACTGTCTTATCCTCAAGATTATTTTACCTATCCTGCTATCTGCCTTATTACAGTCTATAGCATTTTGATTGATTTGACATTCTATATAGCAACATACTGGATCTTTAAATTGATAACTTTCCAAGTGATTCTGGTGAAATGCATTTGTTGTTACTTGGATGTCTGTTAGATATCCTGGATGCTCCATAAAGATAAATTAAAGCCAAGGAGTCAAAATAAATTCAGTGAATATTCATAGGTATTTCAATATATTGACATTTTCATGGATCCATTGTCTTGGGTGTGTTGGGGGATTACTTCTCAGTAGAATGACAGTACAGTAGACCGATTTGTGCTAGACAGAAGCTTTATTTTCAAAAGGGTTATGGTTGGCAGATTAATTGACTTTTATGCTAAAAAAGCAAAGTGCTGTAGGCTGATGCCGTTCCCACACAAGAATTTAAATAGCAGGTCAGAGAATCAAAAGGTCTCCTGGATCTGGCATTCTGATTGTAAAATGACCCCATTCATAAGCTAATAGCTGAGTCCTGTTATAGAGGCTAGCAGCCCAGACTCCAAGAGATACCTGTGAGAAGGCTGCTTTTAGAAGTTTCAAGAAAAAAAAAAAATCAGTTTCATAGAGTTGAAACGGGTCATTAGAGATGCAGTTCTGTACATGCAGCCCTTTCCTATTAATATAATTCTTTCTGACACTTATGAGATGGGGAATTACAGGAGTATAGCACATCAATTATTGCTATACATTCTCATGGAAAAGCAATAACAGGACATTAAATTAGTCCAGAGGGGCTTATCTGCAAGGTCATCTTTATATTTGTTCTTCTGTGTACTGAGATGTGTCTTTTTAAACTCAGATTGCTTTTATATTTTCTTTTTAATACTGGTTTGGAGTAATTTCATCATGATGTGGCTTGGTATAGTGGTCTTTATAGTTCTTGTACTTGGAGTTTGTTGAGTTTCTGTGATCTGTGAGTCAAAAAGTTTTGCTCTCTGGCTATTTACAAAAAAAGCAGTGTACCCAGCTGTTTGTGGATGCTTTAAAAATGTTAGCTCTAATTGGCTTGGGTGGCTCTTCCCCAGACTCAAGTAGTTTTCTCACATGCATGTTCTGATCAGTACTCTAATGAATAATGAAGGAAGACTCTGAAGATGCCTGGATCTCTCTCTGTGTGTGACTCTCCCCTCTACATTAGTCTTCCTTAAATTCTAGCTTCCTTGTCCTATCCTCATCATCAACTCCATTTTCTCTACTCAGGATGTCAACTAGACTCTACCTGGTTCTCCCTCCTTGATCTACTGCTGAAAATTCTTTAAAGGCAGTAAATTTGGGTGAGTACAGGCCTCACAATTTTTGCTTGCCATGTCTTTAGGATCACTGATTTTCATTGACACTGTCATTTTTGAGTGTCAGAGAAGTAAATTTACAGTAAATATGGGTACTACTGCATCTTAGCAGTAGGTTCAAAATAGAAATCCTGTTATATTTCAGGGTGCTTCCAATTAGCCATATTCTGAATCTGCTGAAATTTTTGCTCAGCTTCTTATTCTTCCAGTGTGCAGGAAAGGTAAGTGAGCTGGCCTACACTTTGGCTGAGCTGTTTTATTGAAATGTGATATGTATCTCAATGCCACAGACCCCTGGTGAAGACATAAAATTTTCTGATTAATCATGTGTTCTGTAACCCTGGATCTAAAGAAATACAGGGTGCTTTGTACAAGCTTGACAGTGTTTTTTTATGGATAACTGTGAAATTGATGATTTGCACCTGTTCTCAGTGAGTATTCTATGGGCTCTGCCACTGAAGGCTTATTGCATAGCAAGAATATGCCTTCTAGACAGCAGGGTACTAGGAATTCTGGATGTGACTTTATTTTGGGCTCCCTGATTCTGAGTGTTCCATGAATACCAGTAGTCTCCATCCAAGAGAGAAAACTCTTGCAGCATGGTTCCTTCAAAGGGAGACTGAAATTTACACTTGGCTTCTTCTTAACCTTTAGTTTGATGCAGCCTTTAGCTATTTTGCATACCTCTGTTATATTGTATCATTTTTCTGCAACAAAGTATATAGTTGAAGCACTTTCATTTTGGATCTTAAGGTTTTTGTCTGTGTTTAGGATTCATCTTTGATTTGGGGAAGGTTCATGTTCCTATATTCTATTTAAGTTTTGGAAAATGACTTGAGAAGAAATAACGTTAAGTGCTTTAGGTACCTTCTCTAGGACATTTTCTCATCTTCAAATCTCAACCTCCATGCAAAAACCTTGAAAACGTATTCTAAATCCTTAGCTTAGAGAGAGTGCTGCAAACATCCTGTTGCTCTTCTGAACTTTTTCTCTATTTCCTTTAGCCATTAATCAACAAACAAATCAATGTATTTAAAAAATATGAATGTGCTGCTCTCTTTTGTCACTCTTTTCTTAGATATCTAGGTATCTTAGACCTTCAAACTGCCTATTCTAGTCATTTTCAATGATTCTTAGCAGTTGGTTTGTATATTTTTCTAGCTTTATGGTATTTTACACCATAAAGATTGATAAGATTCTAATTACTGAAACTGAAGACCTGAGGTGCATCTTAACATCTTACACATTGGTCTGAAGTTATAAAGCACATCTACCCCTTTATTCAAATGTAAGTTTTTAGATCTGCAGTTCCTGATATGGTGATCACTAGCCAATAGGATGATGAAATTTAAATTTTAAATTAGATGTAAAATCTGATTTATTATTGCACTAGTCAAATATGACTACTCTATGGACAGTTTGGATATAGAATACTTCTGTTTGGCAGGTCTGGGCAATCCATGTAAGACTTGTCAAAAGTATGGAATCTAATGTTTGTTTTGTTTAGTTTCCAATTTTGGTAATTATACTCAAAGCAATTTGTTCATAGTTAAATATAAGTAGAAGGAGAATCATTTTACGAGAAAAAGTCTTTAGAAGGCTGCATTCCAGCACCACTCTTTGAGGTAAATAAGCACTTTTAACTATAAAACTTCCACTAGCTATGTAGATCTCTACCTCAAAACTAGTAGCATGATGTACCTATGGATTTTGCTGTCCTGAGGGGATCCACAGATCTACTGGTAATGCCAACATGTATCTAACTCCACATTTATCTCTGTTGCTTTGAAAACCTGCTACTTTCCACAGTCTAGAAACTCAGGCAATATTTTCAGCTATGCATGTGGCTCATTATATAGAAATGGATCCTTTGGTGAGAGGGGATGAAAGCAGCATATGATCACATAGAATACATTAGAGAACCTCACTATCTATCTCTCATTGCCTGATCTACATGCCAAAAGTCACTTTGTGTTTTTGGTTCCATTTTTAATTCATAACAGTGTGTGTGTGTGTGTGTGTGTGTGGTGTGTGTGTAGAAGAGCAATATATCATAGAAATATATACATTAAATTCTAGCTCCACAATATGTTTTTTTCTGTTTCACATTTCACTGCTTTGGGTATGGAGCAGATATTAATCAGAACACACACTAAGTAGACAATACTAATCAAGACTCTTGTTTACTGTACCACTTCTTTATCAATCAGCAGATCCTGAGCTGATGGTAAATATTGAAAACTCAATTGCTTTTTCCTTGTAAGAATGTTCTCTCTTATCCTATCTACTGTAATTTTCTCAGGAATCTTACTTGTTCTGAAAAGTTTTATTGTATACTTAGTCGATTCCCTGATAACTAGGTTTCTGTGTTCAATAGATTCAGCCTATTTTACATTTGCATTAATCTCTCTTGATGTTTGACTACACATTTGATTTGTTCTTGATTTTTCATATTAAAAACACTTCTTTAAAGTTATTTGAGTTGGAAACAGGGTATAAACATGAGTTACAAATCTTTAAGGTTTCTTATGTGTTTTACATTGAGATATAAGCTTATGAGTTAAAAATTGCAACTAGCTTTATATTTTAAAAGCTTTATATTAT
>SJYT01043574.1:34830-52287 GCA_006410635.1 Cephalophus harveyi
AATGAACACTGTTTATAAGTAGAAATAGTGTGAATGTTAAAAATAGTAATAACTTGTCCTTTCACATTTAATTTTAACTGTTTTATAAGAGATTTTTAAAGAAATAATATTAAATTCTAATTTTTAAATCTATGAGGTATGCGTTCTTGTGTATGTGTTGGCATAGGCGGATGTGCTCAGTCACATCAGAGACTTTGCAACTCAATGGACTGTAGCCTGCTAGGCTCTTCTGTCTGTGGGATATTTTTCAGGCAAGAATACTGGAGTGGTTTGCTATTTCCACCTTCAGGGGATTTTCCCTGCCCATGTATCAAACCTGTGTCTCCTGCATCTCCTGCATTAGCACGCGGATTCTTTATCTTTGAGCTACCTGGAAAGCCTATGTGTGTATGTGTGTGAGTGTGTGTGTCCGAAATAATCAGCCACTGTTCATGGAATCAATAGTTGATGTCATTGACTAAATCTCATTGACCTATTGGTAGGCACATTTTTAATGGCTTCTAAACAAAAATCTCTGTATTATGGTAAATTACAAAATGTGTATGTGCCAAAAGACAGTGATTTTAGTAGTTGTAATTTGAGCTCTCCTCAACCTAGATAGCATATTCAAAAGCAGAGACATTACTTTGCCCACTAAGGTCCATCTAGTCAAGGCTATGGTTTTTCCTGTGGTCATGTATGGATGTGAGAGTTGGACTGTGAAGAAGGCTGAGTGCCGAAGAATTGATGCTTTTGAACTGTGGTGTTGGAGAAGACTCTTGAGAGTCCCTTGCACTGCAAGGAGATCCAACCAGTCCATTCTGAAGGAGATCAGCCCTGGGATTTCTTTGGAAGGAATGATGCTAAAGCTGAAACCCCAGTACTTTGGCCACCTCATGCGAAGAGTTGACTCATTGGAAAAGACTCTGATGCTGGGAGGAATTGGGGGCAGGAGGAGAAGGGGACGACAGAGGATGAGATGGCTGGATGGCATCACGGACTCGATGGACGTGAGTCTGAGTGAACTCCGGGAGATGGTGATGGACAGGGAGGCCTGGCATGCTGCGATTCATGGGGTCGCAAAGAGTTGGACACGACTGAGCGACTAAACTGAACTGAACTGACTAGACAGACCTTAGTCGGCAAAGTAATGTCTCTGCTTTTGAATATGCTATATAGGTTGGTCATAACTTTTCTTCCAAGGAGTAAGCATCTTTTAATTTCATGGCTGCAGTCACCATCTGCAGTGATTTTGGAGCCCCCAAAAATAAAGTCAGCTACTGTTTCCACTGTTTCCCCATCTATTTCCCATGAAGTGATGGGACCAGATGCCATGATCTTTGTTTTCTGAATGTTGAGCTTTAAGCCAACTTTTTCACTCTCTGCTTTCACTTTCATCAAGAGGCTTTTTAGTTCCTTTTCACTTTCTTCCATAAGGGTGGTGTCATCTGCATACCTGAGGTTATTGATATTTCTCCTGGCAATCTTGATTCCAGCTTGTGTTTCTTCCAGTCCAGCGTTTCTCATGATGTACTCTGCATAGAAGTTAAATAAGCAAGGTGACAATATACAGCCTTGATGTACTCCTTTTTTATTTGGAACCAGTCTGTTGTTCCATGTCCAGTTCTAACTGTTGCTTCCTGACCTGCATACAGATTTCTCAAGAGGCAGGTCAGGTGGTCTGGTATTCCCATCTCTCTCAGAATTTTCCACAGTTTATTGTGTTTTAACTGTATCCTATGACTATTGCAACTTATTAGTAAAGGCCTTACACTCAGTTTAACTTACTAAATTACTTGGAGCATGAGAATTCACTAGTTTGTCTATTCATCGCTGGGTAGTTCAACAGTGAAAAAGAAATAGCATGCATTAGAGGAATGCAAACTCATAATAATGAACTGAAAACCACATTATTGATATTTTTTTTTACTCTCCAATAACTGAAGAGATAGTACTCTTCTTCAAACCTTTTAATTTGTTATTACTGATGTATTTGTTTCTTAGTACATATGATATTTATTTCGCATCAATCTTATGAAAAAAGTATTATTTTAGGTCCCAAATGCATCCTTGTGAACAAACTAGATATGTCTTCTGAAGGGAGATTAGACTACTTATTAAACTCAGATGTGTTGATATAGAGGTGATTGGTGAAATCATGACATGAGATTATTTTTAGATTCAAAAGATTTCTTTACAACATATGATTTGGGGTTTTAAGTAAGAAAATGCTTCCAATAACAAATGTTTAAGTTATAGGTTTGTTTCTCAAAATCCCCACTAATTTTTTCACATTATTCACATTGCAATTGTCAGTTACAAAATCAAATTTCAAAATAAAATTTCTGTAACAGGAACATAAGTAATAAAACACAATTGGGGATAATTAGAGCAAAAAAGAACCAGTATATAATTGCTAATAGTCCCTTCAGATATTATTGGATCTGCTTGCAAATGTTCCAGGGTTCATATGAAAATCTCATTTCCCTGGCCTCCCATAAAATTTATCTTTGTCTTTTGCTTTACATTTAATAATTTGGATATTTTATGTAAGCTAAGAAGTCAGGGGGAAATTTGTAAGGGGGCTTCCAAGGTAGCTCAAACAGTAAAGAATCTGCCTGCAGTGCTGGAGACCTAGATTCGATCCCTGGGTCAAGAAGATCCCCTGGATAAGGGACTGGCAACCCGTTCCTATATTCTTGCCTGGAGAATTCCATGGACAGAGGAGCCTGGTGGACACAGTCCATTGGGGCCAAAGAGTATGACAGAACTGAGGGACTAACACTTTCACTTTCCACTTTCCAAACTCCATAACTTGAATTCTGAAACTAGAAGGCCAATTTTACTTTCAGTGGCTTACTGATGACTTAACTGCTGGCTGAAAAATAAAGTCACTTAAAGTTCCATCATCATGATATTTGATTATTTGAAAGTAGTAAATAATCTCAGAATATTTAAAAATTCAATGTCTAAATTCATGTACAACTGCAATGCTCATATTCTCTTCCTACAAAATATTCTTTAAATGTAGTTGTAAAATTTTTCAACCTGAATTGTGCTTTGCACTAGAGAATGCTGTTTGAGTGAGTCAATGAATTTCTGACTTGGGGCAAGATTTTTTTTCATAAATAGAAATGGAAGTTTCATGTAAGATTAGCAAAAATAGTTTTAAAATGAGCCTAACTTATTCTGTCTTCATAATTAAAACACATAGTATGTCCTTGACATATAACACTGTAAAATACTATCTTGAGCTTTTTATGTATTAGAGAAAATGATAAATCTATCCCACCTGAAAGTGTTGTGTAATATGTATGAAAGAATATTAACTAAGTTTTGCTTACTTCAATTTTGTCTTTGAAATATTTATCACTTAGAATTGCCAAGTTCAGACAACTGGTAAAAATTTTTAAAAAAGTTTACTTGTTCCACTTGATTCCTATAATCAGAGTAACTAATCCTTGTTTACTCAAATTGGCAATAATTTTTCATTCAAGATAAAAGCCAAACAGAATAGCCTCAATCTGTTTTTAATGACTGAATAGTATTTTACCTGTCTCTTATACACATCTAGATGTGTATAAGAGACAGCTGGAAGGTAGATTCTCCTGTCTCTTATACACATCTATGGTTTGTACAATTATATATAATTTTACTAACAGGCATAGAGGCATTTAAATTTGCTTCAGGTAATTTGTTATCTTTGTTTTCCATTCTTCTAATCTTTTTTCTATTGAATGTTCAGATCTTTGTTAATTCTTAAAGTAATAAGAATTTAAGAAAAAAATTATAATAATGCATGCATAGGAATTTCTGCATGGAAAAATAAAATATACAATATCAAATCTATTTAGTAGCTTTTTAAAGAAATCCTAGGCTATTATTTGCTCATATGCTATTTATATTTTTGAATATTCATAGAAAATCTATGATTTTTGGCATAAATGTCCTGGATTAATTAATTAAAATAGCACTTTATAATATGCAAATAACTTTTGTTTTAGAAATTATGACTGTATCTCCATATACTCTCTTTTTTTCTCAGTCTACATATTGCCTAATACTTGTCTTTCATTATAGATTGTAACTCCTTAGAGTTCTAGTTCTTATTATCCATCCATTCTTAAAGGACTGGAGATACTCAAGGTGCCTTCAGGGGCTTTGACTTCCATCATGGAGTTGTCATATATTTGGTAGAGAAGTAGTAAAAACTTTTGATATCAGAATGAAATTGAGGGAATGACTTAATAGCTTATACAGACCTAACAATGTAACCTGACCCATTAAGTTTTCCACTTATAAATAACCTTATATATTTGAAAATATTGAGTAAATATACATTTTAGGTAGTACACTGTATGGAAACTTTTGAAGGCAAGATGATATTTACTTGCATCTCTAGTATCTGAGGTTCAATCAACTTATTGCCATTATAGTATCATTAGGGTTATTCATACATATTGACTCTCTTGCTCCAGTTATTTAGAAGTATTGTAATTTTCTGCTCTGACTTGAATTCAAGGTAGTCACATGACTTGCTTTTTAAATGAATTGTTAATGAAAATTAACATCATTTCCAGGTTTAAGAGTAACACTGTAATTTCACCATGATATCTTTTCAGTGCTACAGTAAAGAACACTGTGACCATCTATGGTTGCCACTAGCCGCTAAATTTGATTATGTTAACAAGACCCTCCTTACCAACCCACAGTGAATTTGCTCATGAGGAAGCAGTACATTTTCAGGGTGTCTGTTAAACATTGTAACATCTAGCCTCCCATGACCCATACAACCTGTGACATCCACTCACATAAACCAAGTCTCTCTCTGCTCCCAGCATCTATCTCACATGCTTTATTTATTGTAAGCTGTCCTCATGAGTCATAAGACTCTCTTATTATTAAAATTATTTCTTTAATTTTCATTAAAGAGTTTAATGAGTCATTGTAGCTTACATTTGATTTTTGTTGAAACAGCTTTCTTTTCAATGATACCCTAAAAGATTTTTTTTTCTAACAGATTGCAAAAAGGAAGATTATGAAAGATGAAAACTTAATTTCAGATTTAGCTGTAACACATACAAAGTGTGGCATTTGTAACAGTTATGGGAAATTCTTAGGCAGTGTGTTTGATGTTTCTTTGTTCTCCCTCTTGTTAAATTTAGTAGCTCCTAAATATTCATAGGTAATGTTTTACACTCCTTATATATTTCCTTTCAGGAAATCTCATTCTTTCCTTTCTATTAAAATGCAGTACAGCATGAAACTCTACATGAAGCTATCAATAATACAACAAATAACTATGTACTCAACAACCAGTCGAATAAATAAACTTATAACAATAAAACTGGGGCTTTCTGTGACTATCACTCTCCATTTACATCCTCACCTTTGGTAGCTACTTACAGCCCAGAGACAATTCTATCCTGCATTTGGTTTTAACAATACACAAGCGTCTGCTTTTATCTCTCACAACATTTGTTTACATCCTCAAGAATAAGATTTTGCTTACATTCTTTCCATTTAAAATTTTGATTTTATAAATAATAGTTATGTAAACATTTTTGCACATATCTTCTCAGAAGTGAAAGAGTTCCTTTAAACATCTGCTTAGAAACAAAATTGTTTTGTGACTTAATGACTTTTATTAATTACCAAATTAACTACTAAATTCCTCTTCAGATTAGTTGTACCAGCTTACATTTCCTTCAGCAGTACAAAAGAGTTTTCATTGTTTTACAGCCTCATTATAACAGGGTATTGCCAAGATATAGAAAATTTCCTAGGCTGGTGAGTGTGGTTTTAATTTGTATTTATGTGATTGCTGATAAGAATAGCAGTCCTTAAAAAAGTAATTAACAAACTTTTTTTTTTTCAGTCTTTTGTTGCTATCGGTGCTTTTGCTTAGTCATGTCTGACTCTTTGAAACCCCATGGACATAACCCTCCAGGCTCCTCTATCCATGGAATTTTCCATGATAGAATATTGGAGCAGATTGCCATTTCCTTCTCCAGGGATCTTCCCATCCCAGGGACCGAACCTGGGTCATCTGCATTGCCAACAAATTCTTTACTGCTGAGCCAGCAGGAAGTCTTGTTGCCATTATTGATACTTTTTATCAGTTATTTCTATTTTTCTAACCTCAATCAATGAATTTAATCAATAATTATTATGTTATTATTCTTTTATTCTAGATATCTTATACTTTTATTTTCATTGATTATTTAATCTAGGTATATGTGGTGTTTGTGTGTGTTTAATGTGTGTTCAGGTCTCCTAATAAGAGTTAATGTATACTGGGTGTATACTTGGTGCTAAGCACTATTACAGTGGGCAGTATTAAATTTTATTCATGTATTGCCTAATAAATAATGTCTAAAAGATTAATATTATATACCTACCTAATACTCAAGGGAATTAATGTAGGGTAAAATTAAGAAATATGCCCTGTCTGATATGTCAGTGAATCTATAATTTAAGAAGTCTGATTTCAGAATTCACTCTTTAGAAAAGTTTAGCATGTATTATACTTCACAAAATTGTGTCAAATTAGTCATAAAGTTGTTTATGACAATGAAACTTCGTTATCAAGTGAAATATATATTCATGGGAACATAACCTAAGCAGAACAAACACAGAGACCATAAAAAATTACATGTGCAGAAGACTCACTTCCTCGTGTGTCTGTTTTTTGCACTGCTCAGCTCTTCAACCCACAGCTCTAGCAATGGGAGGTTCTCTATGAGTGAATGACCCAAACAGGGAAAAATTCATGAGGACTGCAGATGATAGGATAGCAAAACCAGGAAGTAGACTGCTGCTATTATACAGGTACAGTCAGTGATCACCTTGAAAGATAATTCAGGATGGAAATTGCTGTGTAACAGTTTGAGTTGTAGATTTTATTCACTTGCAAGAAATTAAAAAAAAAAAAAAAAAGATGTCTGAGGTCAGAATCAACATAATCCATGAGCAGTCATGAATAAGATTCCCTAGCTGTTTTACAACTTAAAAAATGCAAGGTTGGGTGATAGGTGAATTGAAAGTTCAGAAAGTGTTTTGTGATTGACTTTCTCAAAAATGCTCAGAATGAAAATGCACACCATTATGACCTTACAACTGATACTTTCTCTATGATTAACACACCTCTAACTGCACAGAGGAGAAAGATGAGAATTTTCATTGGTGTTACCTGTATGACCTTCACTTGAGCAAATCAGACCTGTGCAATACCACCTGAGTACCCAGTTAAACTACAACAGAAACCCATCTTGGCACTCTGTCACTGACCATACCAGGAGGGGTCTTACCATATACATCACATGCTGCTGCTGCTGCTAAGTCACTTCAGTCGTGTCTGACTGTGCGACCTCATAGACGGCAGCCTACCAGGTGCCCCTGTCCCTGGGATTCTCCAGGCAAGAACACTGGAGTGGGCTGCCATTTCCTTCTCCAATGCAAGAAAGTGAAAAGTGAAAGTGAAGTCACTCAGTCGTGTCTGACTCCTCGCGACCCCATGGACTGCAGCCTACCAGGCTCCTCCATCCATGGGATTTTCCAGGCAAGAGTAGTGGAGTGGGGTGCCACTGCCTTCTCCGATACATCACATACACACATACATATACTTTTGTATATACATACTAGTGTTATTATACACAGAGGTATTGTGTGCATGTATTTACTTATGCTATATAACAGACCATGTGAAGCAGTGAAAAGAGTTGAGAAAAAGGCATAATCTGATCCTTACTCTCATTGGGCATATAGGTCAAGAGATAACAGAGAACTATGACAGCCTCAGCTTTTCTGTTTAGCAACCATGAATTCTAATTATGTCTTCAGTAACTAAATCCTAGCCTTGACAAATACATCAAAGGGCAATGAATCTAACAATTTTTCTTAAGTCAGTTCAGTTCAGTCACTCAGTCATGTATGACTCTTTGAGACCCCATGGACTGCAGCATGCCAGGCCTCCCTGCCCATCATCAACTCCTGGAGTCCACCCAAACTCATGTCCATAGGGCTGGTGATGCCATCCAACCATCTCATCCTCTGTCATCCCCTTCTCCTCCTGCCCTCAATCTTTCTCAACATCAGGGTCTTTTCAATGAGTCAGTTCTTTGCATCAGCTGGCCAAAGTACTAGAGTTTCATCTTTAACATCAGACCTTCCAATGAACACCCAGGGCTGATTTCCTTTAGGATGGACTGATTGGATCTCCTTGCAGTCCAAGGAACTCTCAAGAGTCTTTCCAACACCACAGTTCAAAAACATCAATTCGTTGGTGCTCAGTTTTCTTTATAGTCCACCTCACATCCATGCATGACCACTGGAAAAACCATAGCCTTGACTAGATGGAACTTAGTTGGCAAAGTAATGTCTCTGCTTTTGAATATGCTATCTAGGTTGGTCATAACTTTTCTTCAAAGGAGTAAGAGTCTTTTAATTTCATGGCTGCAGTCACCATCTGCAGTGATTTTGAAGCCCCCCAAAATAAAGTCTGATACTGTTTCCACTGTTTCCCCATCTATTTCCGATGAAGTGATGGGACCAGATGCCATGATCTTTGTTTTCTGAATGTTGAGCTTTAAGCCAACTTTTTCGCTCTCCTCTTTCACTTTCATCATGAGTTTCTTTAGGTCTTCTTCACTTTCTTCTACTTTACCACCATACAGGTGGTGTCATCTACATATCTGAGGTTATTGATACTTCTCCTGGCAATCTTGATTCCAGCTGTGCTTCCTCCAGCCCAGCGTTTCTCATGATGTACTCTGCATATAAGTTAAATAAGCAAGGTGACAATATACAGCTGTGATGTACTCCTTTCCCTATTTGAATAGATAAATATAGATTCATCAGTCCAACAAAATGTTTTGGTACCTCTTATGCAGTCACAATATTTTTGTAATAGCTTCTTATAATTGTGTTTCTATCCTACTAGATCATAAGTTTTATATTTAGAAGTGCTGCAAGACTTAACATAATTTGTTTTGCTTTTTTAAAACTTTTTGTTTTATGTTGTATTAATGATATAACTGATATACAACTTAAAAAATGCAAGGTTGGGTGATAGGTGAATTGAAAGTTCAGAAAGTGTTTTGTGATTGACTTTCTCAAAAATGCTCAGAATGAAAATGCACACCATTATGACCTTACAACTGATACTTTCTCTATGATTAACACACCTCTAACTGCACAGAGGAGAAAGATGAGAATTTTCATTGGTGTTACCTGTATGACCTTCACTTGAGCAAATCAGACCTGTGCAATACCACCTGAGTACCCAGTTAAACTACAACAGAAACCCATCTTGGCACTCTGTCACTGACCATACCAGGAGGGGTCTTACCATATACATCACATGCTGCTGCTGCTGCTAAGTCACTTCAGTCGTGTCTGACTGTGCGACCTCATAGACGGCAGCCTACCAGGTGCCCCTGTCCCTGGGATTCTCCAGGCAAGAACACTGGAGTGGGCTGCCATTTCCTTCTCCAATGCAAGAAAGTGAAAAGTGAAAGTGAAGTCACTCAGTCGTGTCTGACTCCTCGCGACCCCATGGACTGCAGCCTACCAGGCTCCTCCATCCATGGGATTTTCCAGGCAAGAGTAGTGGAGTGGGGTGCCACTGCCTTCTCCGATACATCACATACACACATACATATACTTTTGTATATACATACTAGTGTTATTATACACAGAGGTATTGTGTGCATGTATTTACTTATGCTATATAACAGACCATGTGAAGCAGTGAAAAGAGTTGAGAAAAAGGCATAATCTGATCCTTACTCTCATTGGGCATATAGGTCAAGAGATAACAGAGAACTATGACAGCCTCAGCTTTTCTGTTTAGCAACCATGAATTCTAATTATGTCTTCAGTAACTAAATCCTAGCCTTGACAAATACATCAAAGGGCAATGAATCTAACAATTTTTCTTAAGTCAGTTCAGTTCAGTCACTCAGTCATGTATGACTCTTTGAGACCCCATGGACTGCAGCATGCCAGGCCTCCCTGCCCATCATCAACTCCTGGAGTCCACCCAAACTCATGTCCATAGGGCTGGTGATGCCATCCAACCATCTCATCCTCTGTCATCCCCTTCTCCTCCTGCCCTCAATCTTTCTCAACATCAGGGTCTTTTCAATGAGTCAGTTCTTTGCATCAGCTGGCCAAAGTACTAGAGTTTCATCTTTAACATCAGACCTTCCAATGAACACCCAGGGCTGATTTCCTTTAGGATGGACTGATTGGATCTCCTTGCAGTCCAAGGAACTCTCAAGAGTCTTTCCAACACCACAGTTCAAAAACATCAATTCGTTGGCGCTCAGCTTTCTTTATAGTCCACCTCACATCCATGCATGACCACTGGAAAAACCATAGCCTTGACTAGATGGAACTTAGTTGGCAAAGTAATGTCTCTGCTTTTGAATATGCTATCTAGGTTGGTCATAACTTTTCTTCAAAGGAGTAAGAGTCTTTTAATTTCATGGCTGCAGTCACCATCTGCAGTGATTTTGAAGCCCCCCAAAATAAAGCCTGATACTGTTTCCACTGTTTCCCCATCTATTTCCGATGAAGTGATGGGACCAGATGCCATGATCTTTGTTTTCTGAATGTTGAGCTTTAAGCCAACTTTTTCACTCTCCTCTTTCACTTTCATCATGAGTTTCTTTAGGTCTCCTTCACTTTCTTCTACTTTACCACCATACAGGTGGTGTCATCTACATATCTGAGGTTATTGATACTTCTCCTGGCAATCTTGATTCCAGCTGTGCTTCCTCCAGCCCAGCGTTTCTCATGATGTACTCTGCATATAAGTTAAATAAGCAAGGTGACAATATACAGCTGTGATGTACTCCTTTCCCTATTTGAATAGATAAATATAGATTCATCAGTCCAACAAAATGTTTTGGTACCTCTTATGCAGTCACAATATTTTTGTAATAGCTTCTTATAATTGTGTTTCTATCCTACTAGATCATAAGTTTTATATTTAGAAGTGCTGCAAGACTTAACATAATTTGTTTTGCTTTTTTAAAACTTTTTGTTTTATGTTGTATTAATGATATAACTGATTAACTAGATTGTAATACTTTAAGGTAGATAGCAAAGGAACTCATCCATCAGTTCAATCAGTCTTCTTCACAGTCCAACTCTCACATCCATACATGACCACTGGAAAAACCATAGCCTTGACTAGACGGACCTTAGTCGGCAAAGTAATGTCTCTGCTTTTGAATATACTATCTAGGTTGGTCATAACTTTTCTTCCCAAGAGTAAGCGTCTTCTAATTTCATGGCTGCAGTCACCATATGCAGAGTACATCATGAGAAACGCTGGGCTGGAAGAAACACAAACTGGAATCAAGATTGCCGGGAGAAATATCAATAACCTCAGATATGCAGATGACACCACCCTTATGGCAGAAAGTGAAGAGGAACTAAGAAGCCTCTTGATGAAAGTGAAAGAGGACAGTGAAAAAGTTGGTTTAAAGCTCAACATTCAGAAAACAAAGATCATGGCATCCGGTCCCATCACTGCATGGGAAATAGATGGGGGAAACAGTGGAAACAGTGTCAGATTTTATTTTTGGGGGCTACAAAATCACTGCAGATGGTGACTGCAGCCATGAATTTAAAAGATGCTTACTCCTGGGAACTCACCCATACACAATTGAAATCTGTCAAGAAGATTAAGAGTCATATGGAAATTTTCTATGGAGACTTCATAGTCATGACAGCAACTTGTCAGGAAATTACACATCATAGTATCAAAACAACAATTTTCTTTAGGGAAATATTTGTATTAAATTGGAATATATTTATTATAAATATAAAATTTACTTATAATGGATATAAAATATATCAAGCTTTCATATAATGCTGTGTTAAATGTCATTATATAATTTTATGAAACAAGGTAGTTAATATGGGGAAGGAAATGGCAACCCACTCCAGTATTCTTGCCTAGAGAATCCCAGGGATGAGGGAGCCTAGTGGGCTGCCATCTATGGGGTTAAACAGAGTCAGACACAACGGAAGTGAATTAGCAGCAGCAGGTAGTTAATAGAGATTTGGTTTGAAATCTTTGTATTGTGCCTAACTTTTGTGCCATACTTCTTGCATTTTTCTTTAAAATTCCATCTTTAAGAACCTTATTTATAGAATACAGTACATGTATGTCTTCTTTTTCAAAAATATGAATTCTTAATAACAGCAACATAACTATTCATTTCTTTGATCAGATTGATTGATTGAAAGTCACGCAGTTCTGTACGACTCGTTGTGACCACATGAACTATACAGTCCATGGGATTCTTCAGGCCAGAATACTAGAGAGGGTAGCTTTTCTCTTCTCCAGGGGATCTTCCCAACCCAAGGATCGAACCCAAGTCTCCTGCATTGCAGGCTGATTCTTTACCAGCTGAGCCAAAAATACATGCATTGTCAATTATCATAAAAATAATACCAAAAGTTATCACAAAAATAGGCCTACTCTAAGTAGTTGGATACCATTTTTATAGCTTATTTTGTCCCTAAGACATATTAGGTATATAAAAACAAAATACATATTTTTAAGTAGGTTGGAATAACTCTTCTCTGTGGTTATATTNAAAATACATGCATTGTCAATTATCATAAAAATAATACCAAAAGTTATCACAAAAATAGGCCTACTCTAAGTAGTTGGATACCATTTTTATAGCTTATTTTGTCCCTAAGACATATTAGGTATATAAAAACAAAATACATATTTTTAAGTAGGTTGGAATAACTCTTCTCTGTGGTTATATTACCAACTAGATATATGAGTAGGGTAACATCTTGCATTCAACTTTTAGTTATTTCAGTTTAAACTTAATTTACTTATATACTTGCATAAAATATTAATTTGTATACAGTTGTTTAAAAAACTATAATTAAAGAGGCCTAGCATCTGTCAGTAGTATCCTCCATCCAAATCTCTTTTATTTCATGACTTATTTTTTCATATACTTGTAATCAAATTTGTATTTATGGCTACTTTTTCAGAATAATTATAGCATAATAAACTTTGCTTTATTTATATTTTTCTTCTCATCACTTAATTAAATATCCTGGCTATCATTTCATAAGAGTTTACACAAATATTTCTCTTTGTTTATGGTTGTGCTTTTTCCTACTACTTGTTTTATGAATGTATCAAGGAATCTGATCCAGCCTCTAGTGAAGTACATTTGTTCTTTTGCTACTCTGTAGTCATTACAAATAGAGTAAATGCTATTAAATATGTGTATAAACAATTTGGCTACTTATTAGCAAACTGCCTTTCATAAGAGTTAAATCATTTTGCATTCCCATCCTGAATGTTATGTGTATTCTTATTTCCTCTGTGTTCAGCAAGAACCCATATTGTCACACCTGGATTTCTGCCATGTTAATAGGTAAGAAATAGGATATTTTATAGTTTAGATTTTCATTTTTTATTATAAGTGAACAAAGTATATTATTATAAACTGAAAAATAATTTCATTTCTCTTTCTCTGAACTGTCTAAAGACAATCATTTTGCTGTCAGTAATAAAAAGCTGCACTTTAAGTATACTATTTCTTATCATAAATATTGGTTTAAAATGTGTTCTACCTATAGATACTGAAATAGAATTCAAGAGTGGTTTTAAAATTAGTAAATGCATTATTATTAAAACAATTATTTGGTATTTTCCATGTGACAGTCACTCTTTTAGTTATTAATAACAGTGTTATAAAGTCCTTTCTCTCATGAATTATGTATGAACTGGTGAAATAAATAAGTTATAAACAAGAAAAAATATGATTAAACAGAAAAATGTCAACTATTATTAAATACTGGAGGAAAAAAAAGGAGAGACTGGTGGAGATGGAATGCCATTTTATAAAGACTTATCACTGAAGCTCTCTTTGAGGAGGTAAATTTGAAATTCTGACACAAATGACATAAAAACATGAGCCATTTGAAACTGTGAAAGGAAGAAGGAAGATGTAACAAGTGTAAAGGACCTAAATCAGTAAGGTACTGGGAGGTTTGGCACAAGAATAGTCTGTGTGGCTGGAAGTGCCACAAGCATTAGTGTTGCATAAATCAGCTCAAGGTGGGGATAGATGTCAGATCATTTAGCACTTTAAGAGATGTAATGAAAACATTGGCTTCAATTCTAGACTTATCAGAAGCTATTGCAAGCTTTTAATGAAAAGAAATATATGATTTATGCTTTTAGAAATGTAAGTCTGGCTATACTGTAGGGAAAATACTGGGGCTGAAAGGCAAAAACAAGCAGACCTGCCAATGGAGGGGAGGAAAAATAATTTTCCCTCAACCTAAGTTTTTACCTAAGACAACTGTAATAAAAGACAGATTAGAGGAGGGAAACAGACATTTCATGTCCTCCTTGTTTAATTACTTCCTTTCAATTAAGTCCTTCCAATGAAAACTCAGGACTCATTTCCTTTAGGATGGACTGGTTGGATCTCCTTGCAGTCCAAGGGACTCTCAAGAATCTTCTCTAACACCACAGTTCAAAAGCATCAATTCTTTGGTGCTCAGCTTTCTTCATAGTCCAACTCTCACATCCATACATGACTACTGGAAAAACCATAGTTTGATGAGACAGACCTTTATTGGCAAAGTAATGTCTCTACTTTTTAATATGCTGTCTAGGTTGGTCATAGCTTTTCTTCCAAGGAGCAAGTGTCTTTTAATTTCATGGCTGCAGTCACCATCTGCAGTGATTTCGGAGCCAAAAAAATAAAGTCTGTCACTGTTTCCATTGTTTCCCCATCTATTTGCCATGAAATGATGAGACCAGATGCCATGAACTTCGTTTTCTGAATGTTGAGTTTTAAGCCAAATTTTTCATTCTCCTCATTCACTTTCATCAAGAAGCTCTTTAGTTCTTCTTCACTTTCTGCCATAAGGGTGGTGTCCTCTGCATGTCTGAGGTTATTGATATTTTTCCCGGCAATCTTGATTCCAGCTTGTGCTTCCTCCATCCCAGCATTTTTTCATGATGTACTCTGCATATAAGTTAAATAAGCAGGGTGACAAATGGCCATGGAAAATTTGGCCTCAATCACATCTCTGCCACTGAGAACTTGAACTTTATTTGAATTATACCAGATAGAAGGACACCACCAGCCGTATTCAGAATACCTGTCAGCCTCAACCTTAGAGTCTCAAGGCTTCCCCTTGTAACTATGCAACAATATGGGCCCCTGCTGATCCTTACTTAACAGATACACTTACCTCTTACTTCTTGTCACTTCCAGGTATAATTCTTGATAAACAATTCATGTAACTAACTGCAACCTTGTGTGTGTTTTTTTGCCTGTATAAGCCTCTCCCCATTTTTTAGTCTGGCAGAAGACAATTCAAGTGCTTTTCAAATCTGCACTGCAGTCCTAATCCCCAAAAAATGCCTTTTATATTTCAATCAGGTATCCATTTCCAAAAGTTTGGTTAGTAATACAATGGAACATTACTTATCAAATAATATAATGAGGTACTGATATGTGCTGCAGTGAAGATGAAACTTGAAACTATTATATTAAATGATAAAACACAGACACATAAAAGTCATATATTGTATGATTCCACTTATATGAGTATCCAGAATAGGTTAGAGACAGAAATCAATTAGATGGTTTCTGGGGCTGGAAGGAGGAAGGTGTAGGGATTGACTGCAATTGAATATGTGATTTTCTACTGGCGTAATGAAAACATTTTGGAACTAGACAAAGGTGATGATTACATAACAGTACAACCAAACAACTACATTTTTAGCGATTCATCATAAGAAGAAGCTGTAAGTTCAGGAAGGTACAGAGCAGTCATGGCAGTTAATGTAGATGCTACTCATGGTCAGATAGAAAGGGCTACCCTTACCATGACTTATCAAACTATTGCCACTGAGAAATGTGTAGCCTTAGATTTGGGGTTCTTGATATGGCATTCTCCCTCAGGACAAGCAGTTGACCACTGTGGACACATTGTATCCTGCAGAGGCAATGATAATATTTGTAGGACAGAAAATTAATATTAATAAGTAAACATTAATGGTACATCATGTAGGATAATCACTAAATTTCATATTTCTTTGTAGCCAGACATGTTGCTAAGCTGATTCCCACAGTCAAAATCTGCTGTGATCAATCAGTATTTATCAGGCTTTTGGGTGTATTTTTCTCAAAGTGAGGATACAGAGTCAGATAACCTTAGAACCTATCTTTATTTATTTATATAATGCTAATAATAACCAGTCCATTCAAAGGAGATCAGTCCTGGGTGTTCATTGGAAAGACTGATGCTAAAGCTGAAACTACAATACTTTGGCCACCTGATGGGAAGAGTTGACTCATTGGAAAAGAATCTGATGCTGGGAGGGATTGGGGGCAGGAGGAGAAGGGGACAACAGAGGATGAGATGGCTGGATGGCATCACTGACTCGATGGACATGAGTTTGAATGAACTCCAGGAGTTGGTGATGGACAGGGAGACCTGGCGTGGTATGATTCATGGGTTTGCAAAGAGTCGGACACGACTGAGTGAACTGAACTGAATAATTTGTTATCTTATTTGAAGGAGTGTTCAAAAAAGTATAATAAATATATTTGTATAGTTATGAATAATAACATTTGGTTGACCTAGCTCTCATTGTTCAGTCAGTAAGTTATGTAAGACTGTGACCCTGTGGACTATGGCACACAAGTCTCCTCTGTTCTCCATTATTTCCCAGAGTTTGCTCAAATTCATGTCCATTTAGTCAGTGATGCCATCCATCCATCTAGTCCACTGTCATCCCCTTTTCCTCCTGCCTTTAATCTTCCCCAGCATCAGGGTCTTTTCTAATGAGTTGGCTCTTTGCATCAGGTGGACAAAGTATTGGAGCATCAGCATGATTCCTTCCAATGAATAGTCGGGGTCGATTTCCTTCAGGATCGACTGGTTCGATCTCCTTGCAGTCCAAGAGACTCTCAAAAGCCTTCTGCAGCACGACAATTCAAAAACATCAGTTCTTCATTCCTCAGCCTTCTTTATGGTCCAACTCTCACATCTGTACATGACTACTGGAAAAACCATAGCTTTGACTATATGGACCTTTGTGGGCAGAGTGATACCTCTCTTTTTTAATACACTAAGTTAGTCATAGCTTTCCTTGGAGGAGCAACTATTTTTTACATATTTTATTACCCACATATGTATAAAATAAATAAAATTATATTCCAAACATGTTCTCAATCCATACTGTCTTGGGTTATCTGCTGTGGCTCTTCATGAAATTAATTTAGTAATAATAATGTTTTACAAAGATTATCTCATTTCAAAGGATAATCATGACAATGAACCATTGAACTGATGTTAAAATAATATTTGTATTATACTTGGAAATTATGGTGTTAGCATGTAAGATATTTAATTTTTTGCTTTCTGAAAAAAAGTTAATATTAAAATTTGCCATTG
>SJYT01043574.1:75288-89458 GCA_006410635.1 Cephalophus harveyi
CAAAGGGGAGAGAGCAATCAAGCCTGTAATCACACTCCTAAGTAAAAATGGGTACTGAAGATTGGATTCTTAAAGGTACAAAATTGATAACAACTACCAAAACCAAAGATTAAAAATCTAGAGTAGAAGTTAGACTCTCAACAATACAATATTAAAAAAAAAATCACAAAAATTATAAAATATATATATATGAAATTTGCTTTAAAAATAGGGTCTTGTTTTTGCAAGGTAATGACATGTTTTAAAAAATGAAAATTAAAGGCATAATAAAGAACTTAAAAATAAAACTTTTTTTAAAAAATTAAAAAATAAAATATATCTAGGAATTTCTCTGGAGTTGTTGAAGGCAGTGTGGGGTCAGTTCAGTTTCAGATAGTTCTTTCTTCCAGCTTATATTTCTTCTCAAGGTCTATAGGCCTCTTTCAATGTAGTCAATGCTAACCTCAGGATTTTAATCTGTTGCACCTATCTCATCCAAAGCTGTTCCCTGTTCATTGTTTATTTTGGCTTCCTCTGTTTGCAAATCTCTTCAATGTCTAATTTCCGCCCCGACACAAAGGGGCAAAGGTGCTCATTTATTTAGGTTCACTTGTTCAACTGTGCTGTGGGGAGGGAGGAACACTGCAAACAATTATCACTGGCATGTCCTCACAGTATCTGGCCACACTGGGTTTGACCCTACTCATGGCGTGTGTATTTTCCCAGTCTACACTGCTCAGGCTCCAGGTTGCTCTTCAGGGGAACTGTCTACAGTGGGCCCTGGGTGTGTGCACTTCCCAGGTCTAAGCCACTCAGGTTCAGGTACACCACAAAGTTGGGCTCCACAAACTCAGTTGGGTCTGCATTTTGTGCCCTTCCCAGGTCCGAGCAGTTCAGGTGACCAGGTGCTTGGTGAGTGCACACTCCTCAGGTGAGGCAGTGTCTTATCACCTCCTCTGTACCAGCTGCTTGGTTTCCTAGTTGCGCAGCTGTAGTGCCATCTCAGGTGTGCTGTGTCTCCTCTAGGGAGATGATCTCTGTGACCTTCCTGGCGGATGTTGACCATCCAGGATCCCAGGAAGACTTGGTTAGGAACTGGGAGTCTGCTCAGAGTTTGGTGGAGGGTGCCATCTCTGGGGCCAAGATTGACCCTCGCCTTCTGGCTCTGGCTATCACCCGCTTACCTCTCTGCCTCTGGCCGGGGGAGGGGCTGGTCCGCAGCCGGCCAGCTCTCCTCTGGTATTCGCTCAGTCCTTCATTCTGTGAGGGGACCAGGTTGTGCCTTAGAGCTTTTTGTGAGAAAGTTCTCTCTCTCTCTTTTTTTTCCTTTCTCTCTTTGGCTATTCCACAGTCTGGGTTGCTATCTCACGTTAGCTCCTTCAGCTTGTCCTCAGGGCATTCTGGCCTGGGCCTTACCCTAAGCCTGTAGCCCACACCTCCTGTTCAGCCCCAGCTCGCTGCTGGTGGACGAGAGCCATCTAGGCTACTTCTGAGCTGAGAGTTGGGGTTAGGTGCATAATCTGTGTTTTTTTGTTTTTTTTTTTTTTTTCCCCCTCCCAGTTATGTTGCCCTCTGAGATTCCGAAACTCCCCACAGACCCACTGGTGAGGGTGTTTCCTGGTGTTTGGAAACTTCTCCTCTTTCATGACTCCCTCCCTGGGATGGGTCTCCATCCCTAACTCTTTTGTCTCTCTTTTTATCTTTTATATTTTGTCCTACCTCCTTTCAAAGAGAATGGGTTGCCTTTCTGGGTGCCTGGTGTCCTCTGCCAGCATTCTGAAGTAGTTTTGTGGAATTTGTTCAGCATTCAATGATCTTTTTATGAATTTGTGGGGGAGAAAGTGGTCTCCCTGTCTTATTCCTTCACCATCTTAGGACCACCCCACTGCTGTCACATTTTTATAACATTGTTCAGTTTTTGTCTGATTTAAATTTTAGGGCTGGGGAAGTTTTTTGTGGTGGAGGGCTGAAGTTAAGAATTATTTATATAGCACTGAATTCTCATCTGTGAGCCACCTGCTGTGGCTCTGGAGGCCATATTGTACGGCACATGGTTCCTGTTGAGTTATGATAGAAAACTTCATCAGAACTTTCTTACATTTTCTTAGAACTCATTGCTACAGATTTGTTTTCTAGGTTATAGTGTCACTGGTTCAGTCTGACCAGGTAACTCTGGCCTATTATTATAGCCCTGAAAGGAAAAGTCATGCTTTCACCAACCAGTGCTGCTTTCAATCTGACCAGTACATGCCTTTCACTGCAAAAACAACACAACCACAAAGTTTTCAAGGAAACTGCCATGCTCCATGATTCAAAAGCAACTAAAATGAACCCTGACTTGAACTCCATTAACATATCTAGGTCAGGCAGTTTAGTCATTTAATTTGGATGTCCACAGAAATAATTCATTTCCAGATTCCTTCCTAATTATTTATTAGAACAAAATTGGTGATGAGTTATCTAAATCAGTTTTGAAAGTCTGGGATTCCAAATTTTCAGCTTAGGATGCTGCTGCTCCTGCTGCTAAGACGCTTCAGTCATGTCCGACTCTGTGCGACCCCAGAGACGGCAGCCCACCAGGCTCTGCCATTCCTGAGATTCTCCAGGCAAGAACACTGGAGTGGGTTGCCATTTCCTTCTCCACTGCATGAAAGTGAACAGTGAAAGTGAAGTTGCTCAGTCATGTCCAACTCTTTGCGACTCCATGGACTGCAGCCTACCAGGCTCCTCCATCCATGGGATTTTCCAGGCAAGAGTACTGGAGTGGGGTGCCATTGCCTTCTCCGTCAGCTTAGGATAGGATATATTTAATAGCAACCTTTTATTTAACAGCATCCCCAAACTGGACTAGTTGCTACATCTTACTAGTGGCAGCCCCGCCTAAAGGGGCCTTACAAGATTTATAATTATTCAAAACATAATTCTGGTTCTTTGCCTGATTCTCTTGGCAGATTGAATGGTCTTAATCATGAAGATAGCATCTTGAGTGCACTGCTCACTGAGTTCTCCTCCTACACTAGTCACAATGAATCTCTGAATGGTTTATAGAAACACCCTTCAAAATAATCATAACTGATCTATTCAGAACAAATGTAGGTGTAAGTAGGCAATAATTGTGAAAAATCAGCTATTTGAATGAGAAATAAATTTAGTGATTTAGAGAGGGAACAGCAGACTTGTCAGGGGAGAGGAAATATCTTAGACGCTGACAGAAACAGGGGAGGGAGGGCATGAGTAATCTTTGTGTATTGCCCCTTATTAAGGAAAACATCTGGAGAAATTTTTCCAGTGTTTCATGAACCTCAAATTATAGTGACCACTAACTATTTCATCCCCTACCAGACAGTTCTGATCATATGACCTAGCCTTCTCAAGGAGTCTTTCACAAACAGGAAGTGATGGCCAGAGTTTCTGCACATCTACAAGACACCTGTCTGATTACTCCTTTGCATGTCATTCCATGGCAAACAAATATTGCCTTGCTGAATATATGAGCAAACAGTACAAAGTACACATGCTTTCTAAATCAAAGATCTAGACTCCATTATTAACTGAACAGGGACCTCTGAGGCCTACCACCTGTCTAGAAGGCCCCATGTAAGGTATTTCCAATCTATGTTTCCTGAATCATTGGATACCACTTTAGGGGTTCTCTGGAGCTTCCCTTGTGGCTTAGTGGTAAAAAATCCACCTGCAATGCAGGAGACATGAGAGACACAGGTTCTATCCCTGGATCTGGCAGATCACCGAGAGAAGGAAGTGGCAACCCACTCCATTATTCTTGCCTGGAGAATCCCACAGACAGAGGAGACTGGCGGGCTACAGTCTACGGGATTGCAAAGAGTCAGACATGACTGAGTGATTAACACTTAGGCATTCTCCAACCTTACTGATTCTCTCATTCCAGGGATATCATGAATACTTCTGGGTCTGTATTTCTTGTTTGGAAATCAGACATTCATTTCCTTCCTTCCTTGAAAAACATGGTAGCTTGCACCTCAAGAATGGTCATAAGGGACTTAAAGAAGCATCACAATAGAATCTTTAATAAATATGGAGATCTCTCCAAAACAGATCTACTTTTTAACTTTCTTTGGCTGAAGTGATTAATGCTCTTTATCTTGGCCATGGAATTCATTCAGGTTAATCTTAATTTTTTGTTCATGGTTTTAACAGAGGATACAATTTCCCTAGATTTCCTTATAGTCCAAGGAAAAGTCTATGCATTGCTAACATATACTGGATTAATGCATTGGACCAAGGTAAAGATTGATAAGAAAAACTTAAAAAGTAATTCACTTGGATTCCTAAGGTAGGACCAAATGATATGTGATTTGTGCAGCTAATTTAGTTTGGAGATCCTGGGGATGAGTTTGCCAGATAAAATATAGGATGTTTATTTAAATGTGAATATCAGAGAAGGCAATGGCACCCCACTCCAGTACTCTTGCCTGGAAAATCCAATGGGCGGAGGAGCCTGGTAGGTTGCAGTCCATAGGGTCGCTAAGATTCAGACTTGACTGAGTGACTTCCCTTTCGCTTTTCACTTTCATGCATTGGAGAAGGAAATGGCAACCCACTCCAGCGTTCTTGCCTGGAGAATTCCAGTGACGGGGGAGCCTGGTGGCTGCCGTCTCTGGGGTCGCACAGAGTCGGACACGACTGAAGTGACTTAGCAGTAGTAGCAGCAGCAGCATCAGGTAAACAACAAATAATCTTTTTCACGTAGGTATGCCCCATGTAACATATGGTGTATACTCACATTAGCTAACTGTTATGTGCAATCCGTATTTTTATTTACTATATTCAACAACTCAATGTGAGAGGAAGAGTTGAAGTCAACATTGTAGTATGGCCACATTCTTTTTCTCAAAATACTGTTGATATTTGCCTTAATTTAATACTGCATGAACAAATTCAATGAATTTGATCTCAGCCTCTTTGGACTGATTACTCAGTAAAGCATACTGAAGCCAAAACATTGTAAGAACAAAGGATGGATATTTTCCCATCATCACTTACATTAAAGTAAGCTTTTAATAAATCTCTTTCAAAGTATGCATTGATACACATTTATTTGTGTCATATTTTATGCATTTTATCCTTTACACCTAAATTCCATAGAAGTCAGGGACAATTTCTCTTTTGCACACAGCTTGTAGAAAGTGCTTTTAATGTTATAGCTGCTTAAGAAATATTTTGGAATGAATGTATAAATATATTAATAAAAAATGAATTATTACACAAGAATACTATTACTGTCACATACATAGGATTTATATTTTTTTCTATCAGGATAATTTATTCACAATTAAAACATCTGCATGTAAATACATTTACTGATGATCAACTAAATATTTTGAAATATGAAACTGAGAGATAAAATATGATCTGGATTAATATACTGCAACATCTAAATGAGGTTAGTTAGAAATCTCTGGAAATAACTTCTAACATATTTTTGCAATTTGACTTATATTGGCTTAATATAAAGGGAATCAACTTTAGAGTATCTGAGCAAATGTGTTTTTGAGAATGGCCAATAAAAGTGGGGTTAGTTACTCAACAGCTGTGCTTTATAGTTTCTATATATATTTTTTCTACATAGTGATTGTTAAACTATATTGTACATTTCTACATCTGTGATGTTTTTCCTCATGTGGCTGTAGAGTTGCTGAAATAGAGTGAGTGCTTCATTCTTATGTGATCTTTGTTGACAAACTCTAGACTTGGATGATTTTTACTTTATCCCAAACAGTGTTATTATTCAGTATTATAAACTCCATTAAAAAGGTGTGATTTTTATGAATTAATTGTAAATGAATTTTCTATTTCCATCTTTAATGACTTGAGAAGTTCTTCTCAAGGAGTGAAGTCAGCAGTGTGTAGAGTGGAAAGCCACGTTTTTCTATTCATATTCAGTATTATAAACTCCATTAAAAAGGTGTGATTTTTATGAATTAATTGTAAATGAATTTTCTATTTCCATCTTTAATGACTTGAGAAGTTCTTCTCAAGGAGTGAAGTCAGCAGTGTGTAGAGTGGAAAGCCACGTTTTTCTATTCCTTCAATATATTAACAGTATAATAACAACAAGAAAAACACAGCTTAACAAAGGTTTCTCTAAACAACACACCAGGATGCTGGAGAATTCTACACATCAGTGCCTGTAAAGATGGGTGAATTGGAACACACAGAGGAGACACAACCAAGGGAACAATGGAGTAAGTCCCTACAGTCTAGTCCCTCTGACCATGACAACTGAGCCCACAGCTTTAGAGAACCCAGTAGCATCAAGGTAGGCAGCACACATGACTCTGGCCTCCGACCCTCTGTGGCACCCACAGCCACAGATAACTAGGGCATCAGTGGCAATGGAGTCTGGGATCCCATCCGCTCAGATGTTGAGATGCCCAGCCCTAGGCTCCTGAATTCCATCAACAGTAGCGGAGCCTTCAAACCTTAAAGTAGGCAGCACACATGACTCTGGCCTCCGACCCTCTGTGGCACCCACAGCCACAGATAACTAGGGCATCAGTGGCAATGGAGTCTGGGATCCCATCCGCTCAGATGTTGAGATGCCCAGCCCTAGGCTCCTGAATTCCATCAACAGTAGCGGAGCCTTCAAACCTTAAAACAACGGGAAAGTAGAGATTTCTGAACAGCACCGGCTCTCCTCCAAATATCCCCCTTACTCTACAATCAGTAGCAGACTGTGCCTGCAACTCAGGGGATTCCAGAGGCAAGGGAATATAGCCCACCATCCTGGTGATTGACAGTGGCTCTGGCAGAAGCAACACAGCCAGAACCCCAGAGGGCAAAAAGTGATGGAAAAGACACAGAGTCATACCTCTTACAAAGACAGTAGTGGATGCAAAGTGCCACTCTCCAACCAAAGACAGCACAGCTAAGAAAAACTAAAACCTTATGCTATCACACCATCTGCTGGAAAACAAGAGAAAAACTCCAACTGCCAATATAAACTTAAAATCACCAGCAGAGAAGTAATTCAGCAAGAAGAGTCATACCTCTTACAAAGACAGTAGTGGATGCAAAGTGCCACTCTCCAACCAAAGACAGCACAGCTAAGAAAAACTAAAACCTTATGCTATCGCACCATCTGCTGGAAAACAAGAGAAAAACTCCAACTGCCAATATAAACTTAAAATCACCAGCAGAGAAGTAATTCAGCAAGAACCCTGAAGAACCACAGTAACACTGTATCACAGCAAGAAAAGAACAATTCTCCAGACACCAAACTTAAAATCACAGAATATTGCAGTGCAACTGATAGGGAATTTGAAATATGTGTCATGAAGAAACTCAGTAAGTGACAAAAAACTCAGAAGGGCAATTCAATGAGCACTGGAATAAAATTAATGAACAAATGGGGACATTTATTGAAGAGATTAAAAATCTAAAGCCAAACAGAAATTCTGGAAATGAGTAACTAATAGATGAAGAATGCATCAGAAAGCATTGGAAATAGAGCATATTATGTAAAAGAGAATTAGTGAGCTTGAAATGAAAGCTAAAAAGGATACATGTAGAAGAAAGAGAAATGAGAAGTAAAAAAATATAGAAAATCTACAAGGTCTTTCTGACACTTTTAGGGAAGTGAATATCTGGGTATCTTACAAGGAGAAGGGAGGGGAAAAGAGCAAAGAATTTATTTTAACAAATAATAACTGAGAATGTCCAAACCTAGGAAAGAAAGTGGATATAAAAATTCAGCAAGCTAACATCTAGTTACCTTGATGCAAAAAATACATTCTCTGTGACACACATATTAAAACTGTCAAAAGTCTTGACAAACTTTAAAAACAGCTAGGGGGAAAAAAAGATGGCACCTACAAAATCCTACCTTGAGAAACAAGAAAATCTCAAACAGTCTAACCTTAAACTTAAGTAACAAGAAAAATAAGAACAGGTGAAATCTAAAGTTAGTAGAAGAAAAAAATAAAATCAGAGCACAAATAAATTACTAAAAAGACAATATAAAATATCAATAAAACTAAGGTAACTATTTGAAAATATAAATACAATTGAGAAGCCAAACAAAAGCAAACACATAGAAAAAGAGTACTTGTTATCAAAGAGGAGGGGAGAAGTGAGTAAAAGGGATAAAGTGTACAGTGATAGATGGAAATAAAACTTTTGGAGGTAAGCACCTTGAAGTAGTAATATAATGCTATACACATGAAATGTATATGTTATAAATCAAGTTACCTACATAAAAATATTTTTTTTACCTTTCCTCAAAAATTTCTCAAAATTCCAAGCTTAATTTCTGATCTGTTCATATGACACATTTATGGATTGCTAGCGTACACTGTATATGTCAATGCATTCTCAGAATGAAAGAGAATTTATCTGTTCATCATGGAAAATAGATGGGGAAAAGTGGAAACAGTGACAGACAATTTTCTTGAGCTCTGAAATCACTGTGGACTGTGACTGCAGCTATGAAATTAATACATGCTTGCTCCTTGGAAGATAAGCTATGACAAACCTAGACAGCACACTAAAAAGCAGAGACATCACCTTGCTGACAAAAGTCCCTGTAACCAAAGCTATGGTTTTTCCAGTAGTCATGTATGGATGTGAGAATTGGACCATAAAACTGAGTGCCAAAGAATTGATGCTTTCAAACTTTGGTGTTGAAGAAGACTCTTGAGAGTCCCTTGGATTGTGAGGAGATCAAACCAGTCTATCCTAAAGGAAATCAATGCTGAATGTTCATTGAGAGTACTAACGCTGAAGCTGAAGCTCCATTACTTGCCATCTGATGTGAAGAGCCAACTCATTAGAAAAGCTCCTGATGTTGGGAAAGATTGAGGGCAGCAGGAGAAAGTGAAAACAGAGGATGAGATTGTTGGATGGCATCACCAACTCAATGGAGGTGAGTTTGAGCAAACTCTAGGGAATAGTGAAGGGCAGGGAAGCCTGGCATGCTGCAGTCCATGGGGTCGCAAAGAGTCGGACATGACTGAGCAACTGAACAACAACAAAATTAAAAGTTACAGTTAATTCTCATATAGTGAGTGTAATTCACACTAGTACAATTTGGCCCCAGTACTTCTACTCAGGTCTTAAAACTCATACAGATCCCTTTTTTTCTCTGCCTGTGTCTACAGTCCTTCTGTGTTCTATCCTAAACTGGCCCTATGACTTCACACACTTCCTGGTCATTCTGACTTCATGATTTGATTTGTGCATATTACTTTGCCCCCAAGTGAAATTCCATCTCAGTTCATTATCATACTACACATGAGACAGAACCCTTAATCATACTCTTCTTAATCTGGCAAGTAAGTTAATGAAAGCAAGTAAAATAGTACTGTTCTAGGTGAACATGAGTAGGAACACAGTATCTGAGGGATGGGATTTTTATTTTTACCATTTTTTTTAATTTAATCTATTTGAAAGCAACAGTATATAGTAGCTTTCTCTAACCCAACACAAGCTTTATCTCCCATCCCTTTTTCCTAGTAGTAAAATTTTCTTCAAGTAATTGTCCTTATTTTAGCAGTGAGAAACTTACATTAAAATAAAAATTTCAAATTTGTTTGAAAAAGTACAATGTGATGATCAAAAACTGAAAATGAAGCTACAAACATTTATCCATAAGATAAATATTTTTGAATTATGAAATTGGAGCAATGAATGTCTTTTGAATTTATAGCACATTCTGTCCCTCTTAATATATGTGGCTTTATCAATTTTGGCATGGATATTATCTAAATGATATAACACATTTATTAGGAAATTCCTTTTAAGGACATACTTCAGTGACATTATCTCTGCAGGTTTATTTTCAAACATGCAGTTCGTAATGGGGAGTCCCTTCAACCATTGGAAAGAAATGACTGACAGATAGCATTGTTTCATACTCTCTTTGATGCATGTGGTGTGTGAAACTTGGAGTTTAAAGAGCCCTTTGTAAGTAAAAGGTTGAAGTGTGAAAGGTCATCTATACAGACTCTAAGGGGGATTGTTCCTGCTCTTTAAACCTGCCCTTTTGACAAGCTAAAATGATTTCAAAAGAAAATGATTACCAACATGGTACATTTCACTATGGATGAATAGGGAGTGCTACATTGAGATAAAGGTCAACTGTGGCTATTGGTGAAATCTGCAGAAGCTAGTAAATCATAAAGCTTTCACTGCTGAGGGAAATAAATGCTTGTCTCATCAAATTCTTAGCCATCCTCTAATAAGAGGGAATCCAGCAGTAATATGTTGAATAGAAATTACTAATAATGCTGTACTAGTTGTACTGATAGTGACAAAGTGGAAAAGTTAGAGTGGTACCATTCTTTGCCTTCAGGAAATTCTTTTGTGACAAACCCCAAAGAGATGTCCTTTCTAGAGTGAATTTTAGAAGTAATTCATAATCAAAGCTTAGGACCGTCATTTTATGGAGGACTATCCTTTAACATTTTCATTTAAGAACTGGATAAATATCCTATAACCAACTTATTTCAGAACCATGAAACAGGTAGAATTTCCAACTTTTAAAAAATATTTCTTTAATTTAATAGAGTCTTCAATTTTCTATGGGCATAGGGTATTTTCTATACCTGGAGCAGGGTTTGGCTCTCAATTGTAAATATTCCAATTCATTGGAAAGACTGATGCTGAAGCTGAAACTCCAATACTTTGGCCACCTGATGCAAAGAACTGAGTCATTTGAAAAGACCCTGATGCTGAGAAAGATTGAAGGCAGAAGGAGAAGGGAATAAAAGAGGATGAGATGGTTGGATGGCATCACCGACTGAATGGACATGAGTTTAAGTAAACTCTGGGAGTTGACGATGGACAAGGAGGCCTGGCGTACTGCAGTCCATAGGGTCACAAAGAGTCGAACACGACTGAGTGACTGCACTGAACTGCACGTATATAAATCAGTGATAAAAATATCCAATGTCACTGAAGGTTTAGAAATCTGACACATTCCTAGATTGTTGGGACTGTAAATTACTAATTTTTTTTGAAATGCTTTTATATTATATATGTAAAGATTCTTAGTAAGTTGACTCAGCAATTCTGTGTGAGGAAGGAATTGAGGAAAGAAAAAAAAAAAAAGCTTCATCTACAGCACAGTTTCTGAGACCAGAATTTTGAACCAACCCAACAATGTAAGAACAGTTAAGTAAAAATTGGAAAATCTTACAGGAATTACCTTAATATCTTTTGCTCAGAAAACCTTGCCTTTACTACCTAATCTAAAATTTGTTTTTGCCTTTCTGATATTGTGTGTTTTTATACTTCTGCTAGAGCTGTGTTTCTTTTTCCTCAATAACAGTCCTGTCCTTCTGCTCTGTGCTGTATCTCAGGATGAACAGACATTTCAGCTGGCATCTGGCAATGTTAAGTCAATGGAAAGCACGTGTGGGAAGTTGGGGAATATGAGGAAGGGGGCATCCACGGATTTCTCTGTTCTTCTTTGCCTTTGATTGCATCTCTATCAGTATTAACAGGGAAAGTTCTGTGGTTGTAGGTTGTCTCTGTTGGGTACTCTATAATAAAGAAAACCACCGTCTGGTGGCTTAAGCAACAGTGATCTCTTTTAGTTCAGAAGCCTGGGAATTTCAAGATCAAAGCATCAGCAAATTCAGTATCTGGTGAGAGTCCACTTTCTGAATCATGCATGACTCTCTTCTCCCTGTGTTCACACATGGCTAAAAGGGTAAGGGTGGTCTCTGGGATTCTTTTGTGAAGACACTAACTCCATTTGTGAGGGCTCTATTATCACGACCTAATGATCTTTCAAAGGCCCCCATCTCTAAATGGGCATCCCAGGTGTGCTAGCAGGAAAGAACCTACCTGCCAATGCAGGAGACATAAGAGACACGGATTCAAAGGGCACAACGACCACTCCAGTATTTTTGCCTGGAGAACCCCCATGGACAAAGGAGCCTGACGTGCTATAGTCCATGGGGTTGCAAAGAGTTGGACATAACTGAAGTGACTTAGCATGCACGCACAAATACACTGCATTGGAGACTAAGATTCAACATACGAATCTGGGTTTTCATATGAACTTCAATATAAGAACTTAGTCTACAGCATAATTCCTTCCAGATAAGTCTATCATGACTTCAGCTTCTGCAAATGACTCTGGCTTCTGGGCTCTTGTAACACTCCATCTTCTATCAGTCCCTCTGTCTTAAGAATTGAAGAAGTATCCTGACTTCTGTGTCTGAATTTCTTCACAAACACTGACTCACCTTCTTAAGCTACCACATCTGTAATTCTCTGCATTAAATTCCCTTTGTTATTAATAAATACTCGGAAAGGTTTCTTTCCGACTGGACTCTGAAAAATTAGTATTTATCTAAATTTATCTTACTAATATCCTTTTATAATTTATTTTTATGGAAACATTTACAATTATTTCATAGGAACACTACCATTAGACCCCATGGTGGTTGTAAGTTCTCTTTACAATTAAAAAAAAAAAAAATTCCTTTTTAAAGTTTATGTTCCATGACTTCCTTGGTGGCTCAGATAGCAAAGAATCTGTCTACAGTGCAGGAGACCAAGGGTTTGAGCCCTGGGTTGGGAAGATCCCCTGGAGAAGGAAATGGCAATCCCCTTCAGTATTATTGCCTAGAAAATCCCATGGACGGGAGGAGCCTGGTAGGCTACAGTCTATGGGGTCACAGAGAGTCGGACATGACTGAGTGACCTCACTTTCACTTTAGCCTTCCTTATTGACTCAGTGGCTAAAGAATCCACCTGCAATGCAGGAGATTCAGGTTTAATCCCTGCAAGATCTTTCACTAATGTTGACTAAATCATGTTATAGCTGAGATAGTACTTTTAAGCACCTCTAAGAAACTGCATGACACCACCCTTATGACAGAAAGTGAAGAGGAACTAAAAAGCCTCTTGATGAAAATGAAAGTGGAGAGTGAAAAGGTTGGATTAAAGCTCAACATTCAGAAAACGAAGATTATGGCATCTGGTCCCATCACTTCATGGGAAATAGATGGGGGAACAGTGAAAACAGTGTCAGACTTTATTTTTTTGGGCTCCAAAATCACTGAAGATGGTGACTTCAGCCATGAAATTGAAAGACGCTTACTCCTTGGAAGAAAAGTTATGACCAACCTAGATAGCATATTAAAAAGCAGAGATGTTACTTTGCCGACTAAGGTCCGTCTAGTCAAGGCTATGGTTTTTCCAGTGGTCATGTATGGATGGGAGAGTTGGACTGTGAAGTAAGCTGAGCGCCAAAGAATTGATGCTTTTGAACTGTGGTGTTGGAGAAGACTCTTGAGGATCCCTTGGACTGCAAGGAGATACAACCAGTCCATTCTGAAGGAGATCAGCCCTGGATGTTCTTTGGAAGGAATGATGCTGAAGCTGAAAGTCCAGTACTTTGGCCACCTCATGCGAAGAGTTGACTCATTGGAAAAGACTCTGATACTGGGAGGGATTGGGGGCAGGAGAAGAAGGGGACCACAGAGGATAAGATGGCTGGATGGCATCACGGACTCGATGGACATGAGTCTGAGTGACCTCCGGGAGTTGGTGATGGACAGGGAAGCCTGGTGTGCTGTGATTCATGGGGTTGCAGAGTTGGACACGACTGAGCAACTGAACTGAACTGAACTGAAGAAACTGCATTAACTATCCTATGAAAAAATATTGTCTCAAAAAGTTGGGGTTTCTTTCTTATTAACAATATTGCAGTGCATTTTGGTTTTATTACATCTGTTTTGACCTTATACAGCTCAGATTAATCTCATATAATCAAATGTTTTTAACAGAGAGTTATTTGAATAGCAAGAACTGTATTTTCATTTTCCAGCATGCAAATGGGTCACATAAATGAGTCATTATGTATCAGTTTTACCAAATAACATGGGAATCAATTCAGTAAAATCACTCCTGGGATTTTAACCTTTTATTCCCACTATTTTGAATTTTTGCTTAGCCCTATGAATTTGTTCTAACATTCTCTTTTTTTCCTTTTATTTAAATCACATTTGAAATAGTTTCTATTCACAAATGTACTTAGTTTATCTCTGGAAAGTAGTCCAAAATTATCTTAGACCTTAAAATTTAGCTAGTTTTGCATTAATTTGTCATGATTGGATATAATGGCAGAAGTAAGTGGGAATCAACATCTTATCTAGTTTTTTGTTTTGTTTCTTTATTTTTTTCAGTCTATAGGTAA
>SJYT01043574.1:108120-118544 GCA_006410635.1 Cephalophus harveyi
TACTTGGATGCAATCTCAAAAATGACAGAATGATCTCTATTCATTTCCAAGGCAAACCATTCAATATCACAGTAATCCAAGTCTATGCCCCGACCAGTAATGCTGAAGAAGCTGAAGTTGAACGGTTCTATGAAGACCTACAAGAACTGCTAGAACTAACACCCAAAAAAGATGTCCTTTTCATTATAGGGGACTGGAATGCAAAATTAGGAATTCAAGAAACACCTGGAATAACTGGCAAATTTGGCCTTGGAGTACAGAATGAAACAGGGCATAGGCTAACAGAGTTCTGCCAAGAGAATGCACTGGTCATAGCAAACACCCTCTTCCAACAACACAAGAAAAGACTATACATGGATATCACCAGATGGTCAACACCAAAATCAGATTGATTATATTCTTTGCAGCCAAAGATGGAGAAGCTCTATACAGTCAGCAAAAACAAGACCGGGAGCTGACTGTGGCTCAGATCATGAACTTATTGCCACAGGATAATGACGCTAGGAGCCAAAAGCTCAGAGCTTTTCATAGTCACAGGGAGTCATAAAGCAGAAAAGTCTGGGCTACCTGAGAACATCTAGTACAAAATACCTTAGAGATGGTGACACGTGGGGCTTCCCAGGTGGCGCAATGGTGAAGAATCCTCCTGCCACTGTAGGAGACACAGGAATCACAGGTTTGATCCCTGGTTCAGAAAGATCGCCTGGAGTAGGAAATCGCAGTCTGCTCCAGCATTCTTGTCTATATAATCCCATGGCTGGAGGAGCCTGGTGGGCTACAGTCTATGGGGTCTCAAAAGAGTCAGATAGTAATAAGCACACAGCACAGTGACATTGAGAAACGAGTCCAAAAAGCTAGAGAAATATATTAAAATTTTAGATTAAATAAATCTAACAAAAACATAAAGAGAAAACCTGCAATTTAAACAACATGTACAAGATTATCAAAATGCTAAATATCTTAACACTAAGATATGTTATCTACCCTAAAACCAATATTTTGATAAAATTATATAATAGCTTTTTCCTCTAAATTATTCTCAGTGGCAGAAATGTCATGATAACAAAGTAGAATGTATGTGAGATGGATGATATTACAGTGGCCACCTTTTGAAAATGCAATATGGCATATGTGTGTGCTGAGTGTGTGCTAAGTCACTTCAGTCGTGTCCGACTCTATGTGACCCTATGGACTGCATCCTGCCAGGCTCCTCCAGGTAAGAATACTGGAGAGAGTTGCCATGCCCTTCAGGGAATCTTCCTGACCCAGGGATCAAACCCATGTCTCTTGTGTCTCCTGCACTGGAAGGGGGTCCGTTACCACTTGCACCACCATATAGAGTAAAGTTAATCAATCAGTCATATCTGACTCTTTGCAACCCTAAGGACTGTAGCTTGCCAGGCTCCTCCAACCATGGAATTCTTCAAGCAAGAATACTGGTGTGGGCTGCAATTCCCTTCTCCAGAGTATCTTCCAGGCCCAGGAATTAAAACCAGATCTCCTGCACTGCAGGGACAACAGAGGACAAGATGGTTGGATGGCATGACTGACTCAGTAGACATGAGTTTGAGCAAGCTTCGGGAAATGGTGAAGATCAGAAAAGCCTGGCATGCTGCAGTCCATGGGGTTACAAAGAGTTGGATGCAACTGAGTGACTGAACAACAACTCTTTCATTGCAGGCAAATTCTTTACCATATGAGTCACCAGGGAAACCATATACAGCAAAGCCACACTATAATAGGCAATACAGGCAATATTTTTTGAGAGATATCTCTCAAAAAATATTTTAAACACCAGTAGACTATGAGTTTCCAGATGGACTCTGCATGGATTGAAACTAGATATATTAAACAGAGTAGTTTCTAACCAGTCATAACATAAAATCAGGCTTGTCAACAGAAATCCATCATCAAGTGAGATTCCTGTGTATAGAAAAATGTTTGAATATTTTTCGAATGAAAGAATCATTTGTATCAGCAGAGGACCCACATTCTGTGACGGTTTATGTGTAGACTTTGCTTAGCTATGTCACTCAGTTTAATTAAGCACTAATCTCAGTTTTGTGGTGGAGTTTTGTATGTGTGTATACCCCCTACAATCAGTTGACTTTAAATAGGATTACCTTAGATAATGTGGGTGGGCCTCATTAAATTGGCTGAAAAGCCTTAGGAGCAAAAACTGACCTTCTTGGAGAAAAGAATTAAGAAATGGGCTCAAGTGATTGTTGGAACTGGTAAATTTGAAATCTTCTATAGCAGGCTGGCAGGTATAGAGCTTGGGTAGCCTCAAGGTTGCAGAATTTCTTTTCCAGAAAATTCAACTTTTGCTTTCAAAGCTTTTCTTTAAACTGATTAGATTGATTATATTTCTCTGGAGAATCCAAACATATGCACATTTCCACTGTCCCAACTTTTGCAGTTCCTGCATTAAACAATGAGGAAGAAATAGACAGCTGTGGATCCTCTCCTTTTTCTATGGGATCACTTCTGGAATAAAAAGAAGGTAGCTTATTTAATCTCCTTGTATACATACAAACAACAGAATTCCTGGCAAACAGTTCAGTTCAGTTCAGTCACTCAGTCGTGTCTGACTCTTTGTGACCCCATGAATTGCAGCACGCCAGGCCTCTCTGTCCATCACCAACTCCCGGAGTTCACTCAGATTCATGTCCATTGAGTCAGTGATGCCATCCAGCCATCTCATCCTCGGTCGTCCCCTTCTCCTCCTGCCCCCAATCCCTCCCAGCATCAGAGTCTTTTCTAATGAGTCAACTCTTCCATCTCCTTCAGAATTTTCCACAGTTTATTGTGATCCACACAGTCAAAGGCTTTGGCATAGTCAATAAAGCAGAAATAGATGTTTTTCTGGAACTCTCTTGCTTTTACAATGATCCAAGGATGTTGGCAATTTGATCTCTGATTCTTCTGCTATTTCTAAAACCAGCTTGAACATCTGGAAGTTCACAGTTCACATACTGTTGAAACCTGGGTTGGAGAATTTTAAGCATGACTTTACTAGCTAGTGAGATGAGTGCAATTGTGCAGTAGTTTGAGCATTCTTTGGCATTGTCTTTCTTTGGTATTGGAATGAAAACTGTCCTTTTCCAGTCCTGTGGCCACTGCTGAGTTTTCCAAATTTGCTGGCATATTGAGTGAAGCACTTTCACAACATTATCTTTTAGGATTTGAAATAGCTCAACTGGAATTCCATCACCCCACTAGCTTTGTTTGTAGTGATGTTTCCTAAGATCCACTTGACTTCACATTCCAGGATGTTTGGCTCTAGGTGAGTGATCACACCATCATGATTATCTGGGTCATGAATATCTTTTTTGAATAGTTCTTCTGGTATCTTGCCACCTCTTCTTAATATTTTCTGCTTTGGTTAGAGCCATACCATTTCTGTCATTTATTGTGCCCATATTTGCATGAAATGTTCCCTTGGTATCTCTAATTTTCTTGAAGAGATCTCTAGACTTTCCCATTCTGTTGTTTTCTTCTATTTCTTTGCATTGATCACTGAGGAAGGCTTTCTTAGCTCTCCTTGCTATTCTTTGGAACTCTGCATTCAGATGCTCATATCTTTCCTTTTCTCCTTTGCTTTTTGCTTCTCTTCTTTTCACAGCTATTTATTAGGCCTCCTCAGACAACCATTTTGCTTTTTTGCATTTGTTTTTCTAGTTCTTGCTCCCTATCTCCTATGTCATGAATCTCTGTCCATAGTTCTTCAAGCACTCTATCTATCATATCTAATCCTTGAATCTATTTGGTACTTCTACTGTATAATCAGAAGGGATTTGATTTAGATCATACCTGAATGGTCTAGTGGTTTTCCCTACTTTATTCAATTTAAGTCTGAATTTGGCAATAGGGAGTTCATCATCTGAGCCACAGTCAGCTCCTGGTCTTTTTTTTGCTGACTGTATAGTGCTTCTCCATCTTTGGCTGCAAAGAATATAATCAATCTGATTTCAGTGTTGACCATCTGATGATGTCCATGTGCAGAGTCCTCTCTTGTGTTGTTGGAAGAGACTGTTTGCTATGACCAGTGTGTTCTCTTGGCTAAACTCTATTATCCTTTACCCTGCTTCATTCTGTACTCAAAGGCCAAATTTGCCTGTTACTTCAGGTATTTCTTGACTCCCTACTTTTGCATATGACTAATCTAAACAGCATATTAAATTACAGAGACATTACTTTACCAACAAAGGCCAGTCTTATCAAAACTGGGTTTCCAGTATTTATGTATGGATATGAGAGTTGGACTATAAAGAAACCTGAGTGCCGATGTATTGATGCTTTTGAACTGTGTTGGAGAAGACTCTTGAGAGTCCCTTGGACTGCAAGGAGATACAACCAGTCCATCCTAGAGGAAATCAGTCCTGGGTGTTCATTGGAAGTACTGATGCTGAAGCTGAAACTCCAATACTTTGGGTGCCTGATGTGAAGAGCTGACTCATTTGAAAAGATCTTGTTTCTGGGAAAGATTGAAGGCAGGAGAATAAGGGGATGACAGAGAATGAGATTATTGGATGACATCACCAACTCAATGGACATGAGTTTGAGTAAATTCTGGGAGTTGGTTATGGACAGGGAGGCCTGGCATGCTGCAGTCCATGGGGTCACAAAGAGTTAGACTCAACTGAGTGACTGAACTGAACTTAATTGAATGACAGAAAGCATAGAGGAACTAAAGCACCTCTTGATGAGGGTGAGAATGAAAAATTAAAATGCTCAAAATCTAAGATCATGGCATCAGGTCCTGTCACTTCATGGCAAATAGGTGGGGAAACAATTGAAACAATGGAAGATTTTATTTTCTTAGGCTCCAAAATCATTGTGGACAGTGACTGTAGCCATGAAAATAAACAACACTTGCTCCTTAGAAGAAAAGCGATGACAAGCCTAGGCAGGGTATTAAAAAGCAAAACATTACTTTGCCACAAAGGTCCATATAGTCAAAGCTATGGTTTTTCCAGTAGTCAGGTAACAATGTAAGATTTGGACCATAAAGAAGTCTGGGTGCTTAAGAATTGATGCTTTCAAAGTGTGGTGCTGGGGAAGACTCTTGAGAGTTCTTTGGACAGCAACAAGATCAAACCAGTCAATCCTCAAGGAAACCATCCCTTATAATTCATTGAAAGGACTGATATTGATCTGAAGCTCCAATACTTTGGCCACCTGATGCAAAAAGTCAACACTGATGTTGAGAAAGATTGAGGNGTGTGGTGCTGGGGAAGACTCTTGAGAGTTCTTTGGACAGCAACAAGATCAAACCAGTCAATCCTCAAGGAAACCATCCCTTATAATTCATTGAAAGGACTGATATTGATCTGAAGCTCCAATACTTTGGCCACCTGATGCAAAAAGTCAACACTGATGTTGAGAAAGATTGAGGGCAAGAGGAAAAGGAAGCAACAGAGGATGAGACAGTTGGAAGCATCAATGACTCAATGAATTTTAGTTTAAGCAAATTCTGGGAGAGAGTGAAAGACAGGGAAGCCTGGCATGCCATAGTCCATGAGGGTCACAAAGAGTGGGATACAACTTAGTGACTAAACAACAACGACAAACACAAAGTGATATAATTAAGATATCAGTGAATCATATTTATATTTTATAAAATAAAAATATTATTATTATTATAATTAAAAATTATATTAAGGATAATATTATTATTATCCATTATCCATTTATATTTTCACTTACTTATATTTATCTACCAAGTCTTTTTGAGAAAACAATTAACTATCTATTATATTGTCATAGTATACTGAGCGATAGTATATTTTCTCATGTTTTTAAAGACTTGGATTGTAAGCATATATTCAGCCATGCTTTAGCTTTGGGAACACTGTGTCAGGCTAATTGATTAATTTAGTGAGGCACTTACTTTTCTTCCAAATGCTTATTTGTAGGTATACTAATATATTGGAAAGTTTTAATTAGGTCAAGGTCAGAACTTCCTAAATCACAGAAGTATTTTAAATCTGAAGTATTTTAAAACTTATCAGTCATAAAACATATTGTTAGAAAGGAAGAATAATCCCACCTTACATATGATAGCATTCCGGTCTACATAGAAAATTCCAAAGAATCTACAAAAATAAGCAAAACCTACTAGAACTAATTATTGAGTTTAATAAGAAAAAAAAAAAAAAGGCGAAAAACACAAAAAAGTAAGCATGTTTCTATTTACTAGCAATCCAAAATATGTTCATTGAAATGAAATTCAGGAAATAATTCAGACAGTTGGCCACCTTAGATAGACAAATAGGTAAATGGAACAAATTGAGTGCCTAGATCCAGAAATTAAACCATACAATTTTAAACAATGGATAAACCAATACAATATGTGTTGTCTGGTTGGTCATAACTTTCCTTCCAAGGAGTAAATGTTTTTTAATTTCATGGCTGCAATCACCATCTGCAGTGATTTTGGAGCCCCCTGCAAAAAAAGTCAACCACTGTTTCCACTGTTTCCCCATCTATTTCCCATGAAGTGATGGGACCAGATGCCATGATCTTAGTTTTCTGAATGTTGAACTTTAAGCCAACTTTTTCACTCTCCTCTTTCACTTTCATCAAGAGGCTTTTTAGTTCTTCTTCACTTTCTGCCATAAGGGTGGTGCCATCTGCATGTCTGAGGTTATTGATATTTCTCCTGGCGATCTTGATTCCAGTTTGTGCTTCCTCCAGCCCAGCGTTTCTCATTATGTACTCTGCATACAAGTTAACTAACCAAGGTCACAATATACAGCCTTGACATACTCCTTTTCCTATTTGGAACCATTCTGTTGTTCCATGTCCAGTTCTAACTCTTGCTTCCTGACCTGCATACAGATTTCTCAGGAGGCAGGTCAGGTGGTCTGGTATTCCCATGTCCTTCAGAATTTTCCACAGTTTATTGTGATCCATACAGTCAAAGGCTTTGGCATAGTCAATAAAGCAGAAATAGATGTTTTTCTGGAACTCTCTTGCTTTTCCCATGATCCAGCGGATGTTGGCAATTTGATCTCTGGTTCCTCTGCATTTTCTAAAACCAGCTTGAGCATCTGGAAGCTCATGCTTCACATATTACTGAAGCCTAGGTTGGAGAATTTTAAGCATTACTTTACTGGCATGTGAGATGAGTGCAATTGTGCGGTAGTTTGAGCATTCTTTGGCATTGCCTTTCTTTGGGATTGGAATGAAAACTGATCTTTTCCAATCCTGTGGCCACTGCTGAGTTTTCCAAATTTGCTGGCACTTAGTCACCACTAGTAGCAAGTATGCTGTTGTTTAGTATAATTCTAAATTTTAGTTTTGGAAATTGAAGCACAGAGGGGTTGTTTCTTGCTTAATGTCATAAAGCTACTAAATTACATACTAGAATGTAAGCATAAGCTTATGATTCTGCAGTATATGCTTTAAAATATTAGGATAATTAGAATAAAAATTAGTATGCAATATTTGTGTCTATAGGAGAGAAAAATATTAACAAGACATAAAAAGCAACAGTCATAAACTTGGTTATATCAAAATTAAAATTCTGATTCACCATAAATATTGTTAATAGTCAAGCAGCAACTAAAAAGATACATTTGCCACATGTTTACCATACAGAGTATTGAGATCCAGGATATATAAACATTTCCTACAATGCAAAGAAATTAAATAAAACCCACTCAATTAAATAATTTGGAAGCAATTATGAAATGGATCCAAAAGAGAAGGAATAAAAATGGTCCATAAAAGAAAAGATACATTTGCCACATGTTTACCATACAGAGTATTGAGATCCAGGATATATAAACATTTCCTACAATGCAAAGAAATTAAATAAAACCCACTCAATTAAATAATTTGGAAGCAATTATGAAATGGAGCCAAAAGAGAAGGAATAAAAATGGTCCATAAAAGGGTACATTATCTCATTAATAATAAAAAGGAATGCAGATTAGAACATTATTAGCATATTTTAGCCATCAGGTTTTAATAATGCCAACTGTTGTTGAGAGTAGAAATTGAATTGCTCTATAAAAGGCATTTGAAAAAAACTTATTGCATTAGAAATGTGCATATCTTATAGGAATTACTTTACTTCTCTTTATTCTCTAAAGATTTGCCTTATGTAAAAGTAACAATGTCTGTACACTAATGCCTGGGGAAACATATTTTTCTAATAGTGAAAATGTTAGAAAACATAAATACACATTGTTAGAAACTGATTAAGTAAACCTAGGGAATGCCCATATCATGAAATATAATACAGCAATCTGTCATTATTGAAATAATTTAAGTATACACATATTTGAAATATTTAATTTATTACATTTAAAAAATATATATATAATGAAACCAACACATAGATATCTAAAATGGGCTTGGCTCCACTCCTTATCTTGGAGCCAAAGCCAGCTGAGTCCAACCTGGATAAGCTTTACACCAGCCAACTTACAGAAATGTACTTGAAAATTAAATGACATTGTTTTATGTCACTAAAATGTTGTTTATCATACAACAAAAGCACACTGAAATACAGTTGATAATTAAGTAGACATAGTAATTTTCTTAATATTATCTACATTACTAGTGAGTGATCAACTTTCTTTTGTCTTGTATAAACTTAAAGGTTTTTTTGGTATTAGAAATCATATTTATGTAGGGTCTATCAAGTCACTATTGAATATAATGTATGAGAATTATCATAAAAATACATTGAATTGTTTGCATTAGGGTAGATGCATATGTATATACAAAAGTAAATATGCACATGTTCTAATTTTGAAAGCCTAGGAGAGATGAGTGTGCGTGGGGTTTTATAAAAATTAACAATTAACTATTAATAATTGCTTAACATTTCAATTTGATGTATACTCAATAATTGATGTCTCAACTGTCATTGAAGAGACTATTGTTTTCTGTTTTTAATTCATACTAAGTCACTATCACCATGATCAGTCTATACTAAAATAATTTTGTCAACATTTCCCAATGACTTATCTTCATGAGAAAACTAAAAGATATACCCTGTTTTGGATTTCTTAAAATGGGACTGCCTAGCGGTATTTTTCATATACTATACAAAAGGAAAATTTGGAAATGAAGTCTATCTTAGCAGAAATTTATACTGTATTTTCCATTCAGTAAACCATTTATAAACTTTGTTACCTTATCATACCACCAAGAACAAACAGCTTAAATTTATAACCATGAAAGTAAATAAAATGATAGAAAACAAGTAGTAAGAAAGATAGATATCATTCATAGATGATTTTAATTCTCTGTTCATTAAAATATTTAGGAACTATCATATTACTCAGCTGACCAAATGCACAAATGCTTAGGCTTACAACACCACCCAGAAGGCAATTAGACTCACAATAACCAAGATTGGGCTTCCCTGGTAGCTCAGATGGTAAAGCGTCTGCCTACAATGTGGAAGACCCAGGTTCAATCCCTGGGTCAGGAAGATCCCCTGGAGAAGGAAATGGCAACCCACTCCAGTATTCATGCCTGGAAAGTCCCATGGACCAAGGAGCCTGGTGGGCTACAGTCCACGGCATGGAATTGGAGAGTCTGACATGACTGAGCAGCTTCACTTTTTTTACTTTTTAAGGCAAGAGTGGGCTAAATGATTTTCACACATTACATATATAATACTTAAAATGTAAGGTGAAAGTGAAGTCGCTTAGTCTTTTCAGATTCTTTGTGACCCCATAGAATGTAGCCTACCAGGTTTCTCCATCCATGGGATTTTCCAGGCAAGAATACTGGAGTGGGTTGCCATTTCCTTCACCAGGGGATCTTCCTGACCCGGGGGATCAACCCGGGCCTCCCTCGTTGTAGACAGAGGCTTTACTGTCTGAGCCACCAGGGTGACATAGTCTAATTATAATTTTTGAAGTGAGGTGTTCAGTTGCAGTAATTTAAATTACTCAACTTCCCAAATTTAAAACCGAAAGCATTAAATGTGAACCTTCAGTTCAGTTCAGTCGGTCATTCGTGTCCGACTCTTTGCGACCTCATGAATTGCAGCACGCCAGGCCTCCCTGTCTATTACCAACTCCCGGAGTTCACTCAGACTCACGTCCATCGAGTCGGTGATGCCGTCCAGCCATCTCATCCTCTGTCGTCCCCTTCTCCTCCTGACCCCAATCCCCCCCAGCATCAGAGTCTTTTCCAATGAGTCAACTCTTCGCATGAGGTGGCCAAAGGACTGGAGTTTCAGCTGTAGCATGAGTCCTTCCAAAGAACACCCAGGGATGATCTCCTTTAGAATGGACTGGTTGGATCTCCTTGCAGTCCAAGGGACTCTCAAGAGTCTTCTCCAACACCATAGTTCAAAAGCATCAATTCTTTGGCGTTCAGCTTTCTTCACAGTCCAACTCTCACATCCATACATGACCACAGGAAAACCATAGCCTTGACTAGACGGACCT
>SJYT01043575.1:0-43904 GCA_006410635.1 Cephalophus harveyi
GAATGAAGCAGGGCAAAGACTAATAGAGTTTTGCCAAGAAAATGCACTGGTCATAGCAAACACCCTCTTCCAACAACACAAGAGAAGACTCTACACGTGGACATCACCAGATGGTCAACACCGAAATCAGATTGATTATATTCTGTGCAGCCAAAGATGGAGAAGCTCTATACAGTCAACAAAAACAAGACCAGGAGCTGACTGTGGCTCAGATCATGAACTCCTTATTGCCAAATTCAGACTCAAATTGAAGAAAGTAGGGAAAGCCACTAGACCATTCAGGTATGACCTAAATCAAATCCCTTATGATTATACAGTGAATCTCTTAGATTTGTCTTTTCAACAAAAGAAACAATGAGGAGGTTTTTGAAGTAACACTTAATAGCTTTCCTGTGTGCAAGCAGTGAATAGTTTCCTAATTCTTTAGAAATCAGTCAGAGTACCATGGAGAAACTGTCACCTAAGGGCACAGTGCTCGGAGATAGGTGAACCTTGGCCCACGCTTCCCACTGGGAAGTTCTACCTGGTCCTTGATGTTCAGGCTTATGTTTTTATGCACCAGCCCCTCAATCTCAGGCCTGATGCAGAAGCCCACGGGGTGCAGGGGCTGCACAGGAAGGAACTTGGTGGGGCTTTGGATCCCATCTCTGGCGTGGCTGGTCTAGGTGATCACCAGCCGCTTATTCCACTGTGACATGCAGATACTATAAGTGCATCTCCTAGGATTCTTGTGCAGGTTACAGTCAATGAGACAATGTATTGGGCTGGCCAAAAAGTTTGGTCAAGTCTTCCCTAACATCTTACGTGAAAACCTGAACAAGCTTTTTGGCCAACCGGATATAAGTTACACTCCTCCTAGACAGAGTTTGCACACAGAGGAGGCCCCCGATAAATGAATGGCGGCTGCTGCAAGACACGAATGAGGTATTCAGCTGGATCTCTGCCTGGGGCACACACATCTCGGTGGATAGAAGGGAGACCTGGCACAGTGCTTTCCAAGATCATTTGATGAGGCTCATCGTTCACACCCGTACATTTCTCTCTATCCCTCTTCCCCTGGGAAACATGTTTCCAAATTGCCTAAAGGACCCTGCAATAATAATGGTACTGTTTCCAAGCAGAAACCTCCCCCTGCCTCCTACCCCCAGCTCATCTCATCTTTGAAGCTCCTGGCTGCATCACCAGCCCATTCCACTCAAGAACTGCTGGTTCTCCTCTGAGCCAACCCTGAACATCCAGGGGGCTATTGATGTTAACAGTTTAATTTTTCTCACAGAGCCCTTGGAGGCCTACCCTCATCTAACTTGCCCGAGTCTTTCACATTGTGTATGCTGCCCAGGTTTTACAAACCTCTGGAACTGACGTGGGGCTGGTTGCCAAGATCAACATTTCATCTGTGGGTGGAAGTGTTCCTCCCCCACAGGATGTGCCCTTGGCTATTGAGTCTTTTGCTTCCCGGGGCCTCTGGACTCACCACCTTGGCAGCACCCAGTTCATCACTTGATCTGGTCCTGCTGCACCATGCAGTGTGGCTAAAAGGATCTGGATTCACCATGAGCAATCAGGAAAAATAAAAAGAGACAGACACAGACAGAGAGAGAAGGCAGAAAAAGAGACACACACAGAGAGAGAAGGCAGACATAGGAAACCCAAAAGTACAGTTTGAACTTAGGGGAAAACGTTTGTGTGGCTGTTGCATGTTTTTTCAAACTCACTAAGACATGTGTTGTCCTTGAAGAAATTCAGAAATTTCAAGCATTCCTCCAGGTCGTTTCCGCTGTTGTTGCAGTCACACCAGGGGGCCACGCTGAGGCTACTGGAGTCAATGTAGTTGGGGGTCATGACTGTACCTAAAAGAGTAAAAACAAGGCGTTTTATTCTTGTGTGATGATATAAACTTTCCTATAGCCTGAAAAGAAACAAATGTTCCTCTGACTACGGATGCACCGTGGATAACACCGTGGATAATTACAAACACTGTGTTTGCTGAGTGGGAAATTATGTTAAGCAGTGCATTTTCTTGGCAATTTATCTTGAGCACATAAAATAATTTACACATTTACTTAAAAAATTCTAACAGAACTCCTTGAGCTGCGCTTAGGGTATTTTTCTCTGCACAAATGGTATGTATGTCATGGAGCAGGAGAGAATTAACTTAGAATGCATGAATTGCCAAATCCCTTGCATTTTCTTGAAAATGCCATTAATCTTCACAAATAAATAGAGCTGGTTTTACATATCTTAAAAGGCCTTTTAGGACTTTGCATCTACTTCCATCGGAAGCAAATGGCTCCTTCAGAGTAACCCAGGGAAGCTTAGAAGCTTTCCTTATGGGTTACCCCACGTTCTAGATGTATTCAGGACGCCTCTGCTCACTAGACTCTCAACAGATTTAAACAAGGTCTTCCAAGTTGTGATGGAACTGGAAATAAACAGTGGAAATTTCCTAAGCCAGTGGCTCCTCGAGTATTGTCTTAATAGTCCTCAAAAATCCTCCAAGAAATGCTGGGTGGTCTCTTGCCTACATCTTCCTGTGTATCCTTTGTTCTTCTGATGAGTTCTGTATTGGTGCGAATAAACAATGCATTTACACTTAACACGACCCAAATGTCTTCTCCTGGGTGGCTCATACCAGGCAATGCCTACTCATGCCAAGAAGCCTTCTGTTTTTACATATTTTGTGGAAGTAAGAAGTAATAGGCAGTCCAGTGAGCCACAGTGATATATTTGGTTCAGAAACAGAAAAAAAAAAAAAAAAAGAATTTTTTTTAAGCTCTTATGGATCGAGGGCATATCTTCTTTGCCATACATTCCTTACTGACTTGAACTAAACAATGTCCCATTCTACCTTGGAATGAAAACTTCAACCCATAGGAGAGAGAAGCTTGTAACTTTAGGTAAGAAAGGAACAGGCACCCCCAACACTGAATGAAGAGGTTAGAGTATGTCTGCTAAGCACCCACTGTATGTCTGGCTCCAGAATGGATCCCTGACATTTGGAAAAGGTAGGAACTAGCTTTGTCTTCAGAGATCTTAGAATCCAATGACCAGAGTGAAGGGAAAGATCTGGACCCAAGAGAGAAATAAATTTTGGCTCACAGAATGCATTGTTTCAACTAGTTCTTCCCTTAAGTGATTTTATTATCCTCAGGTATGTAATAGTTTGTTGAGCTTGAACCCACATGGAGTTTTCAATGAGCATGTGTACCTCGAATGTGCAGACTAAGGTATTAACAATGATTACATCTGGGAGTGGGGCTAGAGATCTTTTAACACTGGGTTTCTCTGCATTTTAAAAAAACTCTTTACAATTTACACGACTCTTTACATGACTTAATTCATTCTGTTATTTCTTAAACATGTAATTCTATTGTTGATAAATAATCCTTACTAGGGACTACTTTATTTAAGAAAAGGAAAAACTGAATGCAAATTTGGAGGAATGACTTCCCTGGCTGCCCAGTGGTTAAGACTCCAGGCTTCCACTGCAGGGTAGTCACGGGTTTGATCCCTGGTCAGGGAACTAAGAAGCTGCATGCCAGTTCTGCCAGTCTCAGAGCATGGCCAAATAAAAAAAATAAATAAAAATGGAGGGCTGACTTAAGGAAGATAAGCTCATGGGACCTATCAGTGAGAATGGTCAGTTGCTGGTGAAAGGTATTACCCAAGACAGCACAGGTATCCTTGCAAATAAAATTGGGCTGAGTGTACAGCACCTGCAATATCCCAGCATTCAGTATGGCCAGTGATTTTCCCAGTGACTCTTGCTGAAGACATGCTGGTAACAAAGACTTTGGTCTGTGCTGTCACTCTTGATAGGACGTTCTTCCTGCCCAGTGACTAGTGGGATAGTGGCAGGAGCTGGCGCCCTGGCTGAGCCATCAGGCTTCTGACAACTGTGATTTCCCTCATCCTTCCCCAGCTTTCACGATGTGTTCCTTCTCACACGACAGTCACGAGGGAGCCCTGCCTCCAAGGCTTCCTACAGCCCTGGTACCAGGAGCCTCATCCTTTTCTCCTGCTGCCCTGTTTGTTTCTGGGCACGAACCTGCCTCACTCCTGTCCTCTCCCAACTCACCAGTGCCTTGCCTAATTGCACTGCTCTCCTGAATGCCAAGAACCTCGGGTCTTGGAAAGACAGAACAAGACTACTTCTGCTATGTTTGTTCTCAGGGGAAAAATATTAGGGAAACCTCTGCCCCCCTCCCTACCAGGAGCTGAATTACCCGGACTTTTTTTTTTTTTTTTAAATGAAGTCGCTCAGTCACGTCTGACTCTGCGACCCTGTGGACTGTAGCCTACCAGGCTCCTTCATCCATGGGATTCTCCAGGCAAGAATACTGGAGTGGGTTGCCATTTCCTTCTCCAGGGGATCTTCCCGACCCAGGGATTGAACCCAGATCTCCCACATTTGAGGCAGACGCTTTAACCTCTGAGCCACCAGGGAAGCCCTACCCGGACTATTAATGGCAAGCAGAACACCAAATCTTTAGGGATTTTCCTTCCAAAGGGCCATTTCAGGGAAACAGCCTTTCTGACTTCCCCAGACTGCATGACTTCCAAGCTCCCCCTCCCCAAAGTTACGTACTTCAGTTCCCTTGGTTTGACTTGCTCTCCTTGTCCATAACCACGCTTCCCCTGCTTACTTCTGTTGTATGCGGTCAGTTCTTCAACTGAGATGTGTCCCCGGTCTTCACACTTGCTGCCTCCCTGCTCTTTAATAATCCCGGCTCCCTGCCTTTGTGCATCCATTATTCTTCCCCGCTGCCCTGCTTTTTTAGAGACAAGTCCTAAAGGACTCAACATCAAAACGCCAGCACAGAGGGTTCCGAGGAGATTTTTACATCCACAGAGAGTGGCAGGCTGCAACGGAAGGACTCTGGGTGTTTGTGAACCAGCATTTTCTCCCATCCCATGTCTCCCCATCTTACCAATAAGCCCTGAGTAGGCGAGGAGGCAGTCAGCGTAATTTTCCTTTAGACAGCTGCTGACGGACCTTGACTCTGGCTGGCAGTTGGTGAAAAAATCGGCCAGGCGAGATCTGCAACAGAAGAAAGTTGGGGGAGGGGGGAGGATGTGTTTCAAAATAGCCCAAGCTTCTGCACAGACATAATTTTTCCTTATCCCTTTCTCGCTAGGCCTTTTTCAACATCCCCAAATACAGAGAGTGTAGACTCTTAAAATGTTAGCATCTTCTCTTATATACAAGCCCCCAGCCATCCCCTCGCCCACCTGTGTCTGCTCCTTTGCAGAGAAGTCTTCAGGGCCTGCAACTGGAGAAATCTTGACGCTTTGAAGTTTCCCTTCAATATTTATTTCTGACTAGACTTATTTGCATCTTTAGGAAATATGCTTCTGCACACACTCACCGGAGATCCACACTGGGAAAATATTTACTTTATACAGAAACATGTCCCTGGCGTCCAAATAGGATCCTACAGCCCATCTGCTCCCGTAATTCCTAGTGGCTTTAAAAATATGCGTATCTGGTCTTCTAAGTCATCTCTCATCTACCACCCCAGGGAGGGGCAGTGGTATATTCCAGCCAAGGGATGCTGAGGGGGAAGTTCGCCTTTTCAGCACTGCAGGGAAAGTCAGAAGGGACCGGGTGACACTGGCTCAGGATGTGACCGGGTGTAGGGGGTCCCCTGGTTGAAGTGCAGCATCTGTCTGCAGTTCGGGAAGCCTCCACGGGCCAGCGCAGTCCACCCAGAAGCCGTGGGTGGTGGTGAAGTTGCTGAAGTACAAAGGGGCTGCAGACATCACTGGTCTGCAGAGGAAAGGGGCTCTTTGTGGCCAAGGGGCTGTTTTTCAGTCTGAAGAGGATATTGTTGGAGAAATTCTAAATGAGAACTGGGCCATCTCTGAGGTCATCCGAGCAGACAACAGCTCTGTTTCTATGTGAGGAACACAATAGACTTCAAGAGAAGCTAAATTATCTGGCGATTACAGCAGACAATGGATGGCTGTCTTAGCTCCTTCTCTTGAGCGCACTCGAGTTGGCAGCCAACATACCCAGGGCTGTTTTACCTCTTTCCACCCAAGAAATTGTATTTACTTAGCATCCCTAATGGTATAAACAGGGTTGCCTGGGTGGGGCTGAGCAAGGTAGAATGTGTGTAGATCACAGCGGGCTGTAAAGGGTGTGTAGGAAGCATATTCTGGGCCCTTTTCCCACAGTTTGAACTGGAAGAAGACTAAAAGGCCTGATGAAATGATCTGTGTGCACAGTACACTGGAAAGGCTGCACAGTGTTCCTCTGGGATTGGTCTCTCCTTGAACCCATGTAAACAAGGCGTGTCTGAGCTTCCCTATCTGCGCCGATCTGTACGCTCCGTATGTCGTGTGCCTGGTTCCATCACTGTGACTCCCCGGGGCAGGTGCTGGAGCTCTGTTTTATTTTCTTTGCACAGCACCTGACACTCCTCAGAACGCTTCCCGAGTGGGGCCATGTGGTGCAGCTAAGTGGCTTGGCAAAAATCCTCCAAATGGGGCTGGTGCATGCGCCTGTGTGTGTGTGCCTGCATCCCTCCCACAGTCTGAGCCTAGCTGGTGTTTTCTGACTCTAACTGAACACACCGAAGGGCGTAAAACCTGGCCATTTTCTGTAGCCTGGTTAACGGATTTATCTTTCAGAAGAAATCCCTAAAGGTGACTCAGACTTAGTCAACTGGCACCAATGGCATCCATCTTGGATGGAGTGTCAATTTCAGAAGAGTTTTCCTGGTCATGAAAGTTAATGATCTCATGGCACTGGGCTTCTAACTTTGCAGAGGCCAACTGTGTGGTTCAGGCAGCTGGGACTCCAGCTCTGCACACAAGCTGATCAGCTCCCTGACCTGGCAGCCCCACGCTCCCAGCTGTCCCCCAGAGAGGGATGAAAGGTCGTGCTGTCTCCAAGCCTCCTGCTTCTCGTAGTCTCTCGAGCAGACTATTAACTGAACAGCACCGTGACTCGGATTACTATCCTCCAGCGGGAGGCTAATGCCACCAGACTCATTTTGCTTAACAACCTCAGAATTGACTCACAATTGGACTCTGGAATGAAAGGCTAATTGAGTTAGTCTGCTGCAGAGAACATAACCCTGATTGGGAGGATAAAACTAGATATACTGCTCTGAGCATCTCCCCGAATAGGCTGGTTTTGGAGAGAAGATTGTCAGCCCAGATCTCAGTCCTAAGACAAAACCAGCCAGCGGATGCCAAGGGTTTCAGAAATAATGGTGAGTGCACATGGCATTGCTGAAACGTGAACATTGCACTGGTTCCTTCACCTCTGATCTACCTCCCTCTGCCATTCATGTTTGGAGACACGATGATCCCTTTATGGGATTCACATTTAACAGATAGAAAAACTGAAGGCAGAAGAAGTTTATACGGTGGTTGCGCAAGCGGGTGGACTGGTACATTTTCATGAATTCTGCGAGTTGGTTAACTTCACAATGGTAGCTTGCAAGTGGGGTGGGTGGGAGAATTTTCATCATGGTAATCTGCCAGCTCTACAAATCACAACCCTATGCTGTTCTTAGAGAACCAGTTGTTAAATATTTACTAGCACAATGCTCTCAAAAAACCAGCATGGTGTAGTCAATCTCACAGATAAAGGAAGTATCTTTACTTCCTTTGAGTTCTTGGGAACTCAAAGTTCTTGGGAGTTGAATTTCAGCACTTCCTGGATGAGCTACCTCTCCCATCCCTAATCACCTTTGTGTCAAATGACATGTGAAATGGTGTCATAAATTAACCTCCCATCTCCAGTATCTTCCAAAGAAAGAAAACAGTTCTCTCTAAAGATGCTCCCATCCCAACAACACAGCCACCGAAATCTCTCAAAGCAATGTGTGCAAATGATTACAAGTATTGACAAAGCAGCTGACTTCTCGTCCTTTGTACTGACTGAATGACAGGTCAAATGCTTGTGTTAATAAGGATGAATGAGTTCCCCGTCCCTGAACCCAAATAACCTGCCATCTAGAAGGTGAGAGAAACAAGTAAAAAGATGATAATACCACGATGACTAGTTCTCAGTAAAAGACAAGAAAGGTTCCTAATAAAAGTAACACAGCATGAATCAAGTGTTTAGAATATGTTAGGTATGTCTTCACATACTTTATATTTTTTCCTGGCAACTCTAATAAGGTAAGGATTATTACTCTGTGATCTTAATTTTCCAGAGGAGGAAACAACATTTTATTGAGTTTAGACTAGAGTGAAATAGTGAACAGCAGAACCAGGATTTAAAAGCTATGACAAACGTAGACAGCATATTAAAAAGCAAAGACATCACTTTGCTGACAAAGGTCTGTAAAGTCAAAGCTATGGTCTTTCCAGTAGTCATGTACTCAATGAGAGTTGGACCACAAAGAAGGCTGAGTGCCAAAGAACTGATGCTTTCGAACTGTGGTGCTGGAGAAAACTCTTGAGAGACCCTTGGACAACAAGGAGATCAAACCAGTCAATCCTAAGGGAAATCAATCCTGAATACTCATTGGAAGGACTGATTCTGAAGCTGAAGCTCCAATACTTTGGCCACCTGATGTGAAGAGTCGACTCATTGGAAAAGACCCTGATGCTGGGAAAGACTGAAGGCAGAAGGAGAAGAAGGTGGCAGAGGATGAGACTGTTGGATAGCATCACTGATTCAATGGACATGAACTTGGGCAAACTCCAGGAGTTAGTGAGGGACAGGGAAGTCTCGCGTGCTGTAGTCCATGGGGTCGCAAAGAGTTGGACACTTCTTAACAACTGAACAACAACAACAACAAATTCTGATTCTACAATTTAAGCTTTTAAAACAACAGGAACTAGTTTCAGAGAAGTTATAATATTGAGACTGAGGCTTGGAGGATCAGTAGGATCCTTTAGGTAAAGGTAGAAGAGGGTGTTCCCTCTGCAGAAGGAAGCAGTAAGTGATAAAAGTAACCACATTCATAAAAATCCCAGAACAATCACGGAGAATTTGTACCTGCCAGGCACTGATCGAAGTGTCTGGCATCTATTCACATATTTAACTGTAATAGGTGATACTCCCAGTCCCATTTAGCAGATGGAGACACTGAGGCAAAGAGAGGTTAAGTATCTCCTCAGAGGTCGTAGAACCCTGTGCTGGAGCTGTAACGTGACCACATTCTATGCGACTCCAGAGCCACAGGACATTCTCAACCACTACACCTAACACATGGAGTCAAACAGACTCAGACAGGACTTGGCAACTAAACAGAAACAACAACAGCTAACACATGCATCATCCAGAAAATTGTCAATTTTTCACTTGGGATGGCGGGGCCACAGGTGAGTGACAGGAGATGGTGCTGGCAAGATCAGCAAAGGCCTTGAATGACCTAAGAGGCTGGATTTCACCCTGAAACCAGTGGGAACCACCAAAGGATTTTAAACAGAGAAATAACACGATCAGGTCTGCAGAACAGAAAGACTCTTGGGTGTTTCCGTTCTTAAGCAAAGATTTGCTTGAAGCTTCTTCTGTGCCCTCCCTGCTCTAGCAGAGATCAGAAGAGCAGGAAACTGGCCAAAGGAAGGAAGGAGGCTGAGCCAGTGAGTACCCAGAGGCAAGAACTGAGGACTAGAGGAGGAGGAGGGAAGGAGGATGCCCTGAATGGTAGGTGTTGAGTGAGTGAGTCAAAGTCGCTCAGTAGAGTCCAACCTGCGACCCCATGGACTATAAGAGTCTTTGCAATTCTCCAGGCCATTATACTGGAGTGGGTAGCCATTCCCTTCTCCAGGGGATCTTCCCAATCCAGAGATCAAACCCAGGTCTCCCTCATTGCAGCCAGATTATTTACTAGCTGATCCACCAGGGAAACTCATGGTGGGTGTTGATGGAATGAAAGTCAAGACTGGGGACTTCCCTGGTGGTCCAATGGCCAAGAATCTGACTTGCAATGCACGGAACTCGGGTTCAGTCCTTGACTGGGGAACGAAGATCCTGCACGCGTGTGTGCTAAGTCGCTACAGTCGTGTCTGACTCTTTGTGACCCTATGGACTGTAGTCCGCCAGACTCATCTGTTCATGGGATTCTCCAGGCAAGAATACTTAAGTGAGTTGCCATGTCCCCCTCCAGGGGATCTTCCTGACTGAGGGGTCAAACTCGCATCCCTTACGTCTCCTGCATTGGCAGGCATGTTCTCTAACACTAGCGCCACCTGAAAAGCCCCAAGATCCCATATGCTACGGAGCAACTAAACCCAAGTGCTACAAGTACTGAGTCCTCGTGCTCCAGAGCCTGTGGGCCACAACCAAAGATCCCAAGTGATGCATCAAAGATCCTCAGTGCCACAACAAAGACCCAACACAGCCAAATAAATAAAAATATTTTTTAAAAAGAAAATCAAGACTGCAAAAAAAAGGGGGCAGAATCAGCTCAGTAGACTGTGGAGTCACAGAGTGTAGTGGGAGACTCAGGAGAGGACAGTTTGCAAGGAAGATAAGAGAGGTGGCCTGTGACTGTGTTGAGGTCATGGCACCACGGGAGTCAAGCATCTAGCAGGCTGCGCGATTCTCAGACCTCCATCTGTCCAGTGGCCAACCAGCCCCCGCATCCCAGGACTGCCCGGTGCACATATCCCCCTGCCCACCCTGGGTATAGAAACACACTATAACCTTTCTCAATGACTTCCTCTGCCTGAGCTGCAGTGATCCGAACAAGAAACCTTACATGGCCAGGGTGGGATTAACAAAGAAATTCCACAAGTGCATGTCTTCTGGAGACATGAAATCTCCATGACAACAGCAGTGATGAACCTGATTGTCTTTCTCTGAGAAAATGAAAAGAAAATGAATAGGCACTAATGTAGAAATGTATCTCCCTCTGAAAAGAGAAATTTCCCACCCTTAAAGAGGAGAAAAATGCCGGCAAATGCCAAGTTGGCCTTAGGAAATCTGCTGAAGAGAAAACAATGGTTTATGCAGAAAATATCATATTAAAGGAAGCATGCTGCTAACTGGAAATAGAAAAATGATTATAATGATAAAATCTAGGAGAGTCTTCTCAAACAGCAGATGGTCTTTTGACAGTGGAGAAAAAATCATTTACCTACTTTTTCTGCTAACATTTTTAGGAAAATAGAGTTATGGGGAACAGTTCAAAAACATACTAGTAATGCCCAGTTTCACTCATCCTGGATTATTCTAATCCTGTAAATGTTTTTTTTTTTTTTTTCTCCCCAGGGCAAATCCCATACTTGGACACAAGCTGTGTGGTTGATGGAATGGAGCCTTGGGCGAAGAACTGTGAGAGCCTGAATGGGATCCAGGCTCTGACATTAATTAACCAGAGTTCCTGAACATCATCATATGATGCTTGATGACTTTGGATTTCCCTTCCACTTCAGAACAGTCTGTTGGACATTTGAAGCTACTTGGAGAAGAAACCCACTTGTTTTCCATGCATTATTATTATTTTCATCCATGATTCCACTCCACCATTACATGCAATTTTAGTGTCAAGGCATTTGGTTTGAGTATAGAGATCACATCTTTTTTTTTAAAGATGTTTTTGATAAGGACCATTTTTTAAAGTCTTTTATTGAATTTGTTACAATACTGATTCCATTTTATGCTTTGGTTTTTGGCCCCAAGGCATGAAGGATCTCAGCTCCCCGACTAGGGATCGAACTCGCACCCTCCTGTACTGGCAGGTGAAGGCTTAACCACTGGACCACCAGCGAAGTCCCTAGAGACCAGATCTTTCTACAGGATCCCCGCAGCTCACATGCAAGAAAGCTGAGGGCCAAAGAGGTTAAGGTCCTGCTCACTGTCACATGGTGAGTGGGGGCAGAGGGCTTTCACTGGAAGAGGAACTGCTAGCTGTCTATAACAGCCCAGGAAGGGAGAAGTAAGGAGGGTGTTGGACTTTTAATTTCCCTGGGATTGAATTAAAGTCATCTAGTGTAATGGCAACCCATTCCAGAGTTCTTGCCTGGAGAATCCCAGGGACGGGGGAGCCTGGTGGGCTGCCGTCTATGGGGTCACACAGAGTCGGGCACGACTGGAGCGACTTAGCAGCAGCAGCAGCAGCAGCAGTGTATAACTGCTCTGTCCTTCCCACTGTCTGACCAGCGTGTTCTTTAGTCCTCTCACTAAGATTCTGCTGACTTAGCCTCAGCGAGCACTTTACAGGCAACACTGGGGCTCAGGATGGGTCAGAGAGGGTGAAAGACTCTGCCCAAGAGGGTGGTAAGTCTGTCCATGGATGAGGCTACCCTTTATTAAGGAGTCTTTGGGGCAACACCACTGCCCATAGAGGACTGCAAGACTTGCTGACCCACTAGCAACTCAGAAACTTGGAATAGAATCCATTCATTAATTTGCTTGTGTTAGAAATCACTGGTGTTTTGCTCTGAATCCAACATGAGTGTTAGGGCTTTAAAGTCTTGGATCTCAACTCAAGCCATTTAGTTTCTAAAAGCTCTCTCAGTGGGTCAGTTGGAGGAGCCAAAAAATGACGGCCCTGGGAGTGGCATGCACCTGTTTCTAACCCCAGTCCTACCTTCCATGGTTAAATAACTTAGCTACGTATTGGACGTCTCTAATCCTGTTTCGTCACCAGGAAAATGGGTAATGGAACTAGAGTTGCCTTAATGGCTGCCGTGATACCTTCAGTTCAGTCAGTTCAGTTCAGTCGCTCAGTCGTGTCCGACTCTTTGCGACCCCATGAATCGCAGCACGCCAGGCCTCCCTGTCCATCACCAACCCCCGGAGTTCAGTCAGACTCACGTCCATCGAGTCTGTGATGCCATCCAGCCATCTCATCCTCGGTCGTCCCCTTCTCCTCCTGCCCCCAATCACTCCCAGCATCAGAGTCTTTTCCAAAGAGTCAACTCTTCGCATGAGGTGGCCAAAGTACTGGAGTTTCAGCTTTAGCATCATTCCTTCCAAAGAAACCCCAGGGCTGATCTCCTTCAGAATGGACTGGTTGGATCTCCTTGCAGTCCAAGGGACTCTTAGAGTCTTCTCCAACACCACAGCTCAAAAGCATCAATCCTTTGGCGCTCAGCCTTCTTCACAGTCCAACTCTCACATCCATACATGACCACTGGTAAAACCATAGCCTTGACTAGACGGACATTTTTTGGCAAAGTAATGTCTCTACTTTTGAATATGCTATCTAGGTTGGTCATAACTTTTCTTCCAAGGAGTAAGCGTCTTTTAATTTCATGGCTGCAGTCACCATTTGCAGTGATTTTGGTGCCCCCCAAAATAAAGTCTGACACTGTTTCCACTGTTTCCCCATCTATGTCCCATGAAGTGATGGGACCAGATGCCATGATCTTTACCTTACTGACAGTTATATAAAGCACCTTGCTCAGAACCTAGAATATACTTTGTGCAACACATTTTTATTTCCCATCCCTTCATCTTTTCTCCCCAATTTCTGGTCAATTCTAATGTGAAGCACTTACCACAAAAACATATAGCAAGCTCAACACAGAGAAATATGCATCTTAATCTATCTTCTGCTGGTCTTTATATGACAGACAAGCAGACCTCAGAGATGTTGCAAGTTTGGTTGCAGACCACTGCAGTAAAGCGGATACTGCAATAAAGCAAGTCACAGGAATATTCTCGCTTTCCATGGATGTAAAAGTTTTGCTTTTACTAAACAGCATTATCATTAAGTGAGGGATACCATTAGGCCCAAAAAATGTACATACCTTAGTTAAAAATACTCTGCTGTTAAAAATACCAAAACAAATGCAATAACAACATCGAAGGTCACAGACCACCACAACAAATCACTTATGTATTAACTATTACAAGAATTATCAAAATGTGACACAGAGATACAAAGTGGGCAAATGCTATTGGAAAAATGGTGCAGATAGACTCAATGCAGGGTTGTCACAAACTTTCAATCTGTATAAAACACAGCTTCTGCGAAGTGCAATAAAATCAAATATTAACACATCTGTGCCTAAAACAGGTTAACCTGTGTCACTGAGGGCAGTAAGTCTGACCAAGACAAACTCAACAAATCTGAAGCTAGGGATCCTGAAGTGTTACTTAAAAACCTCTCAGCCATATGAGCTCATAGAATAAAAGCATTTTAAGAAAAGCTATTTTCCACCCCCCAGGAGTTTAGGGGGGAAAGATATATTTTTTTAAATGACTAAACATCGTAAGTTTGTTAATACTGCTGATTTCTTATGAAGAATAAAATCAATTAGAAAAACACACTGCCTAGGATGACAAAGCAAGAGCAGGGGAATGGTAATTTTCTGGAACAGTGACACAAAACAGATTTTTCCTCTTTCTGTTTTTAGAAAATTACCTTAGCCCTTCTCCAGCAGCCTACTGGAGAACACATCTGGAAAGCATCCTTCAGCAAATCAGAGTCTATGTTGAACAGATTTTGCGGCCAGGGGGTGGGGGGGTGGGGATGGTGGTTCTTGACTTGCTGGTCCCTTCCTTGGACCGTACCTTCTGGCTTCCTGAAGTAGAGGCCCGGTGTTTGCCAGGGTTGGGCTGGGAAGTGGGGATCAGGCTGTCCTTCAGAAAGCCCGGGTCCTCCCACTTCCTGGGAGCAAATGTGATCTCCCTGAAGCAAAGGCCCGGGGGCAGGTTCGCACGCCCCAGGCGCAAAAAGCCAAAGCCCCACTGTGTTCCTCGGCCCCTTGATGCAGCTTCCCACCCTCAGCCAACTGATGTGTTTCTTGGTGACTTAGCCAGACCGCAGCCACATGTGACTGGGAAAGGGAGGTGTGAGGTCCCCACAGTCTTCAAGGCTTGCTTAATGTTTGCGTTTCCTGGGACAGGAAGGCCCCTGTGACCAAGCAGAAGTCAACGCCTGTTCCCCCTCAAATCCCTGCTCAGGGTCATCCAGAGTCTTGGGGAGGTTCCAGCCCCTTTAACCCAAGGCCCTGCACCTGCGCCCCTCATCCGGGAAGGCCCTGCTCCGCTGGCTCCTTGGCAGCTCCCCGTCTAGCACATGGGTCCCAGGAGGCCGTGGTCACCGCCCTCTGAGCTTGACCCACACAAGAGCGAATGTAGGTGGAGGCACGCATCGTTTTAGTCCACGCGTCCGGCTTGGGGTCTATCTCTGGGTGGCGGGCTCGGTAAAAGCAGGCTGCAGGGCAGAGATGCAATGCCTCCTCAGCCTTTCTGTGCACATCAAGCTGCAGCAGCCCCCAGAGGGAAGTCCAGGTCAGCATCAGCTCAGTCTCCACACCTCTCACCAAGTCACCCAGCATGAACAGTGACAGCCGTCCATCCACATCTGCAGAGGGCTGACAGGGCTTGACAGCTCATCTCTACGTGGCAAATCTGAAAAGCAAGCTAGGGCGGTTGGTACGGGGATCCATCCCAACCCAGAAGAGGCTCCCTGCAGTCCCTGACTCGATGCCCCAGAGCTGTCCTTCAGTTGAGACTCCTCCCTTCGGCTCCCTCAGCAACTTTCTCCAATGCACACACCGCTAGTCACGCGGTAAGCAGCCTCTCAGTCATGATGGGAGCATAGCTACATCACAAACAACGCTATGCTGCATAGTCAAATCAAATAGATCTGTTTTGTATTATCCATGCTATAGCACGCCCATTATTGCAGAAAACCCACCACTGGTGGTACTTGATCTTACAGGAAGAAATGGAGGTAGAAAAGAAACTGGGAGTTTTTTTTTTTTTCCTAGATAATGAAAGTATCATTTATGCTCTCAAGTATCCAAAAGCTGTCTGTGACAAAGGTGCTAAAAGTCTTGAAGTGAATCTTATCCAATACTTTTTTTTTCTTTACTATTTCTGCAGGAAAACTTCAGTAATCAGTTTTGTGACTTCTGGCCACTAGGAGAAATAGAAATCTAGATGTTCACCTAATCTTTCGCCAGTAGAACCACATCTTAAAAACTTCAAACCAACAAGCTGTGAATTTACTTCATGTGGAATTCTGCAGGTGGAGCTTCCCAGGTGACTCAGGGGTAAAGAATCTGCTAGCTAATGCAGGAGATGAACATTTGATCCCTGGGTCGAGAAGATGCCTGGGAGGAGGAAATGGCAACCACTCCAGTATTCTTGCCTGGGAAAGGCCATGGACAGAGGAGCCTGGTGGGCTACAGTCCACGGGGTCACAAAGAGTAGCACACAAAGTACCAAACTAAAAAACACAATCATCAAGAATTCTGCAGGCACCTCGACCTTCAGGAGTGAATTACGGAAGTTGCCTGCCATTCATCCTGGAATCTAAGAAACTCTAAGTCAACCGCTTAGGTACCCAGGGCAGCAAAGGTCACCAACCATGGTTTCATTTATTTATGCCCACTCTTGCTTCAGAAAGAATTTTGAGATTCAGGTGTAGCTTTAAAGCAATAGAATAAATGCAAAAATTAATGTGGTATTTGGGGTCGAAGAAAGATAATAGAGAGGCAGTGGTGTGGTTAGTACAAAATGCACACATTGTCCTGGCTAGATGAAAGCTAGGTACCTGGCTCTGTGATTTCTAGAAACCACTGGGAAGGGGGGGTGGGCTGGGAATCTAGTTCCACAATCCATGGTACACCAAAAATTAAAAACAAGATGGATGCTCAAGAGAGAAACTACTATGGGAGGCGGAACAATGGTCCATGAAGATGTGTGCATTCTAGACGCTGGAACCTGAGACCTAAGACTATGTCAGCTGACATGGTAATAGTGCCTCCTTGCAGATGTGATTAAAGTTGTGGACCTTGAGGTGGGGAGATTAATCTGGATGGGCTCAATGTAATCATAAGGGTCTTTAAAAGTAGAAGAGGGAGTCAGAAGAGGAGGTCAGAGTGATACCATGTGAAAAAGATTGGACTGGCTACTGCTGATTTGGAAGATGGAGGGAAGGGCCATGAGTCAAGAAATGAGACAAGATGCCAGCAGGAACTCAGCCCTGCAGATGCCTTGACTTCAGCTCAGTGGGATCCAGGTAGTGCTTCTGACCTCCAGAAACTGGAAGAGAATACATCTGTGTTATTTAAAGCCACCACATTTATAGTAATTTGTTCCAGCAGCAACAGAAAATGAAAACACTATGAAAAAGCAGGACTCAGTAAAGGCTTTGCATATAGAATTTGAAAATGGGCCAGGACTTAAATTTCAATTCAATCGCTTACTAAACCATGACATTTGGGGCAAGTACCTTAACTTTCCTAAAGCTTAATTTACTCTGGCTGAATGACAGGAAGTCCTTCCAAGTGTTCCTGAAGGATTATGTGTACCTGGCACCTATCACCTGTTTACAACTGAAGCAGATTCCTAGATGAGGGTAGCGCTCATCTGCGCTGCTGTTTCCTGTTCGGCTCTGACCTTGAGACCTCTGTGAAGCCCGAGGGTAGAGATGACCACACAGATACTTCCCTTAGAATCCATCTGCTAATAAGTTGGCAGATGAAATGCTTTGTCCTGAGGTCACTAATCCACCTGTTCAAGGTCTGTATGCGCTCGATAAGCTCACGATTAACATCAGGCTTTTTCCTTCCATTAGGACCAAAGAGAGATTTTTCCGGTGAGGCCTCTACATCTTCAAGCAGAAAAATGAGTTTTATAGGGCAGTGGAATCACACCCACAGAAACAGGTCAAGGCAATTCTACAGGTCATCACCCATGATCCCAATACGGTATCCTCTACTGGCCTGGCTGGCATCAAGCCAGTGCAAATTTAAGGAGGTGCTGTCTGCACCCCCAGAAGGACATAATGTTGCACCACAATGTTTATGACCAGACAAACTGAAGAATAATTATGGACACTTCTTTGATGAAACACAGGTAAATTCTAGAAATTCTCCCAAATGCTGCCTAGCTTTCTTCAGTCAAACCTTGCTGCTTCAGGGTTCCCAAAAGATGAAAAATTAAAATTACACAGGCTCTCTCGACTTACCAATTTGCAAAGCTCCCCCTTTGTCCCTCTCTACCCACAAACAACAGCCCTGTGAGACCCGAGCCCCAAGCTGCAAGCTCCGCTCCGTTGAATGTTAATCTGCCACACGTTAAAGGAGCCTAGATTCTGTGCCCTGCGAGGGGGTGGGGAGGGGGAAAGGCACACGGATGTCTGAATGGTTACAGCCTGCACTTGCACAAACAGACTTTAAGCAGAAACATATGAAAAGCAGATCTCCTATTAATCTTTAATAGGGTTGCAGACTTCCTAAGGAAAATTATGTTCAATAGTAAATACACACGAGGTCATTTTTCTTCCAGGCAAGTTGTTTTAAGGTCAACAAAGACTTTGAGCTCAGCAAACAACTAGTCCCTAATATCTTCCTTCCTAGATGGGGCACTGTTCGGGAGACGGAATTGTGGTGTTACACGTCAAAAGAATAAATCACTTATTCCATTGCCATCAGGTGATAACTCCCCCCATATTTCAGAAAATACATACTCTTTTTAGGGACCTGTTCTCATGTTTAACATCCTCCTTTCAACAGAACGCTTCCACTTCACTCCATACCCCACTGCACCAACACTCCCTATCCCAGTTTCTACGTGTTACCTAATGCTCTCAGTTGAATTTAAAACTATATTCCATCTTTTTCCCCACTGCAGAGCAGAGCAGCTGATTTCCATGGTTCTCATAAACCATTTTCTAATAAACTGTTCCCTCAACCACTCCACCCAAACGGGTGATCTTGAAGAGTTATTTTGATCCATTTACAGTGACATCAGGGGTCTCCTCTGAGCCCTCCCACCAACTCTCCTCCCCGCTCTGAGCTCCACGGAGCATGTTGGCTTTGGCCTTTGCATCCACATCTCCCTTCCATCAGCTTCTTTTTCACCTCTTCACTTTGATGATACACTGCTTCCACCACGAGAAGGCAAGCAACTGGGATTAGGCCTGGCACAAGCAGACTGTGACTGCAGTCATGAAATTAAAAGACACTTGTTCCTTGGAAGAAAAGCTATGACAAACCTAGACAGCGTATTAAAAAGCAGAGACACTGCTTTGCTGACAAAGATCCATATAGTCAAAGGTATGCTTTTTTCAGTAGTACATGTACTTATATGAGAGTTGGACAATAAAGAAGGCTGAGCACCAAAGAACTGATGCTTGCAAACTGTGGTGCTGGAGAAGATGCTTTACAGTCCCTTGGATAACAAGGAGATCAAACCAGTCCATCCTAAAGGAAATCAACTGCGAATATTCATTGGAAGGACTGATGCTGAAGCTCCGATACTTTGGCCACCTGATGTGAAGAGCTGACTCATTGGAAAAGACCCTGATGCTGGGAAAGATTGAGGGTAGGAGGAGAAGGAGGTGACAGAGGATGAGATGGTTGGATGGCATCACTGTCTCAATGGACATGAGTTTGAGAAAACTCTAGGAGACAGTGAAGGACAGGGAGGCCTGGCGTGCTGCAGTCTATGGAATTGCAAAGAGTCGGACAGGACTGAGAGACTGAACAACAAAAAGGCAGATATTCAGAAAACATTCACTGAATGAGTGAGTGAACAAATGAATCCAAGTGCCACATGCTACGTACGGCTCCAGTCACCTGCAGGTCAATATTCTTCATGAACATCTTGGTGTTAAGAGTTGGGTTCAGATAAGGGGATACAGCAGTCCACGTCCAACTGCTCCAGGTGCTGCACAAACAGCTAGGTTTATTCACAGCCTGTCACCATGCCCCATAACACCCCATAACCTGACCAGCCAGCTTAGTCTTATTTTACAGTGGAGGACCCTGGGGTCCAGAAAGGCCAACATCCAGCTGGTAAGAGTTAGAGCCAGATTTTGCAAAGAGGACCAGGGATCCTCCAGCTTACATTCACTCCTGTAGCAATGAAAGAAGAATTAATGTTCCATCTTTTAATTCTAGCTCTTGGACATTTGCCGCCATTTTGCTGTGAACTGTGCACATAAGAAGCCGAAATCTGATTTAAAGGGATATAAGTGATCTTTACTAGGCCCAATAAAATGTAATGACAGAATTAGTGGGCATTCTTTTGGTTTAATAGTGCTTGCAGTTTAAAAACATAAAATAAAAAATAATATCTGTTGTTACTGCTCAGTAAGGTCCAAACGCACTCTGAGGACACGGCCGTGTGAAGTCATCCTGGCCCCTCCCTGAGCATCTCACCTCCCCAGGCTGTGAACACGGTCATCCTCTTCAAGGGAGGGGTGCAAAACGTGGGGCTCCCCAAACCCACAAGGAGAAGACAGCAGCTCCCTAAACACCCTTTCCTGGCTACAGAGGCCACTCCTGAGTCTGGAGACATGAGACAGGGACTGGTCTGGCTGGGACCACCTCCTTGGGTGCCTCACCCAGCAGAGCAGACACACGTGTGGGCCCTCCCTGGTGCTGGCGGGTGTTGGGCATAGTGTAAAAGGGTGTGCGTGAGCCCCGAGGTCAGACCATGGTGCCAGTCCTAAGACCCCCTGCTGGGTTTTGTCTCTGCAGTTCCCTGAGTGTGAAATACAAGCGCTTGACAGCAGGGCTGTGGGAGGATTAAGGCCCAGAATCCAGTGCCTGGCACTGAGTTCAGCACTCCATGAAGGACCAGGTATGAGTGCAGCCATTACTGCTATCAAGGGGCTTTCAAGGCCGGCTCTGTCTCTCCAGTCTCAATCCTGAGGGGCAGGTAACAGGGCAGGGGAGTTAAGTGTCCCTTCACATGAAGGGATAGAAATAGAGGAAGCAAGCGCGTTCTCCAGGACCCTCAGCCTAGGAGGGTCACATCCGGAGGCACCTGAAGCCAGCACTCTCCACTCCCATGTGGACAAGGACACGAAGCCTGGCTCCCTCAAGAGGATGCTCTCCCAAGGGGCTTGAGATAAAGTCCCATGGACAGGCAGTGTTCAGTGGCCCTTCCTGTTTCAGTGGCCCTTCCTGTTTCAGTGTTCAGAAAATAGCCCTTCCTGCTTTCTCCAAGCCTAGGGATGCTGGGGAACAGCCTAGACAGAACCCCAGCATCTGACTAACAGACTAACAAAGGTACCTCGGCATCTAGGTGCCCAAGACCAAGGGTGCTGGTCACCTAGCGCCTGGCACAGTGGCTGGCACAGGCTGCACTGGGTTCAATAAAGACACCGACTTTCCAAGGACCACGGTCACTAAGCACCTACAATGCAAGATGCTGCGTGTGAGGTGGTGGCCCTGGTGGAACAGGGACAAAGATGGAGATACAGCCCCGCTGGGACCCTGCACCTGGTCCCCCACCAGCTGCACCTGCCCTGTGACCAGCAATGAGCTAGCGGCAGGGAGACAGCCTGCATATTTATTTGAACAAGTCAAGGTTCACGGTGATCTTGCTCATGGAATCGTAGCACTTTTGAATCTTGAACATCCATGTGTGGTTGAGTAACCTGTGTCTCAGCTCCTCCATAGGCATGGCCCATCCCGAGTTCCCTCCTGACAACCAAAGACACTTCCACTTGGAAAAAGCAACAAGAAGAGCAGAATGCGCATGTCAGCTTTCCTCATGTGAGTCACTCAGGCCGAAGATTGCTCCGAAGGGCATTTTAGGAGGAAGATTTCTATTCAGATACTCGTCTTAAAACGCTCGGCTTTGCTTTCCTTTTTTTCTGGCATAACTCGGCCAAATGAATTCCAGTCTCAGGCCAAGCTCAGCCTACGGATGACCAGACTGTCTACTTCCTCTGCACAATCAATGCGGCAGGGTTCTGCCTTGCTGTTGGACCAGTTCAGGAGGTACTAAATAGATTCACCTTGGCCGTGGCTCAGCATCCTCTGAACCAGCCATGGCTCAGTTATGGCCTGGGAAGACCTTAGAGTCCTCCACAGTGGGTCCCACAGCCATCCAGATAGAGCCCAACTTAGGGCAGCACAGAAACTGCCCAGCTGTTGTCTCCTCCTATGCACCACCTCGAAATCTGGGTTAACAGTCCACACTTCAGCCACAGTGTGCTGGCCTCTTCTAGGGCCCCTGCCAAGTCTCAGTGCCCCACAGGGCCTGTCTGGCTGCCCACTCCTTCTCATCCTCAGCTTGCAGACCCTGACAGCAGGGTGAGGCCCATTAGCCTTGGCTGGCATCTGGTCAACCTTCCTTATTTTTGTTCAGTTGTTAAGTTGTGTCTGACTCTTTGTGACCCCATGGACCCTGTTGCTACCAGGCTCCTACAGCAATGTTCCTTAAGACAGTGTCTTTCCGAGTGTGGACCCTAGATCAGCATCAGCGTCACTGGGAATGTTCTGGGCCCCACAAAGCACTGGGCACCCCAGCTCTGCTAAGCGACTGAAGGAACCAATCACCTGCTAGAAAGTTTGAGCAGAAAGTCAGCTTTCTCAAACCATCTTTGTAGTTAAAAATGCTTCAACTCGAATTTTTGAACTTAGAACATGGAAGAGGCACTTCCCATTTGCTTTGGTCTATTTCCACAGAAAGGTTTTCCCAGAAGACAATGTCAGGATCCTTTGCTGGAGTGAACATACACAGACAGATGACACTCTCCCCAGACCCCCATTCTAAGAAGTTTAAAGCTGTTAGATGGAGCCAGCTAACCATCCAATAGGAATTCCAATGTCCAGGTGCTCACAGGACTCTCAAACTGCCAGTTTCCCAGCATCTCTTATTCTAAGGGTTATCTCAGGCCTGAGTCCATTACAATCCTTTAGTTTCCCCAACGGCAGATGATGATGGAGCAGGGAAAGCAGAGAAGGGTTGCCTCTGACATGGTCCACATTCCACATATTGCAAGGACCAGACGGTTACCGGGGACCCTCTGACCAAGCCCCTCCCAGAGGAAAAAGCATCACCGAGTCTTGGACACAATGTGTTTTTACACGTCAGTCCAGAGTTCTGCCTGACTGCGCTGAACACGACGCTAAAATGCTCTGTTGCACTAGAAACCAGAAGGGAGGTGCTGTCTGTCGGGAAGGCATCTCTCAGGGCAGGAAAGCAAGCTGGGCCAGACTCCCTCACTGCCACACAGCCCCGGAGTGGCAGCCGATGGGAAGTTCAGCAGCTTCCTGGTTACTGGTACCCACTCCCACCTGGGAGGGCTGTGGCACCGGCTCCCCCCCACCTCCCCCAGCCTCACCACCCTGACCTGCTGGGGTGCACAGGCTGGACACAAGGCGGCCGCACACACACCCGGACTGTCTCAGTTCCAGGAGACCACAGGGGCGCTTGTGGCCACGCTTCCAGCCCAAGACGATTCTGACCTTGGTGCAGCAGCTCTCAAAGTGGAGTTTGGGAACCCTGGCAATCTCAGAGAGCCTTTTAGGTGTTCTTAAGTCAAAACTATTTTCCCAGCCACGCTAAGTCTTGCTTTATCCTTCTCATTCTCATGTTCTCACGAGAGTACTGTGGAGTTTTCCAGAGGCCAGAGGTGACATGCAATACTGAAACCGTCTGAATGCCATAGCAGATATAAGAATCCAGGTGTCCTCTGGTCAGATACTAGATTTCTGAAAGTGTAAAACAATGTCACGCTTCTCCCTGAATTTTTTTTTGTTTGTTTTGGAAAAATGTAAGGATTTAAAAAAAAAAAAAAAAAAACAACTATGTTCTGTTATTTATGGTAACCTGTAATGGGTATCTTGGTGCTATTTTTAAATGAAGTAATAAATACATAAACACTCTTCCAGCTTTGACTCCCAATATGGTAAGCATAGATACATTCAGTCCACATATACAAAAGCCCTTTGGGATCCTGAGTAATTTTAAGAATATAAAGGAGTTCTGAAACCAAAAGTTTGAAAACCACTGTCCTAATGAGAAGTAAATCATTGGGTTGGCCAAAAAGTTCTTTCAGGGATTTTTCTCCCCGCCCCATAACACTGTATGCAAAACTGAAAGAACATTTTGGCCAACCCAGTATGTTTAATGAGGGGGCATTTATGCTTTATCAAAGGCCCAAGGTCTCTTGTTTAAAATTTTTGTTTTAAGATGAATAAATAAAGAGTTAGAAACAAAGTCAGCTGCAATATCCGACTCCACACACCCCGAGCAGGTGGTTTTCAGAAGACACACGCATCACACCAGAACAGGCAGACAGCGGACAGAACACTGGCTCTGCAGCCCCTTGGCCCCTCTGAGCTCTGGTTCCAGTGACACCACTTGGAAAACTGCCGAAGCTGCCCAAGATCACGCCCCCTCCTCTGTGGACCAGGGAGGAGGATGTCAGCCCCCACTTCCAGGGTGGTGGAGTGTCCAGCACAGTGCCTGGCGCACTGCAAATGTCACATAAATGTCACCCTCTTCGTCATCACCTTCATCACCATCACCGTCACCCACACGTTCCTGCAATAATGTCCCTGGCTCTGCGGATTCAGAGCCCCTGAGTCTTGCACGAGCCATCCTGCGCCTGGCAGGAGCGTGCTTCCTGACAGGAGGATCAGATGAATCATGGCACAGAACCACGCAGAGAAGAGGAAGGGTCGGATTCGGCGGCCCTGAGTCAGTGACTGCCCTTTGCTCGATGCCTCACATCCCTGACTCAGAAACAAGCACCTCTAAGGACACTTTATTCACGGTTACTCTGGGTCACTGAAGCAGCACGTGCCCAGAGAGGCTGCCAGGGGCACCCCCACTGCCCATTCAGTTTAAACAATAGTGAATCTAGGACTCCAGGCCCAACAAACTCGTGGCCAGCTCCATCAGCATCTCAGTGGGTATCTTTGTATGGCAATAATTGTCTCTTCTAGACAGAAGCGTTCTTGAGATGACACATGCTCCAAACACCTCTAGACTCTGTCAACCCCCACCTCCGCCTCCCACTTTTCCCTAATGGTACCAACTGAAAAGATGGTGATGTATCAATATGAAGCTTAGCAGCACAGCTTCAAGTAACAGTGTTGGAATTTCCACATGCTGCTTAATGCTGTGGGTTCATAAAAGTGTAAAGCAGTAAAAATCTACCCTTTCCACCCAAAAATCCTACTTTAAAGGTCTCCGTCTGCTGATGGAGCAGGGATGGGGTGGGAATTGTTGCATTTGGAATCTTACATTTCCTTTGTCCTCTATGATCAAAATGTGTGGAAAGCGTGAGGTAGGGAGAAAGGAAAAAAGATTTATTGAATGTTTGCTCTGTTCGGTGGCAGGCTCTGTGCTAACACCTTTGCCTAGATATTTCATTTAACCCTTATGGCTGCCCTGTGAAGATGGAATCATTTATAGATGCAAAACTGAGGCCATGAGCTGTTCATGTCCTTGAACCAGCAGAACCCATATGAGAGCCCAGGGCTGCCTCACTCACAAACACACTGACAGCTTACTGAAGGGGGAGAAAGGCCCAACTCCAGCTTGGTGGCACTTTTCACATTGATGGTTGTTTTAAATACTTGTTGTTGTTTTTTTTTGATGCAACATTTTCTGCATAATTAATTGCTTTCAGAAATCACAGAGCAATTTCCCATTCACTGAGCCAGAAATGCCTCATAGAAATGCAAATGCCAACGTGACTGCAGGATGTCTAAGTTGGGGTAGTGCCTGAGTGGGGATCTGGGGTGTCTTTGGGTGGAGTGGGACTCCAAGTCTGGGTGTGAGAGCGGGCACTAGTCAAACGTGACAGCCACCTGGTGCGGGGCGGGGTGGCGGGGCGGACTTTCCTGCACAAAATGAGAGGCTCTGGGTAACAGGCCAAGGGAACCACTGTCAGCAGCAAACTGCACATGATCTAAAGAAGTTGTGCGTCCTGTGGAGGCTGGGACGGGAGGGACAGCCTCAGCTTAAGGGCCCAGTATGCCAGCCAGAATGGGTACCCACGGACCCCAAGGCTGTTGGTCTGGATAAGGGGGATGCCCTCTGGGAATACTAGGACCTCTTTTCCCCCCAACTGTTCGCTCCGTGGATAAAACACATGTGAAAAAAAGAAGGGTATGAAATGAAAGCATCCCCTTCTGAAAGAACAGAAAAAAAGAGAGAGAGAGAGAGACTCCAAAATCTGTATGTTGGATTTAGGTCTAGACTTAACGGGGGAGCTAGGTGACCCTGTCTGGGAACTTCATGGGCCCTAGTACCTGAAAAGGTCACTGGGCAGAGCAGGAGTCCCCTCGGAAGAGGAACAATCTGCACAAAACAGCAGAGCGGACCAGCTGGGATCTTCGACAAAATGGTCTGAAATCCGGGGTCCCAGAGCTCCCTGCAAGTCCCCCACCCACCTCCATTTCATCACTTCTCACCCACCGCATGTTTTATCAGCACTGCATTCAAGACGCAAGCCACAGCGTGGAGGTTTTCCTATGATTCATGAACTGGCCAGAAGGCAAGGAGAACATACGTAGGAAGACCAGCACTTGGATGACCCCAAGTTGGGGACAAAACCATGGATTGTTTAGAGCCTGCTGTCACTCTGTGACAGCAGAGAGTTCATCTCCCCTGAGATACACAGCCAAGTCCCTGGTATCTGCTGCCCGGGGGAAGGTGAGGGTCAAGGACTCTAAACTCCAGCGACAGTTCAGCAAGGAGTTACGGAGGGAGCCCAAGCAACCAGTGGAACCAAGTGAGTGGGAACTCCTGGGTAACAGTCACGTGACTTACACCCCTGGGACCCTCGGGTCAGACAGACTGCTCAGTGAATGTGCCCGAGTAAGCGCTTGAGTTAATACTAAGAAAATCAGTGTGGTCTGGAAAGATTTTTTCCTATTTGTAGAAACATCTCTTGCCATAAGTGAGCTGTCACAGAGAAAGCACTCTATAATAAGCAATGAGTGCTCAAAAGGAAATTAGATAAAGTAAGAACTTAACGAGCATGTATTACCTGAGGAGCGCTTTTTATTTTTTTTAATGTTTCGAATGATGCTAAGAGGCTGTGATGAACATTATGTCCTAGGCTCTGTGAAAACTGTCTTTAAAACCGATGCTGTCTTAGTTACTGAGCCATAAAGAGCGTCGAGATCCAGAGGCTGGCCGGGATGATCATTCTGCCTGTCTGGAACAAAAGGTAGTAAGGCTGAACGATGCAAGAACACAGCATTCTTGTCGGGAAAGACAATCGTTTGGAAAGAATGACAGAAAACAGGTTTCGGAGTGAGCGAGACCAGCTCCTCCATGTGGGCTGGGATCACAGAGACCAGTGCGTCTCATCATTAAAACCCAGCAAATGGGTTGTTGCTCCCACGTCTTCCTCAAATCCACAGCCCTGGGCCTCTATCCCGTTTCTACCTCCGCTGGTCTCTTCCATGCTGCTCATCCTTCGGCCCTATTCAGAGGGCAGCTTCTCCAGGAAGCTTTGCTGACCCCCCCCCAGGCCAAGGCCCAGTTGGCTATTCTTATCTCTGCCTTTCCGTAGCTTCCCTGGTGGCTCAGAGGTTAAAGCGTCTGCCTCCAATGCGGGAGACCTGGGTTCGATCCCTGGATCGGGAAGATCCCCTGGAGAAGGAAATGGCAACCCACTCCAGTGTTCTTGCCTGGAGAATCCTATGGACGGAGGAGCTTGGTAGGCTATAGTCCACGGGGTCACAAAGAGTCGGACACAACTGAGCGACTTCACCTTCTTCACCTTCACCTTCTGTAGCACTTTGCGTCTTCCTGACCACAGACTCCCACACCAGGCTGAAATAACTGTATTTGCACCTGTCTTCTTTTTCGTATGGCTGGGGAGAAACCAGGTCTTTACTCCTGGCACAGTAACTGCAGACCAGCTGGATGGATGGACGGATGGACAGACAGATGGATAAGAGAATGATGGAAGGACAGACGAGGGATGGATGGATGGGTAACTGGAGGAAGGGAGAGATATATGTATGGATGGATAGATGGACAGGTAGATTTCCTATATGCTAAGTCCATTCTGAATTCTCCTCTTCCACCCTCTTACCTTTGAATGACACAACAAGGCTCACCCCACCTTCATTCCTAAGAATCTGATCTCTCTCAGCTCTGCTGAGGTCTTTTGTTGATTCTCCAACTCTCCAACTTCCTGCCTCTGTGAGGCCTTTACAGATACTTTTTACCATAAACCTGGTGTGCCACAGGTTCAGTCTTTGGCCTATTTCTCCTCTCACCCACTTTCTCTGGGGAATAAATTCCATCATATTTACACCCTCAATGGCTTCTATGTTGATGATCCTCAAGTCTATCCCTATATCCAACCCCCTTCTCCAATCTTCCCTCAAGTTTTACACTGATTCACTCATTTATTCATTCAGCAAATACTAAGTGTAGAATACTGTTCAGGCACAGTTTTAGACACTTGGGATATATCACAGTGCGAGAACCCTAACTGGGGAAGTTACATTATAGTGGACAAAAGAGGCAAGCAATAATCAAAACAAATAAATAAATTATATAGTATGTTGCTGCTGCTGCTGCTAAGTTGCTTCAGTCATGTCCGACTCTGTGCAACCCCATAGACGGCAGCCCACCAGGCTCCCCCGTCCCTGGGATTCTCCAGGCAAGAACACTGGAGTGGGTTGCCATTTCCTTCTCCAATGCATGATCTTATCTCTGCCTTTCCGTAGCTTCCCTGGTGGCTCAGAGGTTAAAGCGTCTGCCTCCAATGCGGGAGACCTGGGTTCGATCCCTGGATCGGGAAGATCCCCTGGAGAAGGAAATGGCAACCCACTCCAGTGTTCTTGCCTGGAGAATCCTATGGACGGAGGAGCTTGGTAGGCTATAGTCCACGGGGTCACAAAGAGTCGGACACAACTGAGCGACTTCACCTTCTTCACCTTCACCTTCTGTAGCACTTTGCGTCTTCCTGACCACAGACTCCCACACCAGGCTGAAATAACTGTATTTGCACCTGTCTTCTTTTTCGTATGGCTGGGGAGAAACCAGGTCTTTACTCCTGGCACAGTAACTGCAGACCAGCTGGATGGATGGACGGATGGACAGACAGATGGATAAGAGAATGATGGAAGGACAGACGAGGGATGGATGGATGGGTAACTGGAGGAAGGGAGAGATATATGTATGGATGGATAGATGGACAGGTAGATTTCCTATATGCTAAGTCCATTCTGAATTCTCCTCTTCCACCCTCTTACCTTTGAATGACACAACAAGGCTCACCCCACCTTCATTCCTAAGAATCTGATCTCTCTCAGCTCTGCTGAGGTCTTTTGTTGATTCTCCAACTCTCCAACTTCCTGCCTCTGTGAGGCCTTTACAGATACTTTTTACCATAAACCTGGTGTGCCACAGGTTCAGTCTTTGGCCTATTTCTCCTCTCACCCACTTTCTCTGGGGAATAAATTCCATCATATTTACACCCTCAATGGCTTCTATGTTGATGATCCTCAAGTCTATCCCTATATCCAACCCCCTTCTCCAATCTTCCCTCAAGTTTTACACTGATTCACTCATTTATTCATTCAGCAAATACTAAGTGTAGAATACTGTTCAGGCACAGTTTTAGACACTTGGGATATATCACAGTGCGAGAACCCTAACTGGGGAAGTTACATTATAGTGGACAAAAGAGGCAAGCAATAATCAAAACAAATAAATAAATTATATAGTATGTTGCTGCTGCTGCTGCTAAGTTGCTTCAGTCATGTCCGACTCTGTGCAACCCCATAGACGGCAGCCCACCAGGCTCCCCCGTCCCTGGGATTCTCCAGGCAAGAACACTGGAGTGGGTTGCCATTTCCTTCTCCAATGCATGGGAGTGAAAAGTGAAAGTGAAGTCGCTCAGTCGTGTCCGACTCTAGCGACCCCATGGACTGCAGTTAGAAGCTGATAAATGTGTGAAAAAAAGGAGAACAGGATAAGGGGGGTGGGCAAGGACTTACATGTTAAATAAGGTGACCAGTGTGGACACATTAAAATGAGATTTAAGGAGACGTGGAGGTGATGGAGTTTTTCTGGGAGCATCTGGGGAAAGAGTGGGCCAGCAGAGACAACAGCTGGAGCAAAGGCTAGAGGTGGACACGCTAGTACATTCAAGGACCAGCAAAGGGACCAGAGTGTCTGAAACAGACAAGCAGAGACAGAGGAGACAGAGAAGAGGCCAGACAGGTAAGGGCAAGGGGACAGTTCATGTGGGACTCTGAGATCATTAGAAGGCCTGCGCCTTCATCTCTGAGTGCCTGGCTGTATGGGCACTTCCATGTGGATGGAAGCATGCACTGTGGACCCCATTTCACTTCCCTGAGCCTGGTATTCTCCCCTCCCTCTTGCTGTAGACACTGCCTACGGTGGCTTCCCTCTTGCTGTAGACACTGCCTACGGTGGACCCCATTTCACTTCCCTGAGCCTGGTACTCTCCCCTCCCTCTTGCTGTAGACACTGCCTACGGTAGACACTGCCTACGGTGGCCCTCTGGCTGGTCCAGGGATGGGTACACGAGCCAAACAAGGCTAAAGTCTGTGGCTGGGATTTTTCCAACAGGTTTCAGAGGGGGAAGCCCACTCTTTGATGGTGAGGTGACAAGATAAGCACCCCTTATCTTGGGTGGGGGGAAGGAAGCAGAGCCCCTGAGCTGGGCAGGCGTAGGGAGGGCCTGGCTGGGGAGAGCCAGAAAGCAGAGTATATCTGGACAGGCATTTTTCAGCAACAGGCTCCAGCAGGAACAGACAAATGGCTTCACACTCGCCTCTGCCAAAGGAGAGATAAGGAGAGAGATAGGAGGCGACAAGACGGAGAAAGTTGTAGTGGGTTTCCGCTTGATTCACAGCTCAGGTTACCCCTGTGAGACAGGGACATGGCAGGCTCAGACCCTGCTTAGCTGGTGCCAAGTGGATGTGCAGGCTCGGGGGTGGAGATCTGGGAGATCCACCAGGAAGTGCGCTCCTCCCCACCATTCAGCAGATGCTGGGGGGAGACATCCCTGCTCTCTGCTTGATGAATCTGTACACATATAGGAGCTTTCCCCAACCCCATGGGAGTCCTGGGGGCCTCCAGCCTGGAGACTCGGTGGCAGGCAGTTCACGCAGGTGGGGCATCTTAAAACATGAGCTATCCCACCCTGCATCGCTAAAGACACCCATGCAATCATTTGAAATGAAAACTGCTCAAATGAACTGGAAAATGTTTTACTTGTGTTTTCTCATATTCCTGAACTTTTCTTTCCACGGTTCAAAAGTTTGCATTGTCTAATTGCTGATTTCCATTTGTGAATGAATCAGCGTAAAATAAAATTAAGTGACAAATTAATCTCCCCTTTTAGTTTTAGGCATTAATTACCCTCTGAGCCATTTTCTCGTGCGCTTGCCACATGTCAAGACAAGCCGGGAGATCGGTGATGTCGAATCTAGTTTTCAACTCAGGAAGGTAGCCCAAAGAGCGGAGGATGTCCTTGCTCTTTAAAAGTCGCAGTTTACTATGCAAAACAGCTTTGATTCCAAGCAAAGGAAATACATTCTCCCCTTTTAAAGATATATTAGCACTGTCAGGCCAAGTAAGTCACTGGAGAAGAAATCTGCTGCATGGTCTTGTGACATGCTTCCCCAGTTGTCCCAGTTAACACATTAACAATAACATATTTCCTCTAAGTGTAACAGGGTCAGCGTCAGTGTGGAAAATGTGGTGTTGGCTAGGGCAGAATTTTGAAAGTTACATATGCTGTTCCTCTGGAGCTGTACCAAAGGAGACCTTCATGGTTCTGCTAAAAAAGCAAAACAAAACAAAACACAACCAGGCCCCCAGGATACAATGATAGGATCCTTAGTTCCCCGGGAAAGGTAAATCCATATATACTCGGTCACTTGGTCAAAGTTACCACTCTTAGCAAATATGGGGAGGCAGAGCCTGGGTACCGGGGCGGTTTTGTTTAGTTGCTAAGTTGTGCCTGACACTGGCTACTCCATGGACGACAGGCTGTCAGGCTCCTCTGTCCAGGGGATTTCCTAGGCAAGAATACTGGAGTGGGTTGCCATTTCCTTCTCCAGGAGATCTTTCCAACCCAGGGATTGAAAACCAGCCTCCTGCACTGGCAGTGTGTGTATATGTTAAGTCGCTTCAGTCATGTCCAACTGTTTGTGACCCGATGACTCTTTCTGACCCCACCAGGCTCCTCTGTCCATGGGACTCTCCAGGCAAGAATACTGGAGTGGATTGCCGTGCCCTCCTCCTGGGGACCTTCCCAACGCAGGGATCGAACCTGCGTCTTTTATGTCTCCTGCATTGGCCGATGCTTTCTTTACTACTAGTGCCACCTAGAGAGCCCCTGCATTGGCAGAGAAGCAAGTCAATCTTGGAGTAGGTGTGGATAAGAAATCCTTGGAGACAGAGGGCCTGATCCCTTTCCTTTCAAAATTCAATATTATCAGAATCTGTTGAAAAGGTATGCGATACCCTTGACCAAGCACTGTTTAAGCCTTAAAAAAGCAATATGGAACAATATGGATGAACCTGAAAGCCATTATGTTAAGTGAAATAAAACAGTCACAGAAGGACAAATACTGCATCATTCCACTTTACATGAGGTATCTAAAATCATCAAACTCACAGAAGCAAAGAGCAGAACTGTCCGCTGCCAGGAACTAGGGGGAGCGGAAGCAGATAGTTTCTGATCAGTGGGAACAAAAGTTCAATTATGCAAGATGAGTAACTTCTAGAGTTCTACTGTACAATACTTTGCCTGTAGACAATTCCATATTGCACACTTAACAACCTGTTAAGAGAGCAGATTTCATATTAAGTGTTCTTATGGCATAAGAACTAAAGAGCCTCTTGATGAAAGTAAAAGAGGAGAGTGAAAAAGTTGGTTTAAAGCTCAACATTCAGAAAATGAAGATCATGGCATCTGGTCCCATCACTTCATGGCAAATAGATTGGGAAACAGTAGAAACTGTGCCTGACTTTATATTTCTGGGCTCCAAAATCATTGCAGATGGTGATTTCAGCCATGAAATTAAAAGACGCTTACTCCTTGGAAGGAAAGTTATGACCAACCTAGACAGCATATTAAAAAGCAGAGACATTACTTTGGCGACCAAGGTCCGGTTAGTCGAGGCTATGGTTTTTCCAGTGGTCATGTATGGATGTGAGAATTGGACTGTGAAGAAAGCTGAGCACCGAAGAATTGATGCTTTTGAACTGTAGTGTTGGAGAAGATTCTTGAGAGTCCCTTGGACTGCAAGGAGATCCAACCAGTCCATTCTGAATGAGATTAGTCCTGGGTGTTCATTGGAAGGACTGATGCTGAAGCTGAAACTCCAATACTGTGGCCACCTGATGTGGAGAGCTGACTCATTTGAAAAGACTCTGATGCTGGGAAAGATTGAGGGCAGGAGGAGAAGGGGACGACAGAGGATGAGATGGCCTGATGGCATCACCAACTCAATGGACATGGGGTTGGGTGGACTCCAGGAGTTGGTGATGGACAGGGAGGCCTGGCGTGCTGCAGTTCATGGGGTTGCAAAGAGTCGGACATGACTGAGCGACTGAACCGAACTGAACACAATAAAACTTCAAGAAAAGAAGGAAAATGTTAACTACAACACTCAATCCCACCTAGGATGCACTGCCAGTCAAGGGAGAGTCTGAGATGCCGTGTGTTCAAGCTCCAGGGCTGCATCTGATGGGAATCCCCTAGGACCCAGCCCCCAGGGCAAAAGGTCACGTTTTGGGAAATAGTGGCTGCAGACTGAGTAGGAACTAAGAGTTGTTAGTCTGCACCCAAGGCTGTGGCACCTGAGCTGCAGGTGCAGAATGACCCCGAAGGGCACAGCCACCAAACCACCAAGCATACTCCAGGCTGTTCGCAACAGCGACACCATGTGGCGGCGGCAAGAGTCACAAGTCAGGAGCGCTGGCCAGTAGCCTTTCTCCCTCTTTGCCTGGTGTTGGAAGCAGAACAAGTTCTGGCACATAAGTCCATAATTCGTAGATGAAAACAGGAGGGGGCTTGCTCAAGAGGAAGATGCTAGTTCTTTTGGTAATGAAGAACAGCGAAGGTGCCTGAGTGATTAATTAGAAAAATTAAAGAGCTATGAACATATTTGTTTGTAGCACCCAATAACCTCAGATATGCAGATGACACCATCCTTATGGCAGAAAGTGAAGAAGAACTAAACAGCCTCTTGATGAAAGTGAAAGAGAAGAGTGGAAAAGTTGGCTTAAACGCAACATTCAGAAAACTAAGATCATGGCATCTGGTCCCATCACTTCATGGCAAATAGATGGGGAAACATTGGAAACAGCAACAGACTTTATTTTGGGGGGCTCTCAAATCACGGCAGATGGTGACTGCAGCCATGAAATTAAAAGACGCTTACTCCTTGGAAGAAAAGTTATTACCAACCTAGACAGCATATTAAAAAGCAGAGACATTACTTTATTATCAAAGGTCCATCTAGTCAAAGCTATGGTTTTTCCAGTAGTCATGTATGGATGTGAGAGTTGGACTATAAAGAAAGCTGAGTGCCAAAGAACTGATGCTTTTGAACTGTGGTGTTGGAGAAGACTCTTGAGAGACCCTTGGACTGCAAGGAGATTCAACCAGCCCATCCTAAAGGAAATCAGTCCTGAATATTCACTGGAAGGACTAATGCTGAAGCTGAAGCTCCAATACTGTGGCCACCTGATGTGAAGGACTGACTCATTTGAAAAGACCCTGATGCTGGGAAAGACTGAAGGCATGAGGAGAAGGGGACGACAGAGGATGAGATGGTTGGATGGCATCACCGACTCAATGGACATGAATTTGAGTAAATTCCGGGAGTTAGTGATGGACAGGGAGGCCTGGCGTGCTGCAGTCCATGGGGTTGCAAAGAGTCGGACATGACTGAGTGACTGAACTGAACTGAGCCAGGGTCCAAGTGCTGAGCTTACTTAGTATGTCAGAGTTTGGGCAGAAGGAGGAGAGTCACAACTTTAAATTTTGTACATATAACCAGGTGCATCAAGGATAAAGGAATCGGCTCCCTTTAGGATCAAACCCAGTCCTGACGTCCTTCCAGGCACTAATGAAGGCAGCCAGAGAAAACTGGCAAGGGAGACACTGTGCTTCAGGGTAAGACCTGGAGGCTGCTACATTTCATCACTCCCTTCCCTCTACTACCTCTGAGTTTGCTTTTCTGCAGACAAGCTTAGGAGGACTAAACAGTCAAGCTCTCGCTTCTCCCTTACCACCCCGAGAGGAAAGAACCTGTTGGCTTCTCTAAAAGGAGAAGGCAGAAAAGGCAAATAAAGTCAAAAGGCAACGCTGAAGTTGCGTCTCCTCTGTTTGAAGGCATAAGGCCGGAGAGACAGATTTTGTGCAGAGGCACCACTGGTCCCTGAGGAAGGAAACCTGTGTGCTTCGAGTTGGAAAACATTAAGTGCAGGGAAGTTTTAATGAGCTTCAGCAGCTCTTTGATAATGGCTGATGTTGAGATGGCAATGGAACGTTTGAAAGGCGAGCTTTCAAAGAATATGCTTTTTAGGAAGCCATTTCCCCTCTTGTCATCCCTTCCCTTTGGGGATCCTCACATTGGGCCTTTCGCCATCCGACTGGGGGTACCTCCCTTCCTCTGTAGCTACTTTAACATGAATCCCCCTCAGCCAAAGCTCCAGCTGCTGCTGTGGGTAGCAGTAACGACGAGGGCTTCACTGAGATGGATCGAGCAGGGATGCAGTAAAAGACATAAAATTAAAGACAAGATTAATAAAACCTGATGAAAGAAAACACTGCCAGCCTACCTAGCAGCTTAAATTACATTTACCACATGCGACAGGGAGGGGGTAATCATGAGTAATAAGTCCAGGCTCAGCTGGGGAAAGAAATTCCGGTCTAAATAACGACAGGTAACACCAGGGGAAGTCACTGATTCACCTTCCTAGAGAGGACTCAAGACGGGGTATAAAACCCATCAATCACACTGAGGCCAATTTCCCCTGGTAGGGCCCCCAACAGTCTAGGATCTAGATTCCCAAACAGCCCAGAGCCAGAAACACGGCAGACACACAAAAGCGGCTTCGGGTTGTCACTTCCAGTCCAGTGGTGGCTGCTGTCACCACGGCCCAACCTTGGCAGTGACCAGGCACAGTCAGTCCTTAGGTGAGGGCTGTCCAGCTGTCCCCTGTTCCTTGTCGCTCCATCAGCTGAAGTCACACCATGCTACCGGGGCTGCCGCAACGCACATGGTCCCTGGCGCCAACGTGGTCCCTAAACAGCACCCAAACCATCCCCTTACCTACAGGTTCTTCCTGCCACCTCCTCGGAACACTCCCAAGTTCCCAAACTTCTTGCTGTTTCTCACTGGAGCTTAGCAGGGAAGCAATCCGATTTGACTAGTTCTCATCAACCCTCCAAGAGTCTCTTTTTATAGGGCAGGCCAACTGATGCAAATGAACCCTCAGAATAGGCTTTCAGGCTGCAGAGGGGGTATCAGGAACCCTCTCTGGACCTCTTGTGCAAGACACACCTCACTAGAAGAGGGAAGGCTCCATCACCATGCTCTCTCCCTCCTCCCAGCCGTGGCAGCGGATGGAGGGCTGACTCACTGCTCCATTCCCCGCCCCTTATAGCAGCCTCCTGTCTCCAGGCCTCCTGGCTTGAACCATCAGTGAAAAGGTGACGTCTCCTGCAGAGACAGGGATGGCTGTAGCTGGCTTCCAGCCAAGGAAAACCCTGGAAAGACCTGCTCTTAGCAGAAGGACTCCTGCTCAAAGACTGAAGGGGCCCAGGAACATGGGATTCGGGGCAGGGTCTTCAGGTGATAATCTTCAGATTTTCAGCTCCCTGGCATTCTAATCCCAGGTGAAGCTCCCGCAGTTTCTCCCTTGGTCTGGCCCCTCATCGCACTCAGTAGGTAAAGAACTTGCCTGCCAATGCAGGGGACATAAAAGACATGGGTTCTATCCCTCGGTGGGGAAGATGCCCTGATGGAGGGCCTGGCAACCCACTCCAGTATTCTTGCCTGGAGAATCCCATGGACAGAGGGGCCTGGCGGGCTACAGTCCATGGAGGTCACAAAGAGTCGGACACGACTGAAGTGACTTAGCACTAGAGAGTTCTGAGTCCCTGGATGATTGGTTTCCCCAGGTTATGGCTGCAAGGAGGCCCTGCCTCTTCCTCAGGACCCCTGGAGCACAGCTATCCCCGATCACAGCGCTCAGCTGGGAGGGTCTCAACGAAACAGGGGTAACAGGTGAGGAAGAGTCACACCGCCTGAACACCTGACTTCTCCCACAAGCTCATTCGAGTTCTTCCTCACATAGCTTCCATCTTGGAAAAAAAATGGAGACACTACTTCCAGAAAGTCTTCAGCATGAGGGGGGTTCTCCGGTTAACGAGCACTTTCATTTTCCTTCGGTCACTATTAGAGCTAGCCTACGGAAAGAATGGGACTTCGGTCTATCAGAAGAAAACTTAAACTGACCAGAACTTTCGCTCACCAGAATCCTCCCAACTATCAGACAGATTCTTCTCTGCCTTCTGCTCCTGAGAAAGGGGAAACTTAGAAGAAAACAAGCATTCAGTCACACCTTTACCTACTTGTCCGGCCGAGGGCGTGGGATTTTGTCAGCGACTGTATTTGAAGGCTCCTGACTCTGTCCCGAGGGCAGAGTACAGGTGCTGTCCGATGATGCCCCCGTCTGCATCTCTAACCTGACATCCACCCTGTGCTTTGAATGCAGCACCAGCATTGCCTCAGGCTGCGAAGACTCAAGTCTCTGCTAATCAAAATCTACTGGCTTCCATCAGCAGTGAATTCAACCCGAAGTTCTGGAAGGACACACATCAAATTGTCGACAGTGATGGCTGGGAGCAAGTGAGAACAGAAAGAAAAGAATCTTTCCTTTCTTTCTACTTAATTCTCTACAGCTTTTTTGCTCTGAAAAAAGTATATATACATAGAATATATTCATGGAGTCCCTGAAACATTAAAATAAATTAATACATGGCCAAAAAGGAAAAGCAAGTGCTTGTTTTCAACAACACAGCCCAGACTCTGCCAGGTCTCTGATCGGGGCTGAGATCCAGAGGCATGGAAAGCATCTATTCTCAGACAGGTTGATGATTAAATGACCCGGAACAGACCTAGGCATTCTGGAAGTTCTCCTCTTCAGGGCTGGACACAGCTCCACCCTCTTGCTGCTGTCTTCCAGCTTTGTGATCTTGATGCGAAGAGCCCCTACATTTCCACCAGCCCTCATTCCACTTACTTAACCCTTTTTGGCCCCTGGCAGCTCTCAGTTCTAATAGTGGGGGCACATGCCTTCAAGCTCACCTGACCTCCGGTGACTCTCTGAACTTACTGAGCACAGTCCTATTTCCTCATTCCCTCATCCTCAGATTAAAGATGGAAACCTTCCTGAGTGCAAGAGCCAGATGCCTGACCAGTTTCTGAAGGACCCTGTACTGGAGGCAGAGGTCAGTTTTGGCCCCATCCATCCCAACCACTCCCCTCTCCCACCCCACGCAGAAATTGAGAAAACAGAAACCGGGCCACTGAAGCCGCAAAAAGGTTCTCTCTGCCACCTCATTCATCACGCAGCTGCCAGCGCACTTACCTGCAGATGTAATTGGTCTTGCAGGAGTCCTGCAAGTTCAAGCAGTTGGGTTTCTCCCTCTCCTCGTAGGAGCACACGGGCACGATGGTCTGCCTCCTCCGCTCGGTGCAGGCAATGTCCCGGCAGGAACAGAAGAGCATGCCATAGCTGTGCTTGGCCGGGACCTTGTCGAAGAACTGCCGGAGGGCCTTGTGGCACTTGCGCCGGTTGCAGACGTCATTGGACATGCTGGTGGTGCACGGGGTGATGTAGGCCGACCTGTACTTCTTGCAGGTGTCGTCCAGGTTGCAGGCCTTGGCGGCGTCCAGGCAATTGTTCCCTTTCGAGATGTGCTCCACTGCAGAAGGGAGAGAGAGGCAGGTGACCACAGGGCTAGATGCCGGGGCGGCTCGCACAGGCCCTCTGCTTGCACTGAGACCTGGCCTCTCACCACCTGGCAGGCCTGGCAGCTCTCATCAGCTCTGTGTTTTGAAGCTAATAACTTAATGAGTTTGTGACAATGAGGAAGCATCAGGGGCACAGAGGCTGGGAACCCACGGCTGCACATAAGCTCCTAGCTTTGTCTCAGAGGTATAATTAGGAGGTATTGAGTGAGGCCAAAGGAGCTCAGACACCTGCCTGCCTGGGTCTAAACAAGGCAACAGGAAAACAAGTTTCCAGCTCCTGGCTGGTAAACTGAAATTAGGATAAAAGAAAAAAGCAGCAAATTATATACTTGTTTATTATATAGTATATAAAATGATACGCTGAATGTAAGTATAATTGCCATGCGATCCTCCAGGAATATAATTATGTAATAAATGCACATAGTACATGCTAATTACTATATGATTACAGAGTAATTGCATGGTTATTTGAGCCCAGAAGACAAAATATTATGCCAGCTCTCTAAACAGGAAGAAGCAACTACATCGAGGCTGTATTTAAGTTTGAGCTCACAGGCCACTGGAAGGAAACCAGAATAAATTACATAAAAATTTGCAAACCTCAATTACCATTTAACTTACCACAGAAAATGTGGGATCTATGAGTACTGAGGTTGCAGATTAGAAAAATTCAGTTAGTATTTTGGATAGAATTTCAGTGGGTTTACAAACCATAGGCCTTAGCAATCTCACAAAACATATGTTGCCTTCTGCCCAAGCCCTCTGTGCTCAGGCTTTCAGAGAAACCAGGGCCATCCATGGCCAGGAGGCCTTCTGTGAGGCTGGAGACAGAACACAGAGGAGGTGGGGCCCACTGGGGTGGCTGGATGGGCTGGCAGGGCCAGGTCCAATGGGTAAAGTTAAAAGATGAACGGACAAGGGAAATGAAGCCTATTTCCCACAATATAGGTCTTACCAAAGACAGGGGGAAGTGATGGAAAAACCTCTGAGAGCCAAGTTATATATAATACGGCCCACAGAAAATTGATAATTAGGGGCAGCAATGACCCTCCAGAGGCAGCTAGGAGGCAACAGACAGGCACCACACAATTGTGGGATTCAAATCCCAGGAAGTTTTTGCTCAGCCTCAGCCCCTTCTTGGGTTCTGAAACCCTCTTTCATTCTCTTGATGTCCACCATTGATGGGGATCATGAAGGCATTTGAGAATTAGCACAAGAGGAAAGAGAGTTCAGCTGGATTGGATGGGACTGAAAGACAGGACAGTGTATTTAGTATCCGCATAAAGGGCACATGGAATATTTTTCCACCTTAAAGAAAGAAGGAAATATGCCATATCCAAAAACACGGGTGAGCCTTAAGGACATGATACTAAGTGAGATAAACCAGTCACAGGAGGACAGTATCCTCCATGGCTCTACATGTGCAAGGCATCGAAAACTCTCAGACTTACAGAAGCAGAAAGCTGAACGGTAGTTACTGCTGTTCAACAGAACAAATGACAGTTACTGCTACTCAATAGTACAAATGGTAGCTACTCCCCATTTCCTCCCTTGTTCCAGCAAGGGAGGAAATGGGGAGTTGTTATTCAAGAAGTATAAAGTGTCAGTGATGCAAGATGAATAAGTTCTAGAGATCTGCTGTACAGCATCGCAGTTACAGTTAACAATACTGTATTGTGCATTCAAAATCTAAGTGGCATGATTTCACTCTTTTTGATGGCTGAGTAATATTCCATTGTGCATATAAACCACCTCTTCTTTACCCATTGATCTGTCCATGTACACTTTGGTTGTTTCCAGGTCTTGGCTAATGTAAACAGCGCTGCAATAAACATAGGGGTGTGTATATCTTTTTAAATGATAGTTTCATCTGAGTATATGCCCGGGAGTGGGACTGCTGAATCATAAGGCAGCTCTATTTTTAGGGTTTTTGAGGAACCTCCATACTGTTTTCCAGTGACTGCACCAATTTCCATTTCCAACAACAGTGGAAGAGGGTTCCCTTTTCTCTACATCCTCTCCAGCATTTGCATACTGTAGAGTTTTAATGATGGCCATTCTGTCTGATGTGAGCTGATACCTCACTGTAGTTATGATTTGCATTTCTCTTAATAATGAGTGATGTTGAGCATCTTTTCATCCATCTATTGGCCATCTGTATATTTTCTTTGGAGAAAGGTCTATTTAGGTCTTCTGCCCACTGGTACCTAAAAATTATCATACTAAATGAACTAAGTCAGAAAGAGAAAGACAAATACCATATGATATCACTTATATGTGGAATCTAAAATACAATACAAATCAACCTATCTATGAAACAATAACAGACTCACAGATAAAGAGAACAGGCTTGTCGTTGCCAAGAGGGAGTGGGGTTAGGGGAGAGAAGATATGGGAGTTTGGGATTAGCAAAGGCAAACTATTATATATAGAACGGATAAACAATGAGGTCCTCCTGTACAGCACAGGGAACTATACTAGTATCCTGTGACAAACCATGGTGGAGAAAAATGGGAAAGAATGTATATACGTGTATGGATGAGTAACTTTTCTGTACAGAGGAAACTGGTACAACATCATAAATCAACACTGTAAATCAATAAAATTAAAAAAAGAACTATGTTAAGAATATAGTGTTAGTCACTCAGCCAAGTCTGACTCTTTGTGACCCCATGGACTGTAGCCCACCAAGCTCCTCTGGGCCTGGGATTTTCCAGGCAAGAATACTGGAATGCGTTGCCATTTCCTTCTCTAGGGGAATCTTCCCAATCCAGAGACCAAACCTAGGTCTCCTGCATCACAGGCAGATTCTTTACCACACGAGCCACCAGGATCTCATGTTAAATGTTCTAGTATTGTAAAGCAAAATTTTATACAAGACAAGAACAGACACAGTAAGTTCAACATTTCAGGGAATGAAAAATTCTCCTTGGTCTACTGATGGTGTGCCTCACTTTAAGAAAGAACTATGTGTAAATATCTGAAATCACAAAAATATACTCGGGCACTACCAGCAGTATTTTGTGATGCCCCAGGTTCACGTCTCTCTCTATGACATGCGAATTCAACAATTTAACACGCAAGGCAATAAACAAGACCTTCAGCCCTTCTTAGGTGAGCAGTGCAGGGCGCCAGCAGCTGCACGCACATCCTGCTGGTTTAACAAGCACACCTGGAGCATTTTCTCCATCATGATCTTCCCAAAGTGGCTTTGCTCCTGCGCCTCTGTTTTCACACTCAGGCATTTCAGGACCCAAGGAGTGAAATAATCACCACATGCCCCAACAGATCCCCAGGGCCCTGGTGACACTTCTGGTGTTTTCCTCTTTTGAGAGGTGGTGCTGTTGGGCCCACTGGCAGCCGTGATTGGTAATCCTGAGGGACTACAGCTGTAGATTTCTTTTATTCATTTTCATTGCAGGCTGTCTGGGTCTTCAGTGCTGCGCCTGGGTTCCTCTAGTTGCGGCAAGTGGGGGTATGCTCCAGCTGTATCACGTGCACTCTGGAGTGTGCGAGCTCAGTAGTTGTGGCACATGGGCTTAGCTGCCCCACGGCATCTGGAATCTTCCTAGACCAGGAATCTAACCCCCCAGGTCCCCTGCATTGGCAGGCAGATTCTTAACCACTGGACTACCAAAGGAAGTCCTGGAGATTTCTAAGTTATGTATTTTGGAATGATGATCTAAAATAAAGGAATATGACCAAACTCTGCATCATCTGGATAAGGCCCTTAAGGCTAGTTGCTAAGTCGTGTCCCACTCTGTGACCCCATGGACTGCAGCATGCCAGGCTTCCCTGTCCTTCACTATCTCCCAGAGTTTGCTCAAACTAATGTCCACTGAATCAACGATGCCATCTAACCACTTTATCCTCTGTCGCCCCCTTCTCCCCCTGCCCTCAATCTTTCCCAGCATTAGGATCTTTTCCAATGAGCTAGCTCTTCGCATCAGGTGGATGCTGATACGCATTTCACCACCTGCATTTTCACTTTCATTGGTGTTCAATGGTACTTTATGATCTCTGGCTAAAATGAAAGGAATATAGGCACATAGGTTGACTTAATACTTACATGATGTAGACAGGGACATAGGAACAAACAGTTCATGTAAGTTCAAATGGAGAAAAATGACAGAAAAATTAAGTCATCAAATGGCACCCAGTAATGTAGGCCTGTCAAACTCAAAACAGTACATGTTGAAACAGAGAATTACATACAAACTGTAAGCACCAATTCAGTTTTAGCAGACAATATCATTTCTCATATTAAATGTATGTTATCAACTCACATTTCATAGTTTTTAATGTTTTGTTTACACAATTTGTGTGTGTTGTCTTTACAGTTGTATAATTTGTATGTGTTGTCTTTACAGTTTGTATAAAAGCAAAGAATAAGGGCTGATGGTTTTATGTTTATAAACTTCAAATAAAATTATAATGAAAATAATTAAACTTAACACACAAGGTCCAGAAAATTTACTTCTTTCTGGCAGTTCTCCATATAATACAATTTTTAAAAATTGGCCTGGAAAAAAGCTCTTTGACATGGGTTTTGGCAGTGATTTTTTGGTATGACACAACCAATAACAACAAAAAATAAACAAGACGAATTACACCAAACTAGAAAGCTTCTGCACAGCAAAGAAAACCATCAACAGAATGAAAAGGTGACTTATGGAATGCGAGAAAATACTTGCAAATCATGTTCTGAAATGGAGTCAATTTCCAAAATATATAAAGAACTTGTACAATTCAATCACCAGTTCAGTTGAGTTCAGTCGCTCAGTCGTGTCCGACTCTTTGCGACCCCATGAATCGCAGCACGCCAGGCCTCCCTGTCCATCACCGGCTCCTGGAGGTCACTCAGACTCACGTCCATTGAGTCCGTGATGCCAACCAGCCATTTCATCCTCGGTCGTCCCCTTCTCCTCCTGCCCCCAATCCCTCCCAGCATCAGAGTCTTTTCCAGTGAGTCAACTCTTCACATGAGGTGGCCAAAGTACTGGAGTTTCAGCTTCAGCATCATTCTTTCCAAAGAAATCCCAGGGCTGATCTCCTTCAGAATGGTCTGGTTGGATCTCCTTGCAGTCCAAGGGACTCTCAAGAGTCTTCTCCAACACCACACTTCAAAAGCATCAATTCTTTGGTGCTCAGCCTTCTTCACAGTCCAACTCTCACATCCATACATGACCACAGGAAAAACCATAGCCTTGACTAGACGGACCTTAGTCGGCAAAGTAATGTCTCTGCTTTTGAATATGCTA
>SJYT01043591.1:0-14374 GCA_006410635.1 Cephalophus harveyi
AAAAAAAAAAAAAATGTTTTCCTGCAATTTCAGAGCTGTGTAAACATACTCTTAGGGTATACAGTAGCATTCCATGAGAAAATAGATGAGGGGAGGGTGTTTTTTGAGTATTGACTGTCATACTTATTGTTACCCTGAATAAATGAAACTTAATTGTCATATGTCATCCCACAAGTAGTTGCATGCATCCTTGTTTCTTTCAGAAAACTCAAATACATGAAGAAAGTTGTTTTGAAGAGAAAAATTAACAAGGGTGTTTTTGTAGCAGGTTTGAGGACACATCTATAAAGCTTTCACAGGGGTAAATACTGTTTTTGCCATCAGACTTCAATTTTAAGGTTCACAAAAGCAAATTTCCCTGCAGCATCAGAGTTGTGTAAAGACATTCCTAGGACACCGAGAAAAGAGATCAGGGGATAGTGTTCAATGAGTGCTGACTGCCATATCTATTGTTACCATGATTAGGTGAAAAGATACTGTCAGATGACTTCTCAGCAACCTGTTTTAGAAAACTCAAACACTTGACCAAAGTTGTCATTGTTATGAAAAGAAAAATGAACCAGAGTGTTTTTGTGGCAGGTTTGAGGCTGCAACTATCCAGGTTTCACAGGTGGAATATACTGCCTTTTCACTCAGGCCCCAATTCCGAGGTTCACAACATCATGTTTCCCAGCAGTTTGAGAGGTGTGTAAAGACACTCCTGGGACACACAGCACCACCCTAGGAGCAGCAAGGTCAGGGGAGCGTGTTCTGTGAGTGTTGACTGGCATAGTTGTTGTTACTTTGATCAGGTGAAACGGTATTGTCAGATGACTTCCCAGCAAGAAGTGACAAGCAGCCTGTTACTTTCAGAAAACTCAAATGCTTGACCAAAGCTGTTGCTGTAATAAAGAGAAAAATGAAATAGTGTTTTCCTTGCAGGTTTGAGGAGGGAATTATCCAGCTTTCACAGGGGGGAAATACTTCTTTTGCCATCAGGCCTCAATTCCCAGGTTTGCAAAAACATGCTTTGCTGGAGTTTCTGTGCCTTGTAAACACACCCATAAACACCCTGTACTATTCCATGAGAAAAGAGGTCAGGGGAGAGTCTTCTGTGAGTGTGACCGGCATACCTGTTGTTACCCTGATCAGGTGAAACTGTCCTGTCAGATGAATTCCAAGCAAGATGTGGCATGCAGCATTTCTCCTCCAGAAAACTCAGATATTTGACCAAATGTGTTGTTGAAATGAAGAGAAAAATGACGCAGTGTCTTTCTAGTAGGTCTGAGGGTGCAACTATCCTGCTTACACAGGGAGAAATTATTGCTTTTGCCACTAGGCCTGAGTTCCCAGGTTCAAAAAATCATCTTTCTCACAGTTTCAGAGGTTTGTAAAGACACTCCTAGGACACCCTGAACCATTAAAGGAGAAAAGAGGCCAATGAAAAGTGTTCTTTGGGTACTTACTGCCATACATGTTGTTACCCTGGTTAGGTGAAAGTGTACTCTCAGATGACATCCATCCCAACTAAAAGTTGCAAGTGGCCTGTTTCAAAAAATTCAAATCCCTGACCAAGATTGTGTTTGTCTTGAAGAGATTCTGGTTCATTTTCTTTTCATTACAACCACAGCTTTGTTCAAGTATTTGAGTTTTCTGAAAGAAACAGGCTTCTTGCCACTTCTTGCTGGGAAAACATCTGACAGTATACTTTCACTTACTCAGGAAACAAGAGGTATGGCAGTCAACACTCAAGAAAATCCTCCCCTGAACTTTGTTTCTCATGGAATGGAACAATGTGTCCTAGGAGTCTCTTTCTACAGTTTTGAAAGTGCAGGGAAACATGTTTTGTGAACCTGAAATTGGGGCCTGATGGCAAAAGAAGTATTTTCCTTCTGTGAAAGCTGGATATTTGCAGCTTTAAACCTGGAGGGAAAACACACTGGTTCATTTTTCTCTTCATTGCAATAACAGCTTTGGTCAAGTTTTGAGTTATCTGAAGGCAGCAGACTGGCTGCTACTTATTACTGGGAAGTCACCTGACAGTACAGTTTCATCTAATCTAGAGGTATGGTAGTCAACACTCGTGGTACACTCTCCCCAGACTTCTTTTCTCATAAAATGGTACAATGTATCCTAGGTGTGTCTTTATATAAATCAGAAGCAGCCAGGAAACATGATTTTGTAAATCTCGGAAATGGTTCCTTATGGTAAAAGCAGTATTTTCCACCTGTAGAAACTGGGAAATTGCAGCCTCAAATGTGCCAGAAAAAACACACCAGTTCATTTTTCTCTGCATTACAATATCTTTAGTCAGCTTTTTGAGTTTTCTGAAAAAAACAGGCTGCTTGCTACTTCATGCTGGGAAGTCATCAGACACTACAGTTTCACCTAATCATATTAACTAGAGGTATGTCAGCCAACACTCACAGTGTTCTGTAACCTTTTTTCTCATATAGAGTGGTACAGTGTATGCTACGTGTGTCTTTACACAACTCTGAAGCAACCAGGAAACATGATTTTGTGAACCTGGGAATTGGGCCCTTATGGTAAAAGCAATATTTTCCACCTGTGGAAGCTGGATTATTGCAACCTCAAATCTGCAAGAAAAGCACACTGGTTCACTTTTCTCTTCATTACAACAGCTTTGATCATGTTTTTGAGCTTTCTGAAAGTAATGGGCTGCTTCCTTCTTCTGGCTGGGAAGCCTCATGGAATGGTAGAGTGTGTCCTAGAAGTATCTTGCACAGCTATGAAACTGAAGGAAAACATGCTTTTGTGAACCTGTGAATTGTTGCTGGATGGCAAAAAAAAGTATTTCCCCCACTGAAAGCTGAATAGTTGCAGTATTAAACTTGCCAGAAAAACACACTGGTTCATTTTTCTTTCCATGACAACAGCAGCTTTGGTCATGATTTTGAGTTTTCTGAAATAAAAAGGATGTCTCTGACTTCTTGCTGTGAAGTCACCTGACAGTACTGTTTCACCAGATGAGGGTAACAACAGTTATGGTGTCAAAATTCACAGAACATTCTCCCCTGACATTTTTTTTCTCATGGAATGGTGCAGCATGTCCTAGGTGTGTCTTTACACAGCTTTGAAACAGCCAGGAAACATGTTTTTTGTGAACCTGGGAATTGGGCGCTTATGGTAAAACCAATATTTTACGTTTTTGGATCCTGGATAATGCAGCTTCAAACCAGACAAAACTATGGTGGTTCATTTTTCTCTTCATTACAACAGCTTTGGCCAAGTTTTTGGTTTTCTGAATGCAACAGGTTGCTTGCCACTTCTTGCTGGGAGTCATCTTATAGTGCAGCTTCACCTAACCAGAGTTAAAAAGGTTGTGGTCGTCAGAACACTCTCCCCTAACATATTTTCTCATGGAATGGTACAATGTGTCCAAGGAGTGTCTTTACACAGCTCTGAAATTTCAGGGAAACATATAGTTTTGTATCTGGGAATTGGGACCTGATGGCAAAAGAATNCAGCTTCACCTAATCAGAGTTAAAAAGGTTGTGGTCGTCAGAACACTCTCCCCTAACATATTTTCTCATGGAATGGTACAATGTGTCCAAGGAGTGTCTTTACACAGCTCTGAAATTTCAGGGAAACATATAGTTTTGTATCTGGGAATTGGGACCTGATGGCAAAAGAATTATTTTTCCCAGGTGAAAACTGGAGAGTTGCAGCCTTAAACTTACCAGAAAAACATAGTGTTTCTTTCTCTACATTACAACAACAGCTGTGGTCACGATTTTGAAATAAAAAGGCTGCTTCCCACATCTGGCTTGACAGTGATCTGACAGTACAGTTTCACGTAATCAGGGGAACAAAAAGTATGGCAGTCAAAACTCACAGAACACTCTCCCCTGACATTTTTTTCTCATAGAATTGTCCACTGTGCCCTTGGTGTGTCTTTGTACAACTCTAAAACAGCCAGTAAACATGCTTTTGAGAACCTGTGAATAGGGCCCTTATGGTGAAAGCAATATTTTCCACCTGTAAAGCCTCAAACCTGACAGAAAAACCCACTGCTTCAATTTTCTCTTTATTACAACTACTCTAGTCATGTTTTTGAGTTTTCTGAAAGAAGCATGCTGCTTCCTACTTCTTTCTGGGAACACGTATCTGACACTACCATTTCACCCAATCAGGGTAACGTCAGGTATGGCAGGCAACATTCAAAGAATATTCTCCCCTGACCACTTTTCTCATGGAATGTTACAGAGTTTCTTAGGTTTGCCATTACAAAGCTCTGAAAAGTCAGGGAAACTTGTTTTGTGAACTTGAGAATGGTAGCTGGATGACAAAAAGTATTTCCAATGGTTAAAGGTGGATAGTGGCAGCCTCAAACCTGTGAGACAAACACATGGGTTCTTTTTCTCTTAATTACAACAAAGATTTTGAAGTAATTGTTAGTTTTCTGTAAGAAATAGGCTGCTTGCCACATTTTGGTGGGAAAACATCTGACAGTACAGTTTCACTCAATCAGGGTAACAACAGGCATGGCTGTCCACTCGTACAGCATAGTTTCCTAGACTTATTTTCTGAATAGTACAAGGCATTATGAACCTAAGTGTTCTATGAGATGACTGCTAAGAAAGAGATCCTGAATGATTCTTTTTTCAGAAAAGTGAGTTGCTTGGGCAAAAATTGACTGTAGTGAACAGAGTCTTCATCCAGAGTGTTTTCCTAGATATTTTAAGTGTGAAACATTTTAGCTGACACAAGGCAAAAACACTCTTTTGGCAAGCAGACCCCAACTGACAGGTTCACACCCAGCATATTTCCCTGCAGTGTCACAGCACTGAAAATACACACTTGGAAAAAACCGATCTTATCCATGGAGGAAATGGTGTGAACTGGTAGTTACTTTTGTGGTGAATGGCATGTCCATTCAAGGCAGTAAGAACCTATGTGTTTTATGAGATACTCTCCTAGTAGGAGATGCAAGCAAAATGTTTCCTTCAGAAAAGTCATTTGCTTCACCAAAAATGGATTGTAGTAAAGACAGAATCAGCACCCAAGCTGTTTTCCTAGGTGAGTTTGAGAGTGAAATATTCTTACTTTCATAGGCTGAGAATGTTGGTCTTGCCAACAGGGGCGAATTGGCAGGTTGATGCCCAGTGTATTTCCCTGCAGTGTCCCAGAACTGAAACTACAGTTTGTGTGGGACAAACTGACACGTTCCACGAAGGCATGCTGATAACTGGTAGGTCTCTGTTAGTGAGCGGCATACTTAAGAGTTCAGAAGATGCACTCTTAGGCAGGAGATCCAAGCGCAGTGTTTCTATCAGAGAAGTCCCCTGCTTGTGCCAAGAATTAACTATAGTGCAGAGAGAATCAGGACCCAAGGAGTTTTCTGAGGGAGGTTTGAGAGTGAAGCATTCCAGCTTTGCCATGGTGAGAACACTATTTTCCAAAAGAGCCCAATGAGAACGTTCAACCCCAGCATGTGTCCCTGCAGTGTTCCAGCACAATAATACACAGTTGGGAGGAGCTGGTCTTTTCCTTGAGGGAAGTGTTGAGAGATGGTAATTGACCATCTGGCCAGTGGCCTACCTATATGACGCCTTAGGAGCCTAAATGTTCTTTGAGATGAGCTCACAGTAAGAAGAAGAACAGCATTTCCTTTAGAAAAGCCATTCTGTTGTACCCAGAATGAACTAAAGAGAAGAAAGAATCAGAACCTAGGAGCTTTTCCTAATGGGCTTTGAAAGTGAAACATTCTAGCTTTCAGACGGTGTGAACAATGATTTTGTCCAAAGACTCCAAATTAGCATTTTCACAGCCAGCCTATCTCCCTGCATTGTCCCAGCAGTGCAAATACACCCTGAGGAGACCCTGATGTTTTCCATGAAGTAAGTGTTATGAACTGGTACTTCTGAATGTGGTGTCATACCCATACAAGGTGGTAGGAAGCAAAGAGTTCTAGGAGATATGCTCTTAGGCAGGAATCCAAGCACAGTGTTTCTCTGAGAGAATTCCCTTGCTGTGCCAAACCTTAACTATAGTGTGCAGAGAATCAGTACCCAAAGGCTTTTTTGAGGCGTGTTTGCCAGCGAAGCATGCTTGCTCTCACACATTGAGAACACTCATTTGGCCAGCAGATCCCAATTAGCATTTACACCCAGCATATTTCCCTACATTGTCCCAGGGGTGCAAATACACATTGGGGTCAAACTGATGTTTTCCATGAAGGAAGTGTTGTGAACTCGTACTTCTGTACAGTTTCATACCCATACAAGGCAGTAGGAACGGAAGAATTCTAAGAGATGTGTTCTATGGGTAGGAATCCAAGCAGAGAATTCCCCTGCTTCTGCTAAGCATTAGCTATAGTTAGAAAAGCATCTGAACCCAGGAAGTTTTCCGAGGTGTTTTTGAGAGTGAACCATGCTTGCTTTCACAGACAGGGTGAGAACACTTTTTATTCCAACAGACCCAAATTGGCTGGTTCTCACCCAGCATATTTCCCTTCAGTGTCCCAGCACTGAAACGACCCATGAGGGACAAACTGATGCTTTCCGGGAAGAAAGTGCTGTGAACTGGTAGTTCTCTGTGAGTGAGTGGCATCCCCAAGTTCTAGGAGATGCTCTCTGAGGCAGGAGATCCAAGGGCAGTGTTTTGTTCAGAGAAGTCCCCTGCTTGTGCCAAGAATTAGCTATAGTGTGGGGACAATCAGAACCCAAGGAATTTTCCAAGGTGGGTTTGACAGGGAAACATTCTAGCTAGACATGGTGAGAACACTCATAATGCCAGGAGACCCCAATGAGAAGGTTCAAACCCAGCATGTTTCACTGCAGTGTTCCAGCACAAAAATGCGCACTTGGAAAGAACTGGTCTTTTCTGTGAGTGAAGTGGTATGAGCTGGTAATTCACTATGTGGCCAGTGGCCTACCCTTACGACACCTTATGAACCTAAATGTTATTTGAGATGAGCTCCCAGTAAGGAATTCCAGACACAATGTTTCCTTTAAAAAGACATTTATGGGCCAAGAATTAACTATAGTGAAGAGAAAATCAGAACCTAGGAGGTCTTCCTACCTGTGTTTGAGAGTGAATTGTTCTAGCTTTCAAACGGGGTGAACTTCATTTTTGTCAGGAGATCCCAAGTTAGCATTTAACACCTAGCATATTTCCCTATATTGTCCCAAGAGTGCAACTACACATGGGGGACAAACTGATGCTTTCCATGAAGGAAGTGTTGTGAACTGGTACTTCTCAAAGAGTTCTAGGAGGTGCGCTCTTAGGCAAGAATCCAAGCACAGTGTTTATTACAGAGAATCCCCCTGCTTGCGCCAAGCATTAACTATAATGCGGAGAGAATCCGAACCCAAGGAGTTTTCGGAGGTGTGTTTCAGAGTGAAACATACTAGCTTTCACAGCTTGATTTCACACGTTGAGAATAGCCACTTGGACTGCAGACCCAAATTAGCATTTTCACACCCCACATATTCCTTGCAGTGTACCAGCACTGTAAATACACGCCGGGGACTAACTGATGCTTTCGATGAAGGAAGTGCTGTGAATTAGTAGTTCTCCGTTGATGGCGGCATACCCTTACAAGGCATTAAGAACCTAAGTGTTTTATGAGATGCACTCTTAGGCAGGAGATCCAACATTGTGCTTCTTTCACAGAAGGCCCCTTCTTCCACTTAGTATTAATTATATTGCTGACAGAAGCAGAACCCAAGGAGTTTTCTGAGGTGGATCTGTGTGTGAAACATTCTAGCTTTGATACAGTTCAGTTCCATTCACTCGCTCAATTGTGTCTGACTCTTTGCAACCCCAGGTCTGCAGCACACCAGGCTTCGCTGTCCATTACCTGTGCCTGGAGCTTGTTCTAATTCATGTCCATCAAGTCGGTAATGCCATTCAACCATCTCATCCTCGGTCATCCCCTTCTCCTCCTGCCTTCAGTCTTTCCCAGCATCAGGGTCTTTTGCAGTTCTTTGCTTCAGGTGGCCAAAATATTAGAGTTTCAGCTTCAACATCAGTCCTTCCAATGAATATTCACGACTGATTCCTTGAGCAATGATGGGTTTGATCTCCCTGCAGTCCAAGGGACTCTCAAGATCTTCTCCAACACCACAGTTCAAAATCATCAATTCTTTGGGACTCAGCTTTCTTTACGGTTCAACTCTCACTCACACGCACACATGACTACTGGAAAAACCATAGCTTTGACTAGAAGAATTTTTGTCAGCAAAGTAATGACTCCCCTTTTTAATACGCTGTCTAGGTTGGTCATGGAGAAGGCAATGGCAACCCACTCCAGTACTCTTGCCTGGAAAATCCTATGGATGGAGGAGCCTGGTAGGCTGCAGTCGATGGGGTCGCTAAGAGTCAGACACGACTGTGCGACTTCACTGTCACTTTTCACTTTCATGCGTTGGAGAAGGAAATGGCAACCCCCTCCAGTGTTCTTACCTGGAGAATCCCAGGGACGGTGGAGCCTGGTGGGCTGCTGTCTATGGGGTCGCACAGAGTCGGACACGACTGAGGTAACTTAGCAGCAGTTTAGCAGCAGGTTGGTCATAGCGTCTCTTCCAAGGATCAAGTGTGTTTTAATTTCAAGGCCGCAGTCACCCCCTGCAGTGATTTTAGAGCCCCAAAAGATAAATTCTGTCACTGTTTCTCCATCTATTTGCCATGAAGTGATGGGACGAGATGCCATGACCTTCATTTTTTTGATGTTGAGTTTTTAGCCAGCTTTTTCACTCTCCTTTGTCACTTTCATCAAGAGGATCTTTAGTTCTTCTTTGCTTTCTGCCATAAGGGTGGTGTCATCTGCATATCTGAAGTTACTGATATTTCTCCTGGCAATCTTGATTCCACCTTGTGCTTCATCCAGCCTGGCATTTTGCATGAGGTACTCTGCATGTAAGTTAAATAAGCAGGGTGACAATACACAGCCCTGATGTATTCCTTTCCCAATTTGGAACCTATCTGTTGTTCCATGTCCAGTTCTAACCATTGCTTCTTGACTTACATACAGATTTCTCAGGAGGCAGGTCAGGTGGTCTGATATTCCCATCTCTTGAAGAATTTTCCACAGTTTGTTGTATCTTTAGTTCTTCTTTGCTTTCTGCCATAAGGGTGGTGTCATCTGCATATCTGAAGTTACTGATATTTCTCCTGGCAATCTTGATTCCACCTTGTGCTTCATCCAGCCTGGCATTTTGCATGAGGTACTCTGCATGTAAGTTAAATAAGCAGGGTGACAATACACAGCCCTGATGTATTCCTTTCCCAATTTGGAACCTATCTGTTGTTCCATGTCCAGTTCTAACCATTGCTTCTTGACTTACATACAGATTTCTCAGGAGGCAGGTCAGGTGGTCTGATATTCCCATCTCTTGAAGAATTTTCCACAGTTTGTTGTGATCCACACAGTCAAAGGCTTTGGCATAGTCAATAAAGCAGATGTAGATGTTTTTCTGGAACTCTTGCTTTTTGTGTGATCCAGTGCATGTTGGCAATTTGATCTCTGGTCCCTCTGCCTTTTCTAAATGCAGCCATTGGCCATGGCTGCATTTTCCAAATTTCTATATTTCCAATATGCTATGGCTGGCATATTGAGTGCAGCACTTTAACAGCATCATCTTTTAGGATTTGAAATAGCTCAACTGGAATTCCATCAACTCCACTAGCTTTGTTCATAGTGATGCTTCCTATGGCTCACTAGACTTTGCATTCCAGGATACCTAGGCAAGTGATCTTAAGTGATCATACAATTGTGATTATCTGCATCATGAAGATCTTTTCTGTATAGTTCTTCTGCATGTTCTTGCCACTTCATCTTAATATTTTCTTCTTCTTTTAGGTTCATACTGTTTCTGTTCTTTATTGTGCCCATCTTTGCATGAAATGATCCCTTGGTATCTCTAACTTTTCTAAAGAGACTTATGGTTTTTCCCATTCTATTGTTTTCCTCTATTTCTTTGCATTGATCACTGAGGAAGGCTTTCTTATTTCTCCTAGCTGTTCTTTGGAGCTCAGCATTCAAATGGGTTTATTTTTCCTTTTCTCCTTTCCTTTCTTTTCTCTTCTTTTTGTAAGGCCTCTATTTGTAAGGTTTCTTCATATAGCCATTTTGCCTTTTTGCAACTCTTTTATTGGGGATGGTCTTGATCCCTGTCTCCTGAACAATGTCATGAACCTCCATCAATAGTTCTTTAGGCACTCTGTCTTTCTGATATAATCCCTGGAATCTATTTGTCACTTCCACTGTATAGTCGTAAGGGGTTTGATTAAGGTCATACATGAATGGTCTAGTGGTTTTGCCTGCTGCTACTGCTGCTAAGTTGCTTCAGTCATGTATGACTCTGTGCGACCCCACAGACTGCAGCCCACCAGGCTCCCCCATCCCTGGGATTCTCCAGGCAAGAACACTGGGGTGGGTTGCCATTTCCTTCTCCAATGCATGAAAGTGAAAAGTGAAAGTGAAGTCACTCAGTTGTTTTTGACTCCTCGTGACCCCATGGACTGCAGCCTCCTCCATCCATAGGATTTTCCAGGCAAGAGTACTGGAGTGGGGTGCCATGGCCTTCTCCGAGTGGTTTTGCCTACTTTCTTCAATTTAAGTCTAAATTTTGCAGCAAGGAGTTCATGATCTGATCCACAGTCAGCTCTCAGTCTTGTTTTGGCTGTCTGTATAGTGCTTCTCCATCTTTGGCTGCAAAGAATATAATCAATCTGATTTTGGTATTGACCATCTGATGATGTCCATTTGTAGTGTCCTCTTGTGTTGTTGGAAGAGGGTGTTTGCTATGACCAGTGCATTCTCTTGGCAAATCTCTGTTAGCCTTTGCCCTGCTTCATTTTACACTCCAAGGCCAAATTTGTCTGTTACTACAGGTATCTCTCGACTTCCTACTTTGCATTCTAGTCCCCTATGATGAAAAGGACATCTTTCTTTGGTGTTAGCTCTAGAAGGTCTTGTAAGTCTTCACAGAACCATTGAACTTCAGCTTCTTCAGCATTACTGATTGGGGCATAGACTTGGATTACCCTTATATGGAATGGCTTGCCTTGGAAATGAGCAGAGATCATTCTGTCGTTTTTGAGATTACACTCAAGTACTGCATTTCAGGCTCTTTTTTTGACTGAGGGCTACTCCATGTTTTCTAAAGGGTTTTGCCCACAGTAGTAGATATAATGATCATTTGGATTAAATTCACCCATTCCAGTCCATTTTAGTTCACTGATTCCTAAAATGTCCATGTTCACTCTTGCTCTCTTCTGTTTGACCACTTCCAATTTGCCTTGATTCATGGACCTAACATTCCAGGTTCCTTTGCAATATTTTTCTTTATAGCATCAAACTTTACTTCCATCACCAGTCACATCCACAACTGGGCCTGGTTTTCACTTTGGCTCCATCCCTTCATTCTTTCTGGAGCTATTTCTCCACTGATCTCTAGTAGCATACTGGGCACCTGCTGACCTGGAGAGTTCATCTTTCAGTGTCCTATCTTTTTGCCTTTTCATACTGTTCATAGGGTTCTCAAGGCAAGAATACTGAAGTGGTTTGCCATTCCCTTCTCCAGTGCACCCCGTTTTGACACAGTTAGAACACTCTTTTGTCCAGCAGACCCCGGTGAGAAGGTTCACACTCAGCCTGTATCCCTGCAGTGTTCCAGCACAAAAATGTAAACTTGGGGGGAACTGGTCTTTTCCATGAGGGAAGTGGTGTCAATTTGTAATTCACTATGTGGCCACTGGCATACACATATGATGCCTTCTGAAGCTAGGTGTACTAAGATATGAGCTTCTAGTAAGGACGTCCAGGCACTGGGTTTCCTTTATAAAAGTAACTCGTGTGCTGAGAATTAACTTTGTGAAGAGACAGTTGGAACCTAGGAGGCTTTCTTAGGTGGGATTGAGTGAAACGTTCTAGCTTTTCAGACTGTATGAACACTGTTTTTGGCAGAAAACAAGAAATAAGCATTTAGACACCCAGCATATTTCCCTGCAGTGTCCCAGCACTGAAAATACACACTGGGGACTACTGATGCTTTTGATGAAGGAAGTGCTGTGAACTGGTTGTTCTCTGTTGGTGAGCAGCATACCCATACAAGGAACCTAAGTGTTCTCGGAGATGTGCTCTTAGGCAGGAGATCCACACACAGTATTTCAGAGAAGGCCACTGCTTCCACTTGGTATTAGTTATATTGTGGAGAGAATCAGAACACAAGGAGTTTTCCAAGGTGGGTCTGTGAGTGAAACATTCTAGCTCTGACACAGTTCAGTTCCGTTCACTCAGTTGTGTCTGACTCTTTGCCACTCATGGACTGCAGTATGCCAGGCTTCACTGTCCATTACCAATGCCTGGAGATGGCTCTAACTCATGTCCATCAAGTCAGTGATGCCATCCAACCATCTCATCCCCTGTCATCCCCTTCTCCTCCCATCTTCAGTCTTTCCCAGCATCAGAGTCTTTTCCAGTGAGTCAGTTCTTCACTTCAGGTGGCCAAAATATTGGAGTTTCAGCTTCAGCATCAGTCCTTCCAATGAATATTCAGGACTGATTTCCTTTAGGATTGACAGGTTGGATCTCCCTGCAGTCCAAGGGACTCTCAAAAGTCTTCTCCAATACCACAGTTCAAAAACATCAATTCTTTGGGGCTCAGCTATTTTTATGGTCCGACTCTCAATCACATCCATACATGACTACTGGGAAAACTGCAGCTTTGACTAGATGGACCTTTCTTGGCAACGTAATGTCTCCGTAGCATTTTCACACCTAGCATATTCCACTGCTTTGTCCCATCAGTGAAACTACAAAATGGGGACAAACTGATGTTTTCCATGAAGGAAGTGTTGTAAGGTGGTACTTCTCAGTGTGGTGTCATACCCACACAAGGCAGTAGGAATCAAGGAGTTCTAGGAGATGCACTCTTAGTCAGGAATCCAAGCAGTGTTCCTTGCAGAGAATTCCCCGGCTTCCACAGAGCATTAACTATACTGCAGAGAGAATCAGAACCCAAGGAATTTTATGAAGTGTGTAAGTGTGTTTTAGAATGAAACATGCTAGCTTTCACATGATGAGAAAACCTTTTTTTTTTTTTTTTTTTTTGCCACTGGACCGAAATTAGCATTTTCACACCCAGCATATTTCCCTGCATTGTCTCAGCATGCAAATACACAGATGTTTTCCTGGAAGGAAGTGTTTTGAAGTGGTACTTCTCATTATGGTGGCATACTCTTACAAGGCAGTAGGAAAGAAACAAAGAGTTCTACTTCTCTGTACACTGATGCCAAATGAAATCTCAGAGACAAGAGTTTGTGTGAAGTAGAAAAGGATAGCTTTATTGCTTTTCCAGGCAAAGTGGGCCCCAGCAGACTAATGACTTCAAAACCAAGTGTCACAATTTGGGGAAGATAATGACAAGTTTGATAAGTTTTATAGTAATTGTTCAAAAGAGGGCATGATCAGCTCATGGACATTATTCTGATGGGTTAGTGGTGAGGTAAGTAGGGGTCCACATTGTCAACATTCATTTCCAACTAATTTTATGTCTATATGCTTGTGGACATAGATGTCCTTTTCATTATAGGGGACTGGAATGCTAAAGTAGGAAGTCAAGAAACACCCAGAGTAACAGGCAAATTTGGCCTTGGAATGCGGAATGAAGCAGGGCAAAGACTAATAGAGTTTTACCAAGAAAATGCACTGGTTGTAGCAAACACCCTCTTCCAACAACACAGCAGAAGACTCTACACATGGACATCACCAGATGGTCAACACCGAAATCATATTGATTATATTCTTTGCAGCTAAAGATGTAGAAGCTCTATACAGTCAACTATAGCAAAATCAGGAGCTGACTGTGGCTCAGATCATGAACTCCTTATTACCAAATTCAGACTTAAATTGAAGAAAGTAGGGAAAACCACTAGGCCATTCAGGTATGACCTAAATCAAATCCCTTATGATTATACAGTGGAAGTGAGAAATAGATTTAAGAACCTAGATCTGATAGATAGAGTGCCTGATGAACTATGGAATGAGGTTCGTGACATTGTACAGGAGACAGGGATCAAGACCATCCTCATGGAAAAGGAATGCAAAAAAGCAAAATGGCTGTCTGGGGAGGCCTTACAAATAGCTGTGAAAAGAAGAGAAGCGAAAAGCCAAGGAGAAAAGGAAAGATATAAGCATCTGAATATAGAGTTCCAAAGAATAGCAAGAAGGAGATAAGAAAGGCTTCTTCAGCGATCAATGCAAAGAAATAGAGAAAAACAACAGAATTGGAAAGACTAGAGATCTCTTCAAGAAAATTAGAGATACTAAGGGAACATTTCATGCAAAGATGCGCTCGATAAAGGACAGAAATGATATGGACCTAACAGAAGCAGAAGATATTAAGAAGAGGTGGCAAGAATACAC
>SJYT01043595.1:0-21212 GCA_006410635.1 Cephalophus harveyi
GAGTGCACTCCGGGAGTTGGTGATGAACAGGGAGGCCTGGCGTGCTGCGATTCATGGGGTCACAAAGAGTCAGACATGACTGAGCGACTGAACTGAACTGAACTGACCCTGAAGTAACAAAGGCAGCATATCACTAACCAGAACATCTTTCCAATATCTTAGTATACTTCCAGTAGCATCGTAATTTGCATCTGTGAATAATCAGGGAACATAAAGTTCTGTATACTCTACATTCCAATAATCACATTTCCAGATCTTTCAGGAATTTACTTGTAATAAAGTTTATAACTGTTATCTTTGTGACAATCACTCGAACTAGTAAAAACTGTTTTATTTGCTTGTTTGGCAGCTCAAATATCAATTTTCGGGTCATTCAAGTTGCCTTTGCTTTTGGTCTCACTTGATTGATTTTGCAATAGTGGTGAATACAGGAATAAAAAAAATCCCCAAAGTGGACATACAAGGCATATCACATTACTAAATGAAAGCAAACAGATGACATTCAGAATAGCTAACTGATAGCACTCAGTATTTCACTAGATCAAAAATATACTTCATAGCAGTCTGGATTAATTTTAAAAGTATAGTTTTTTAAAAAGTCAGTTACAGACTCATGATATATCCCATGAGGAGAAATAAATTCAAAATAGAGACTGCTGAGCTAGCTCGGCTTCATGTGAAATTCAGAGCGTCTCCAGACCACGAGGTATTTATTTCCCAACACAGTATGCTTCATGCAGTGAATTGAATCAGGAGGCGTCCTGGGCCTCAGGAAAGCCAAACCACAGGGTGAGGAAAGTCATGGTCCAGAGGCAGCTGTCCGTGGCCCCACAAGAAAAAGTACCCAAAATGTTGGACTTATTTGTTAACCATGTAAAGAACAGTGAAATGGAACACATCTGTGCAAAAGTGTTAACATCTAAAGGTGTGTTTAATACATGTCACCTGTCTTTACTATGAGCCAGGACAGGAGACCAACCATTGCCAGGACCCCCGAAGCTCCCCTGTGCTCTGCCCTAGTCCCAATCCCCTTCCTTCCTTCAAATGTTAGCACTTTCTTGACTTTTCTAGTCCTCACCCCTTCGCTTTCTTAATACTTTTGCCTTCTGATGATTATGTGGCTTCCCAGATGGTGCTACTGGTAAACAACCCGCCTGCCAGTGCAGGAGACGTAAGAGAGGAGGGTTCCATCCCTGGGTCAGGAAGATCCCCTGGAGGAGGGCACAGCAACCCACTCCAGTATTCTTGTCTGGAGAGTCCCATGGACAGAGGAGCCTGGAGGGCTCCAGTCCACGGGGTCACAAAGAATTGGAAACAACTGAAGCGACTTGGCATGCACGCACACTTACCGGATTCTGTACCTCTAAACGCTGGAGAGTAACAGTGCCTGTTTTTGAATTTTACATAGATGGATTCACAGTGTATGCGTTCTTTTGTGTCTGGCTTCTATCCCTTGATATAATATAGCTGTGTGTGGCTGAGATTCATTTACTTTCACTGCTGCATGATTTTCTATTACACGCTGTACTCCATCCAGTTCATTTATCTCTCTGCTGTTGACAGGAATGTAGGTAGTTCTACCTATATTCTATTTGGAAATAACGTTGTGATGGACATTCTTGTATGTATTTCCTGGCTTACCTGTACAAAATAGTATCTATTTAGGAATGGGATTGTTGGGTCACAGGATATGCATACTTTTAATGTAACTAGATAATTTCAAAGTGATTGTATCAGTTTACACTCCCACAGGGAGCGTGTGAGGGTTGTTATTGCCCCATATCATCGCCTACATTTACTATTGTCAGACTTTCAAATTTTGTGAATTTGGTGAGAATAAAGTGTCACAAGATTAACTTCTGTTCTTTCTTAGGAATCATATATAATATTAGTTAAATCTAACTTTTATAAATAGAACAAATAAATAGAAAAATTAGAATATAGAGAGTAAAAATATAAGTTTTTTATTGATGCCAGCATGAACATTAGATTAAATCAGGCAATGTGGCAATTAGCGTATTTTTCTTATAACTGAATCCATTATTCCAATCATATAATTTGAGGACAAAGCAAGAATAGAAGTAGTACAGTTGACACCTTATAATTTGTGCCTATTTTATTGCATATAGTTAAATTGGTGACAAAATAAATAAATGAATGGCCCACTAAGATGTGTTAAATGCAATCTCTAATTGAAGTGGATTTGTTTCTTAACCCTTTGTTGTTGCCATCGATCTGTTTATTCCTGTGATTTGCCAAACTGTTTTAACCACTAGAGTTTCATGACTGTCTTGCTGTCTAGTAGGTCATGACATTTGTCTTAGTTTTTGCTAACATTAGAGCCATTTTCCTTTTCTGGACAATATCATATTTTGATTCTTTTTGTAAAAAAAACATAATGAAGTGAAAACGATACACATTAAGACACAGATACAGATCAGATAATTTCACTTTCTTTTTCTGTCTTACTGGGTAGAATGTTGGGTAATGCTAATATTTGACCAGTTCTGCCTCCAACTCTCTGCTGAATGCGAGATTCTTCTGCAGTTTGAATCTACTCTCCTCTCATCTCCAGAGCTGGCCTTGCTCTTCCACGTGAGGGGGACCAAGGAGGGTGGTTCACACGTGCAGTCAAGTTTCTGCAGGCACGACCGAGCTATTGACCTGCAGTTTTCTTACCTACGAACATTATATATATGTTTGTTTATTTACTCAAACATGCTTGTTTCCAAATACATCCTGAAAATCTCTTATAGGTATGTTCTTAAGTGTTTTATATTTTTTTATGGTATTATAAGTGAGATATTGTCTTCTATTTTTTTTTGTTCAATCGCTAAGTCATATCCAACTCTTTGTGACGCCATGGACTATAGCCTGCCAGGCTCCTCTGCCCATGGGATTTTCCAGGCAAGAATTNTTCTTAAGTGTTTTATATTTTTTTATGGTATTATAAGTGAGATATTGTCTTCTATTTTTTTTTGTTCAATCGCTAAGTCATATCCAACTCTTTGTGACGCCATGGACTATAGCCTGCCAGGCTCCTCTGCCCATGGGATTTTCCAGGCAAGAATTCTGGAGTGGACTGCCATTTTCCTCCTCCAGGAAATCTTCCCAGGCCAGGAATTGAACCATCATCTCTTGTGTCTCCGGCTTTGGCAGGTGGATTCTTTACTATTGGTGCCACCTAACAGATACTGCCAAACAGATTTCCAGAGTGACTGAGCTAATTTACATTCCCACCAGCCATGCATGTATTCCTCTTAAGTCAAACGATAGAACATGGTCCACATTACAAACCGCTGCTTCGGTTGGCCTAGATTGGGAGCACTGATGAGGCCACGAGTGGAGCACTTGGGTTTCAGTGGTATTTCTCTCATCTCATATTCCAGGAAGTTGGGCAGCTATCCAGTCACCTACCAAGGAGCCAGCATTTTCCCTGGTGACATATGTGAGGGAAAATGTTGTCGGTGATTCTCTTCTCTCAAGTTAAAAAACTACTGTCCTAATTATGTCCTGGTATTGCATGCCCCCTTTATGCTGTTTCGATGCTTTGAGCAAAAGCTGGTTTGAATCCAAAAACTATTATGGAAATCTTTACAAATTTAGTACAATTTAGGTAGAAATTCTTCCAAATCTTTAGCAATCACAGGAGAGCAACATACCCATGGCTCCTCAATTGATTTTCAATAGCTTCTCTTTATCTTTCAGGCTAGTATTAAAATGTCTTTTTAAAGTAACCATATCTCTGTGAAGGAAAGCTTTTTGTTAAAAATACCATAGAGTTATTAAAGACCTCTGAGGGAATAATGGCTGATTGAGTGAAGCTACCCATTAAAAACCCTATAAATTTTTTTTTAATCTAAAGGATTTCTCTCTTCGCTTGCCAAACTATGCAGTCTATATTGCTTTTAAGAACAAGTGCCATTAAGTTGGTCTCTACCTGCAGTACCATTGAAAATAAACCATTGTAGCGTTTCCACGGTGAAATCATTAGAACTCTATTCATTTCGATGCCTTACACTATTTGTCACCTTTCCAAGCTACCAGGCAGACATACTCAAAACCCATTTTTATGTGAGCACACTCTATTACTCTCCTCTTGTCATGGATTTTTATTCCTTCCTGTGATAAGTACCATTGAAAATAAACCATTGTAGCGTTTCCACGGTGAAATCATTAGAACTCTATTCATTTCGATGCCTTACACTATTTGTCACCTTTCCAAGCTACCAGGCAGACATACTCAAAACCCATTTTTATGTGAGCACACTCTATTACTCTCCTCTTGTCATGGATTTTTATTCCTTCCTGTGATGCCTCTGTTTCTTCTTAGGAGTCTCAGTGCAAGGATCCCAACATGTGGGTCCTATTATAGACTCTCTACCCAGTTACCACCGTGTCCTGCATTCCTTTTTCTGTAAAACAAAGGGAAACGAAGCTGCCACTTGTACTAAGAGATTTGAATATCTGTTCTACCACCTTGTGATCTTGGATTTCTTCTCAACTAAGTTTCCAGGCAAGNCATGTGGGTCCTATTATAGACTCTCTACCCAGTTACCACCGTGTCCTGCATTCCTTTTTCTGTAAAACAAAGGGAAACGAAGCTGCCACTTGTACTAAGAGATTTGAATATCTGTTCTACCACCTTGTGATCTTGGATTTCTTCTCAACTAAGTTTCCAGGCAAGAGGCAGATAAGCCAATCAAACACAAAGTGCATACAAGACAGGCTGAATGATGATAAAGGCATGCATCAGTCCTGTTGGGCTCTTCCAGTGATGTCTCGTGAAGCAGGCACACGCCTGAATAATCACTAGAAGTAACCGCAAGGAGAGGTGGTAGAACTGGACATTGTCCCAACACCACACGTTCTGACCAGCATTTACACATAACATTGTTTATAAGCAGCCTGTCATTGTGACATTTTGAGCAATATATTGCTGGCATCTGGGTCAGGACAACAGTTATACACTTAGATTGTTGGTCAGCCAAATACAATTGCAACACTATGCAGTGATTTTATCCCAAGCTTGTTCATATGGAATAGGTGTTAGCCACATCCTCTTGAGCAACACAAACATGGGGGGCCTACAGCATCTTAGCAAGTCTAGCACAGTGCTTGACACATAGTGAAAGCTTAACAAATGTTTATTGAATTAACAAGTGACTGAGTAAATGAATGAAATAGTGAGCTTGATTCTCCCCCTAATGATCTTCTAGGCCTCTTATCATTCATACAGTACCAACCTCTTGTGTGAGGAAGGGAAGCTAAGCTCAGAATTCTCTGGGAGGTTTCCATTCGATTCCCCTAATTGTTCAGCGTGGAAAACCCCAACTCATTTTCTGACCAACTGGATCAGAGCCAATGGGATCCCACAGGGCTGATCTAATGGAGAGAGCTCTCTGGGAACTGTGGCATTCCAAAGTCAGGGAAGTGGGTCAGGCTCACTCCCCTTGGAGCTGGGGTAGGAGAACCTCTGGATTATCTCCTAGTAATCCGGAAAGAGGCGTGAGAATGCTGCTGCTGCTCAGTCGCTCAGTCGTGTCCGACTCTGTGCGACCCCATAGACGGCAGCCCACCAGGCTCCCCCGTCCCTGGGATTCTCCAGGCAAGAACACTGGAGGGGGTTGCCATTTCCTTCTCCAGTGCAGGAAAGTGAAAAAGTGAAAGTGAAGTTGCTCAGTCGTGTCCGACTCTTATAGATGCCCCTAAACTCAGTATCAGGAAAGAAATGGGAAACCAGGGAAAAGATTAACAAGATAAGGATCAGGAAAGCAAAGAGTCAAGAAAGAGGTAGGACCTGATAAGGAAATGGCAGCTATGTACAATTACTTGGGCTCTTTGTGTGCAGTGTGGTGTCTGGGCCTGCCGGACTAAGGACAGGGCTCAGGGTGGCATGTCCTGGGACCCTGAATATTCAGCACCTGGATTTTAGTAACTTGAATGGTCACCCTGGGCTCTATCGCTCAGTGGATACGGACTTGGTGTGCTCCTAGCTCCAGAACCAAGACATGCAAAACAGCCTGCCCCTAATTTGTTCATGAAGGCTTGGGGTAAAGGACACGGGGTGGGTGTGAATAGAGAGAATGGAATGAATTATTAGTGCCTAAGATGACTCAGTAATATCAAAGCATAGGCTTACAGTTTCAGGATCTTTTTCAGCAAGCTTCAAAAATCAACAATTAAAAAGAAATTTTTTTCAAGAGAAAAAAACAATGAAAATGAACTTTCCATTGGTTTTCCTAATGTAGTTTTTCTTGGAAATGAATAATCCTGTCTCTGATTCATTCTTCTAACTCACTGTGGCTCCATTTCTTCCAAGCAGATCAGCTCATCAAGCTGCTGGGAAGCCCAAGAAGAATATAATACATAATACAGAATCGGGGGAGGGGAGGAATCCCAATTACTGTTTATGTTTAGTAAAAGGGCTAATTACTCAGAAAATACTCATGACACTCAGAAGGAATCATCTTGTGGCCAAAGAAAACTCTCTCAAGAATCTCAAGAATTAGCTAGAAATATGCTGTCCTTTCACTTATTTGTGGAGGAAAATCTGGGTTCAGATATTTAAGAACTCAAGTGAAGATTTCTTTTCCTTTTGTGTGCTTCAGGGCCTCTCCCTTCAACCACTGGGGACAGCATACCCACCACTGACAGTATCTCTGTCACCTCCAGCTGGCACCTTCCTCTGGGACCCTGGGATTTTGTGAGCCAGATGGTTGGGACTAACTTAGCATCTGTTTACCAGATCTCTCAAGGGGGAAAAATAGCTTCCAACCTCCATCGTCTTCTGCCTTGCTCCTCATGGCCCTAGAGCCCAGTAAGAAAAGGCGACTGTGTAACCATGTTTGAAATTCTCTAGATTTCTTCAAAAGTGTGAATGGAATGAGCAGCTCCGTTTGTGTGATTAACATCCCCAACTGCTTCGTGCCTTTTTCATTTCCCCATTGATAATACTACACTTGGCAGACATACCTTAGGTTATTGTTGGTTTTTCCTTTCCCAGGCCTATTCTTTTTCTGCTTTTCTTTGTGTAAAGGGTATGTACTGGCTTTGTGAAATCCCTGTAGCAAGTGGTGAATGATATATGAAGTGAAAAGTCTTTTTTTTTACGCAGGGCACAGTGAGAATACAGAAAGTGCTGTGCCTTCACTGCTGGGCCGAGTATTTGTGCACTGGAGTCATGGATAGCCTGCATTCATCCTGCACTGCCTCAAAATCCCTGGAGCTCTCACCTGGTGGCAAGGGGCACCATCCCGCAGAAAGGCAGAGACTTGCATTTATTGACCTCCAAAAGTCCTTTCTGGCACTGTAATTCTGCTTTTGCTACAGGTAGGTCTTTTCCCCTGTAATTTTAGCAAAGAAAGAAGAATAGGAATCCGCAGTCTGAGTCCAGAGTGTAGAAAATTAACCCTTTCCTGAGCCTGTGATACGGGGAGGTTGGGGAAGGAGGTTGGCAGTTGTCAATACTCTGCAGGCTAACATCACTTGGAGAGGGTATGTCTCTTCACCCCAGCTTGAGAGAGAATTTGTTATTCTGAGAAGCCAGGGACAGAGCTAGCCTTTTGATTTATGCAGTCTTTTCCTTTCAAGAAATCCAAACTCTCTGAGAATGATCACAGTTTCTCTATGAACTAAGCGTCCCATTGATTCATGACCTAAAATTCTACCATGTTTCAAAACTAGATGCCTGATTGTACAGCAAATGTCTTCTACAATCAATTAGACATTATGCAGTGTCTGTTTGTGGACCCATGGGTAACTGACCCAGGTGCAGCAAGGCTGTGGGACATTTACCCACGGGAGGAGGGAGATGAATAATTGTGGACCGGCTTCTGTGCGTGCTCAAGCGCCCAGTTGTGTCCGACTTTCTGCAGCCCCATGGACTGTACCCCACCAAGCTCTTCTGTCCAGGGGATTTTCCAGGCACGAATACTGGAGTGGGTTGCCATTTCCTCCTTCAGGAGATCTTCCCACCCCAGGGATCAAACCCGGGTCTCCTGTGTTGAATGTGAGGTCTTGACTGCTGAGCTGCCTGGCACTGACTACTTATTGCTAATCGCTGACTTCCTGAAGATAGACTCAGGGGTTAACAGAGTGGCCCCGGTTGCGAGGAATGGAGGCAGAAGGGACAGAGTCCTCTCATTCATCCTCTGACTCATTTCTTTCTTCCAACAGGAAGCCCTGGAACATTAAGTCTTAAATACCCTCTTCTGGGGGGAGGAGAGGAACTAAGCAACTCTTTGTTTAAGCAGTACTCGGGGTTGAGCATGTTGTGGGTCACGCTGCTCCTTAATGACACTTGGTACAATGCTGAATAATTGAATCATAATTCTAGTTTCATTTCTGTGCTTGAATTTTTTGTTGCCCATGCACTCCTACCCCAGTCTCACTGACCCAGTTCAGAGAGAGTTGCCTGCTTTACCTCTCTTGTCTCAGAAGATGGGAAATGATTATCCAAGCTGAGAGACCAACATTCAAAGAGAAACCCTGACTTCCCAAATTGCATCTCTTTCCAGAATCCTCCAGCATTCATGATCAGGATTTAGGCATTCCATTCAAACTCAGGCTGTCTTTATTACATGGCCCGTGGCCTCCCCGGCTCAGCCTTCAAACTGAATTACCACATCCTGTTCCCTCCTTCACGACGCAGAGGGTAGCAAACCTGGAGGAGACCCACGAGGGAGAAAGAGGCCTCACAGGAAGCCAGGTTAAAGAAACCACGGGTCCTTTCATCCTGAAGGGAAGAAACCAGAGACATAACAATGGTTTTTCAAGGATAAGAAGAGATTCCAGCGAGAATGGGAAACAGTTGTGTTGAAGTCGGTTTGGAAAGATGGAATGAACTCAATGAACGGCCAGAAAGACTTGAGTGAGAATCATTATAAATCATTCACCTAGCTCTTGCCTTTGATATGGAGAAGTTTCATTTCATTCCTTGCATCAGTTATAACAGGCCACTTAAAGTAACATGGAAAATAAAATGGAAGCAGTGACAAACTTTATTTTCTTGGGCTCCAAAATCACTGTGGATCATGACTGCAGCCATGAAATTAAAAGATGCTTGCTCCTTGGAAGAAAAGCTATGATGAGCCTATACAGCATATTGAAAAGCAGTGATATCACTTTGCTGACTCAATTCCATATAGTCAAAGCTATAGTTTTTCCAGTAGTCATGTATAGATGTTGAGAGTTGGACTATAAAGAAGGCTGAACATCAAAGAATTGATGCTTTCAAACTATGGTGCTGGAGAAGACTCTTGAGAGTCCCTTGGACAGCAAGGAGATCAAACCAGTCAATCATAAAGGAAATCAACCCTCAATATTCATTGGAAGGACTGATGCTGAAATTGAAGCTCCAATACCTTTGGCCACCTGATGTGAAGAGTCAACACATTGGAAAAGACCCTGATGCTGGGGAAGACGGAGGGCAAGGAGAAGGGGACAACAGAGGGTGAGATGCTTGGATGGCATCACCGACTCAGTGTACATACTGCTGCTGCTGCTCAGCTGCTCAGTCGTGTCCAACTCTTTGCAACTCCATAGACTGTAGCCCACCAGGCTCCTCTGTCCATGGGAATTCTCCAGGCAAGAATACTGGAGTGGGTTGCCATGCCCTCCTCCAGGGGATCTTCCTGACCCAGGGGCTGAACCCTGGTCTCTCACATTGCAGGCAGATTCTTTATCATCTGAGCCACCAGGGAGATGAGTTTGACTAAACTCCAGGAAATAATGAAGAACAGGGGAAACTGTCCATGGGGTTGTGAAGAGTTAGAAATGACTGAATGACTGAACAAAAACAACAAAATTAACAGAAATCTGTAAAGGAAAGTACCTTGTAGAAAAGTTGGGATAGAATCTTTGGAGGACTTTGCTCATTGTTGGCGCTTGGTTAAAACAGAGAGCGGATATTATGTCAAGCTACAAATAGTTTGGTCAATCTGTTGTGGGAAAATTGGTATTCTATTCATGCATGATTTTCTGTGTTAGGGTAGTATGTTATTATGATATTTCAAGTTCTCATCTCATAATTTTTCTTGTCCCAGGCCATTTGCCCATACTTCCCTTCCAAATGAAAATTGCTGCTTGAATTTCTTGCATTTGCCTCTGGAGTTCTATTTCCTATTTTCTCCTTCTATTTCTCTTGATGACTATCAGATGCTCAATTATCCACCCATTGCCTGCTAACATTCTAGGAATCAAATGCAAGTGCCAAAACAGTGAAAATATGGGGGTGATAGTAGAGGTGCCTGCCGTTTATGTTAGAACAATTCATTTAACTCCAAGGGCCAGAGTGAACCTTGGTTTCTTGTAGATCTAGGAATATATTTTCCTACTGAGACTCTTCCCTTATTTTAAGTAGCCTGAAAATAACTGGTCCAAGGAATAAAATGAAACCTCTCTTTTTCAAAAGCAAGAGCCTTAAGCAAAGGTGGTATCAAACCTTGAGACACTAAGGTTTGTGTGAATTCAAAATTCAGCAGGGTTCTATCACTCAGCATGTCAAAAAATCTGAATTGTATCTTACAAAGAGCGACTGAAGATTCTGGGTCCATTAGGAGCATATTAAACCATGGAGATATAAAACATTTTTTCCCTCTAGTAGTAAAGATCAAACAGAATCCTAAATGCAAATATACTCCACCATCTCACCAACAGATAGTCTTCAACAACTTAGATCGTGCGTGAGGAAGCACCCTCTCCTTAGGAAGAGTCTTATCTTGACGGTAGCGATGGGCCTGTCATGATGCCACTGCTTGGGTTCATAGGGACAGCATAGCAACACACTCCATGTTTATTCCTAGCATCATTGTCAGAATATTCAACACAGGAACCGCACACTCCAAAGAGCGCTACTTGATGGAGGCACAACCTATTCATACCGTCGGCCGCAAGAGATCCTGCCAGTCCATGACATGGGAGGTTGCTGAGCGCTCCTCCAAACTCTGCACCAGCCCTCCGTGATTTCTTACAGATATTTACTTTCTCACATGGCATATAGAACATTAAAAGGGTTTTGAAAAATCCCTCAGTTTTTTGACTTCTGAAGGATTATTAACTTCAAAGTCTGAAGAAATGTCGCCTTTCTATCTTTGGAAATGCCAGAAGCCTTTGCATATCCCTACCACAGGACCCAGCAACCCCCAGCAGAGAAGAACGATTACTGCCTCGGTGGCGAGAGGCTGGCTTTTGATCTCTTAACATATTGGAAATTACTTAAAGGTAAGCCATCTGCTAGCTGAGGAACAAAAACAGATTACATCACACCCTGCTAGAAAGATTGTGTTAAATCCTGTATATCAAGGCTTCTAATAATTCTATATTAAGTCAGCTAATAGGATTAGGTACACATCTTCTTTAGGCTTATTTCCTCAACTCTTAAAAAAAAAACTTTTTGTGTGTGTTTGACGATCTGCAAAATTCAAGAGTATTCTACTGTGAATAGAAAGGGTTCTTTCAAGAGAAGGAAGCATTGCTTCAGATCACCACTGCTCTCCAGAGAGATGTGTCGCACAAGTGCCTTTCCAGAGCACTTTGTCGTGGGGGGAGGGGAAAGCAGCACACTTTCCTTGTTGCTCATGTGCTTCACTGCCTGTGCATTACAAACCAGCCTGCAGGAGCCTCATGCCTGCACCGTTAGTCTTCGACGAGTCACAGGTGGGAGGTGGGCAGGTGGGGAAGGTGTGCCTGGTTCCCTCAATAATGCTAGTTAATGGTGACCTTGGTTGACAGTTTGCCATGAGGTTGTGCTGTCTCTTCAGTTGTGTCTGACTCTTTGTGACCCTGTGGACTGTAGCCTACCAGACTCCGCTGTAGGATAATGGAGTGGGTTGCCATGTCCTTCTCTAGGGGATCTTCCCAACCCAGGGATCGAACCAGGGATTGAACCTGTGTCTCTTATGTCTCTTGCATTGGCAGACGTGTTCTTTACCACTATCACCACTTGGCAAGCCCAACCATGAGGTTGGTGTGGCACAAATATTGGGGATGAAAAAGGAATGAGCCTTGATTGATAAGAGCTTTGAGCACCTGCAATACTAGACAGTCCCAGCCTTGAAAAAAATCATGGTAAAATTATATCATGGCCATGTCATAATACTGTCTCCCCCACTCACGGTAAATTCTAGGTCATGGGAATATTACAGTATATTCACTTGATTGCATGTGGGGAATAAAAAGAAAGGGTCTTCTTTCTTCTCTGCCCCTTCTTTTGCTAATTTGTTTAGTGTTATTCTACAATCCCAGAGCATTAAATATGTACATGATATAAATTAACCTCCACTCATTGCTTCTAAATCTTTAATAAGTTCATTTACACACTCTGAGATACTAAATGTTGAAAGTTTTAGTAATAGTGACAACAAACACTTTATCTCTCAATGGTCCTTGAAGTAGTACCTGAAAACACACCTAAAAAGTCTCAGGTCTTCTGAGATAAGGAAATTCTTATCTTGTTAACAACAGAGAGTTACAAACAATCAATGAGAGCAAATAAAATATAAGAATAACTTATTTAGAAACCATTATGTGTTGCATATTGAAAGTGCTTAAGTGTTTATTTAAAGTATAGATTTATAATGTTTTGTTAGTTTCCAGTGTGTGCGAAGAAATTCAGTTATCAGAACTTTTTCTGTTATAGGTTGATCCAAGGAATTGAATATAGTTCTCTGTGCTCTACAGTAGGACCTTGTTGTTTATCTATTTTATACAAAGTAATATGTATCTATTAATCTCAAACCCCTAATTTATCCTTCCCCTCACCTTCTCCCCTTTGATAACCATAAATTTGTTTTCTATGTCTATGAATCTTTTTCTGTTTTGTAAACAAGTTAATTTTTATCGTATGTTTCAGATTTCACGTGTATGTGATATAAGACATTTGTCTTTCTCTGACTTATTTCCTGTAGTATGATGATCTCTACTTGCATCCATGGTGCTTCAAATGGCATTATTTTTAGTGTCTGAATAACATTCCATTGTATATATAGATATAGATATATACATCACAACTTCTTTATCCACTCATCTGTTGATAGACATTTTGGTTGCTTCAATGTCTTAGCCATTGTGAATAGTGCTGCTATGAACATTGGGGTGCATGTATCTTTTCGAATTAGGCTTTTTATCTTTTCTGAATATATGCCCATGAGTGGGATTACTGGATCACATGGTAACTTTTTAATTTTAGCTTTTAAAGGAACCTCCACACTGCAACAATTTACATTCCCACCAATAATGTAGGAGGGTTCCCTTTTTTTCACACCCTCTCCAACATGTGTTATTTGCAGACTTTTTTATTGTAGCCATCTTGACTGGGCCATTCTGACTGGTGTGAGGTGGTACCTTATTGTAGTTTTGATCTGCATTTTTCTAATTAGCAATGTGGAACATCTTTTCATGTGCCTATTGGCCATCTGTATGTCTTCTTTGGAGAAGCGTCTACTTAGGTCTTCTGCTTATTTTTTGACTATGGTGTTTGTTTTTATGATATTGAGTTGTATGAGTTGTTTGTATATTTTGGAAATTACACCCTTGTTGCTTGCATCATTTGCAAATATTTTTGCTCATTTGATAGGTTGTTTTTTCATTTTGTTTATGGTTTCCTTTGCTGTGCAGAAGCTTATAAGTTTGATTAGGTTCCATTTGTTTATTTTTGCTTTTATTTCTTTTGTCTTGGGAAACTGACCCAAGAAAACATGGGTACAATTTTTGTCAGAGAATGTTTTGCCTGTGTTCTTTTCTGTGAGAACATATGTTTTGCCTATGGTTTCTAGCTTTATGGTGTCATGTCTTTTTTTAAATTTAAATTTATTTATTTTAATTGGAGGCTAATTACTTTACAATATTGTATTGGTTCTGCCACACATCAACATGAATCCACCACAGGCATACATATGTTCATGTCTTACAGTTAAGTCTTTAAGCCATTTTGAGTTTATTTTTGTGTATAGTATGAGGGAATGTTCTAACTTCATTGTTTTGCATGTGGGTATCCAGCTTTCCCAGCACTATATGCTTAAGAGACTGTCTTTTACATAACTTTATAGAGAATATGACACAAATACGATGGTGAATCAATTTCTATTTGTTGTTGTTGTTGTTACTGATTCAACCATGCTGTGTGCCAGTGACCTTAATCGCATTTACTTACCACTCTAAAAATGTGCATTAATTCTACTCTATAACACACCTTCTGGGTGATATGAAGGATTTTATTAAAGTCTGCCCTTTCTAATCTGGACTCCTGGGAGTGAATCAGCAGCCATGTTGTAAAATGTAAAAAGTAGAGAGAAGCCTACACTGATTTACTATCTCAGCCTTCGTTTTCAGCAAGTCACTTATTTCCTCTGAGCCTCACTTTCCTCACATAGAAAGTGATAATAGTAATACCTACCTTCCAGAGTGAAGAAGAACTAAAGAGCCTCTTGATGAAAGTGAAAGAGGAGAGTGAAAAAGTTGGCCTAAAGCTCAACATTCAGAAAACGAAGATCATGGCATCCAGTCCCATCACTTCATGGCAAATAGATGGGGAAACAGTGGAAACTGGCTGATTTTATTTGGGGGGATCCAAAATCACTGCAGATGGTGACTGCAGCCATGAAATTAAAAGACGCTTACTCCTTGGAAGGAAAGTTATGACCAACCTAGACAGCATATTCAAAAGCAGAGACATTACTTTGCCAACAAAGGTCCATCTAGTCAAGGCTATGGTTTTCCCAGTGATCATGTATGGATGTGAGAGTTGGACTATAAAGAAAGCTGAGTGCAGAAGAATTGATGCTTTTGAACTGAGGTGTTGGAGAAGACTCTTGAGAGTTCCCTGGACTGCAAGGAGATCCAACCAGTCTATCCTAAAGATCAGTCCTAGGTGTTCATTGGAAGGATTGATGCTAAAGCTGAAACTTCAATACTCTGGCCACCTGATGTGAAGAGCTGACTCATTTGAAAAGACCCTGACTGCAGCCATGAAATTAAAAGACACTTACTCCTTGGAAGAAAAGTTATGATCAACCTAAATAGCATATTCAAAAGCAGAAACATTACTTTGCTGACTAAGGTCCATCTAGTGAAGGCTATGGTTTAAGATGTATGGATGTAAGAGTTGGACTGTGAAGAAGGCTGAGTGCCGAAGAATTGATGCTTTTGAACTGTGGTGTTGGAGAAGACTTGAGAGTCCCTTGGACTGCAAGGAGATCCAACCAGTCCATTCTGAAGGAGATCAGCCCTGGGATTTCTTTGGAAGGAATGATGCTAAAGCTGAAACTCCAGTACTTTGGCCACCTCATGCGAAGAGTTGACTCATTGGAAAAGACTCTGATGCTGGGAGGGACTGGGGGCAGGAGGAGAAGGGGATGACCGAGGATGAGATGGCTGGATGGCATCACTGACTCAATGGACATGGGTTTGGGTGGACTCCGGGAGGTGGTGATGGACAGGGAGATCTGGCATGCTGCAGTTCATGGGGTTGCAAAGAGTCGGACATGACTGAGCAACTGAATTGAACTGAACTTTCCAGAGTTCTAGAGACAGCAATATCTACATAAAAGAACCAGAACAGACTAGACTATAGAACATAGAAGGCACTGAATAAATGGTAGTCATCATCATTAATAATAATGATTGATCATTTGTAATGTTAGCATTCATAATAAGGCTTCCCTGGTAACTCAGATGGTAAAGTATCTGCCTGCAGTATGGGAGACCGGGTTCAATCCCTGGGTTGGGAAGATCCCCTGGAGGAGGGCATGGAAACCCACTCCAGTATTCTTGCCTGGGGAAGTCACATGGACAGAGAAACCTGGTGGACGACAGTTCATGGGGTTGTAAAGAGCTGAACACAACTGAGCAACTAACACACACATTCATTTTAAAAATGAAAAGCATCATGCAGTTTTGTTTCCTATTAGATATGTTACATCAGAAAGTTTAACATCTAGAGGCAACACCATAACAGAATGTGAGGTGGAAGGCAAGTTTGTCCAGCCTCCTGCTGTCATCTGACTCCCTGTTGAGCAGATATAACCCTGGGGACAGGACTATCCATCAGATGCCATGTCAGCTAAAAACTTGAGCTGCCACTGTCTCCTCTATTTGCACTGGACTGAGTCATCTGCCTTTAGCTTCCACAAAGGTAAACAGCCAGCAGACCAATGAAGTTCTTGTAACTCAGTCCCACACAGCCTTATTAAAGGATCTTACCTCTTTCAGTACCTGCCAGCAGGTGTGGAATATTAGAATGTTTACTCGAAATCTACTGCTGTCTTGATTTAGTGACCTTGGCTCAGAACTGACATATTTCTATATCAAAATAGCGGAAGCCTCCCTTTTCTCTCTTTCCTGATGCATAACATTCTAAAAGACAGGAATGGCCTTCAGCTGATACAGATCAATTTCCACTCAGCTTTTGCTCATTTAATTACTGTTGACTGCTTTAACCTTTGTCACTTCCCTTACGGATTATGTTTCTTTCTCCTCTACTGCCATTTAATTTATTCACTGACATAGTCAAAATTATGTGATAGGGTTTGACATTTTTCTTATTCTCTAATATTTTTATTGTGTTGAATTTATTTAGAAGCAAATTATTTCCTGAAGGAGAAAACGTTTTAATGAGTTGACTTTTTACTTAATCTGTGTATTCACCTCTTAGATCTTGATTCAATAAAAGAGAACACTCTGATTTCCTCCATCACCTGTTTCAAAGTGATGGACCCCTGCCATTCCCTTTAACATTCCTACAATATTTACCTGTGTAGAAGTGCACTGTGTACTAATTTACATACTAAAAAGAAAAATTAAATCTTAAAGTGAAATCAGAATGATACAAGCCTGGGAATTGCTTCTTTCTGAGAACTCGTTTGTCACCATTGATCTAGGCATAAAGGTGGAGAGGAAGGACTTTGAGTTTGAGACCGATATACTTATTGGGTCAAAATCTGACTCTGCACCTCATAAGCTGTGTGTCCTTTAGCAAAATCCTTGACTTATCTGAAACTGTCCCTGGAAAATAGAAATAACTGTTCTACCTTTCAAGATCATTGTGATGATTGATAACATAAAATAAAATAAAATAGGGCTTTCCTGGTGGTTCAGTTGTAAAGAATCTGCCTGCCAATGCAGAAGACACAAGTTTTGATCCCTGATCCAGGAATTGATCCAGTCGTCAAATGAGTAGAGTCACCTCATACATTTGGAAGGCAATTAGAGAGGACTTTGTACAAGATGATTATTGTAAAATCCTCTTGTGGAATTCATAACATCTAAAGACTCTTCTAAGAATATGGAATACACAAATGATAGTACGAGGCAGCCAAGAAAATATAAAGATTCACCTGTTTTTTTCTAACAACCCTAATAGTTTCGTGGCAGCTCTAAAAGCGTCCTCTGAGGGGAATATGTAATTTACCTTTCAGCTTAGGAATGTGAGACTAGTATCATTTGCCCATTCTTCCCTGGATGACTTAACCATTTCTTTGACATCATCCATCTCCTCTGTGGATAATGAAACCCAGCAGTGGGAACTGCTAAACACAGTTATCCCACAGTTAACCTCCACTAAACCTCCCACTCTGCTACAGTAGTTAGTGCCAAGCAGGTGAATATAGGAGTTTCGACTTGTTCCTAAGGATTGAGTCACAATGAGACACTGGTTCACCAGAACCTCTGCTGCTGTTGTTTCCGTTTTCTTGGTAAATATTTTCCAAGACTCCCCATTGGCAAAGGAGGACACTCAAAATTGGTGAGAACCAATCCAGTTTTTCTAATTATGAGTTTTTGAAAACTTCAGCATCAGCCCCAAACCAGTAAAAGATGTACTAGTATATAAGTGGTTGGTTAAAGTGATGGGATCTGGGGCCTGACTGCCTGGGTTCAGGCTCTGCTTCTGCCACTTGCTGGTTGTGTGGTGATGGGCTCATTACTTACCCTCTCCAAGTCTTCATTTCCTCATCTATAAAATGCAGGTGGAAGTAGGATACACCTAGTAGGATCATTGAAAGAAATAAATACATAGGTGAACACAGCATCCAGCACATAGTAAGTGCTCAATTTACAGGAGCTATTACTCTTACTATTAGGTGCTATCAGCTGAAAATAACTTCCCAAGGGCCTCAGTGAATGTGTTTGAGAAATGAGTGACAAGGAACGGCTTCTCTGAAGACATTTGGTTGTGGGAAGAGCACAACCTAGAATTGCTTTGAATTTCTCAGATCTCATTATCTTTTCCTCTTGTGAAAAAAAGAGGCCAAATTCTTGAAGACTTGTAGGTACTGCTCAGCACAAATCACAGAGAATTTTTAAGTGAATATTCCTTCTTTCGGGTAAGACTTCAGCTAAGAGACCGTATTCGGTTGGCCCGCCTTCTCTTTCTCTTGAATTGGTGCCATGTTCCCCTGGTGGCTCAGAGGTGAAATATCTCCTGCATTGGCAGGAGACACAAGAGATGTGGGTTCAGTCCCTGGGTTGGGAAATTCCCCTGGAGGATGGTGTGACAACCTGCACCAGTACTCTTACTGGGAAAATCCCATGGACAGAGGAGCCTGACAGGCTACAGTCCATAGGGTCACAAAGAGTCAGACACGACTGAGGCAACTGAGAATACACACATGCGATCCAGTCACTATAGACTTTCCCTGCAATGTGAATTATTATCTCAAAGAAGAGAGCAACAAGAGGAGAGAATCAACCCTTCTTGGCAGTGTCTACGGTAATAGTCCTCAGCAACACTCTTACTAAAGCAAACTGTGCACAGAGAATTCACCCCTTGGGCCAACCGAACCATTTCTTCCTCTCTGCATCTCTCCTGCGGTCTACATGTATGATGATCGGACTCGTGACCACTGGATATGTCTAAAGCCTCTGCAAGTATAGATTTACACATAAATGCTCATATAAAATACTTCTAGACGTGGACAAACACGCACAATACATATGCATGTACGATGCACATATGCCTTTCTACAGAGAGAGAAACTCGGTCTTATATTTTGCTTGCAACGAGTCTTTATCTATCCTTTGGTCTAGTAATTAAACAGTTAAATGTAATTTATGATAATTACACATTACAACAAAGTAGTAAGTGGGCATTAACTCACTTGAGAAATATGTTCTGTTTTAGAGCCAGCACAGCATAACAGCCAAAGTCGAGAAGGCGTCAGTGCTGGGCACATGGCTCACTGCTAGCATCCTAACAGACAGACTAAGGTCACCAGAGATAGGAAAGGCCCACCATCCATTGAACCAGCAGGGCTCCATGGCCTGCTCTGGAATGTTATCACCACTCCATTAGTCTTATTTACAAGTGGTTCAGGAGACGCCAATTCCTGTGCCTCTCTTGAGGATTAAGGAAAGGGTGTGAATTTGCCTATTTCTTCCACACACATTACAAAGGAATCTTCATTTGTCTTAAATCCTGTCATGGGGAATATTAAAACTGCTCCTGCTGCTGCTGCTGAGTTGCTTCAGTTGTGTCTGACTCTGTGTGACCCCATAGACGGCAGCCCATCAGGCTCCCCTGTCCCTGGGATTCTCTAGGCAAGAACACTGGAGTGGGTTGCCATTTCCTTCTCCTGCTGGGCTTAAATTAGAGGAAGGAATATCCTTGTCTTCTTATCCGTTCATCCTACACTGAGCTTAAAGATGCTTCATGAACCTCAGCTTTGGAAGGTGAGGATTTCAGGGCTGCACCGGCCATGTGGCTCCTGAGAGGAGAGGAAGTGAGGGGACTTGGAATGGCTGCATTTGAGCCCACCCTTCCTGGCCATTTCTTTCTCTGCTGTGTGCGGTCCGAGCCCTGCCACTGATCAGGGCTGCATGTTGTCAATGCAGAACAGAAGAATTAGAAGGATCGAAAACATCTCAGCAAGACCATGTCCCAGTTGGCCAGCTACTAGGCAGAAACTCACATTTGTTACTTTAATGGATGGGGCTTTCCAGGTAGCACTCATAGTAAAGAACCCACCTGCCAATGCAGGAGATGTAAGATCTCTTACATCTCTTAATACCCAAGAGATCTTGGGTCAGGAAAATCCCAGGAGCAGGGTGTGGCAACCCACTCCAGCATTCTTACATGGAGAATCTCATGAACAGAGGAACCTGGTGGGCTACAGTCCATGGGGTCGCAAAGAGTTGGACACTTCTGAATCTACTTAGCACACGTGTACTTTAATGGATAAAATCATTTAAAGTTTGAAGAAAAATTATAATACTGGGGAGGGTGATCATCATACCATTAATAGTTACTGCTGCTACTGTTGATGAATAACAGTACATAATAGTAGCTCTTCTTTGGGCCATTCATATTTACAATGCAGTGTTTTAAGTATCATGGTTTGACTCTAAAGCAACTACTCTTAAGGACTTACAATATTGCCCTTTATAAGGCAATATTTTGTGCTGGTGTTTCGGGGTGGCTCCTCAGGGTCACCGCCCCTGGCCTCGGACGCGGGGTGTCTCCTCCCTGGCCGCCGCCCCTGACCTCGGACGCGGGGTAGCTCCCCTCGGCTGCGCTTAGTGAGCCGGCTCTCGCAGCCACCTGCGCTTAAATTTGGAAAATTCAGCAGTGGCCAAAGGACTGGCAAAGGTCAGTTTTCATTCCAATTCCAAAGAAAGGCAACGCCAAAGAATGTTCAAACTACCACACAATTGCACTCATCTCACATGCTAGTAATGCTCAAAATTCTCCAAGCCAGGCTTCAGCAATACGTGAACCGTGAACTCCCTGATGTTCAAGCTGGTTTTAGAAAAGGCAGAGGAACCAGAGATCAAATTGCCAACATCCGCTGGATCATGGAAAAAGCAAGAGAGTTCCAGAAAAACATCTATTTCTGCTTTATTGACTGTGCCAAAGCCTTTGACTGTGTGGATCACAATAAACTGTGGAAAATTCTGAAAGAGACGGGAAAACCAGACCACCTGACCTGCCTCTTGAGAAATCTGTATGCAGGTCAGGAAGCGACAGTTAGAACTGGACATGGAACAACAGACTGGTTCCAAATAGGAAAAGGAGTACGTCAAGGCTGTATATTGTCACCCTGCTTATTTAACTTATATGCAGAGTACATCATGAGAAATGCTGGGCTGGAAGAAACACAAGCTGGAATCAAGATTGCTGGGAGAAATATCAATAACCTCAGATATGCAGATGACACCACCCTTATGGCAGAAAGTGAAGAGGAACTAAAAAGCCTCTTGATGAAAGTGAAAGAGGAGAG
>SJYT01043595.1:21251-43454 GCA_006410635.1 Cephalophus harveyi
AAAGCTGGACTGGAAGAAACACAAGCTGGAATCAAGATTGCCGGGAGAAATATCAATAACCTCAGATATGCAGATGACACCACCCTTATGGCAGAAAGTGAAGAGGAACTCAAAAGCCTCTTGATGAAAGTGAAAGTGGAGAGTAAAAACGTTGGCTTAAAGCTCAACATTCAGAAAACGAAGATCATGGCATCTGGTCCCATCACTGCATGAGAAATAGATGGGGAAACAGTGGAAACGGTGTCAGACTTTATTTTTTGGGGCTCCAAAATCACTGCAGATGGTGACTGCAGCCATGAAATTAAAAGACACTCCTTGGAAGAAAAGTTATGACCAACCTAGACAGTATATTCAAAAGCAGAGACATTACTTTGCTGACTAAGGTCTGTCTAGTCAAGGTTATGATTTTTCCTGCGGTCATGTATGGATGTGAGAGTTGGACTGTGAAGAAGGCTGAGTGCCAAAGACTTGATGCTTTGGAACTGTGGTGCTGGAGAAGACTCTTGAGAGTCCCTTGGACTGCAAGGAGATCCAACCAGTCCATTCTGAAGGAGATCAGCCCTGGGATTTCTTTGGAAGGAATGATGCTGAAGCTGAAACTCCAGTACTTTGTCCACCTTATGCGAAGAGTTGACTCATTGGAAAAGACTCTGATGCTGGGAGGGATTGGGGGCAGGAGGAGAAGGGGACGACCGAGGATGTGATGGCTGGATGGCATCACTGACTCGATGGACATGAGTCTGAGTGAACTCTGGGAGTTGGTGATGGACAGGGAGGCCTGGCATGCTGCGATTCATGGGGTCGCAAAGAGTCGGACACGACTGAGCGACTGAACTGAACTGAACTGATATGCATGTGATGCTCAAATCTGTATCTTCAGCTCTGATGTCTCTCCTCAGTGCCCAGCTTCCACATCTAACTGCCTACTCAACACTGGATGATCTGACATTCTCCATGTTCAAAACAGAACTCTTGGGACTTCCCTGGGGGTCTGTGGCTAAGATTCTGTGCCCCCAAGGCAGGGGGGCCAGGTTTGATCCCTGGGCAGAAAATTAAGATCTCATACACTAGAACTAACAGTTTGCATGCTGTAAGTAATGATCCTGTGTGCTATAATTAAGACCTGGCGCAACCAAATAATTGGTTTTTAAATCCTAAAAGAGAGCTTTCGATATTTTCATTAAACATTTATTATTGTCTATTTGGCTGCGCCGATCTTAGCTGCAGCATGTGGAAGTTTTAGTTGCAGCATACAAGCTCTTAGTTGCCGCATGTGGGGTCTAGTTCCCTAACCAGGGATCGAACCTGGGCCCCCTGCACTGGGAGTGCTGAGTCCCAGCCTCTGGACCACCAGGGAAGTGTTTCCTTTTACTTACGTCTTCCTTCTACTCAGTTATTCTAGCCATGCATCCAGAGATTTCATTGATTTCTCTCTCTGTCATATACCATATTCACATTGTCAACTCTGTTTCTAAAGCATACCTGAGATCTAGCCACTTTTTATTACTTCCATAGTCTAATTCATCACCATTCTGCTCTTCTCCGTTGCGCTTCTTTGTATTATTGTATTTTGTTTATGTATCTATTGTCTGTTTGACCCCATTGAAATGTAAGTCCAGGGCTTTTAATTGACCGCTCTTTTCTATTGCTTTTATTGACCACTCTTCCTATTGCTTAGTAAGTAGTACCTGCTTCGTATCTGACACATAATAGACACTATTTGTTCAGTAAATGAATGGACATATACAAATAAAATAATAAGTTGTCTCTTATGAATATTGTAGAAAAACATGTCATAAAGTATCCATAGATGAATGTGGAAATAAAGTTATATTTAAAGTTGTTTAAGAATTAAGAAAGAAGTGTTATATACCAGCTTTTCCTCAATAAAACAAAAGAAATCAGAAAGAGGATAGAGGTTTGCATTATCATCAGTATCTCTCATACTTCTTTAATAAACGTCATTGACTTACAGGGAAGAACATGTCACAATTAACAGAAAGTTATCTAGGTCCTCAGATTGCCACCTGTGAAAAGGAATGTAGGAGATGGATTTTATTTAGTTGAGCAGCTAAGAGTTTTTAGCTTTTAAGCACTTCATTGCTGTTTCTCTAGTGTTACTATTAAAATAGAAAATTCCTTGCCAAGTACTTTCATATCCACCCATTAGTCTATACATAGTCACTACCAAGTAGATATTTGTTGAATGAATAGATATCTGTAGAAGAAAGGCTAGGCATTCTTTTGAGATGTATGAGGACATTGAGTTTGGGGCTCATCTACTTTGGTTCAACTGGCAACCCACTCCAGTACTCTTGCCTGGAAAGTCCCATGGACGGAGGAACCTGATAGGCTGCAGTCCATGGGGTTGCAAAGAGTTGGACACGACTGAGCGACTTCACTTCACTTCACAAAAACTCATGTTTGTTTTTTTCTGTTAGGATATAGGTACTGCCATTGTTTCAGACACCACAGATGACTTGTGGTTTTTGAATGAGTCAGTGTCAGAGCAATTTGGTGTTGGAAAAAAAGTTGAAGCTGCTGATTCTGAACAAACAAGTGAAGAAGTAGGGAAAGTGATAGACAAAAAGGTATGTTGTGGAAAAATTTCACATTGATTCTATTTATGTACATGTAGTATAGCTTATTCAGACTGGTTAATCTGACACTATGCTACTTTGTGCAACAAATGACTCATGTAATCTCCCCTTTTCATTTTTTAATACTTTACTCAGTTTTAAGATTTACGTTAAGTTAACCAGGCCTGTCTTAAAAATAGGATAGGACTTTGTGGATCACAGAAGTGAGGTTTTAATTTTTAGAATTTTAAAGTTTAGAAGACACTCCCCACATTTTCTCATGTAATCCCATTTTATTCTTATGAATGCCTTCCTAGATTCTCAAGATAAAACATTTCTATATTTAATAATTTATACTCTGATACTGTTTATTTAAATACATAAATTTGGGAACGCTCTCCCTTCTGAATGCTGAAGAGATCTTTGGTAGCCCTTCTTGGTGCTTTTCAATCATTTATTCTACTGAAATATCAGCTAGGTATGTACAGAATCATGTTTTCGCTCTTACATACAAGCTGTCTCATTTTTAAGTGCTAGTGATGGGGGAAGAATCTGAGTTTTAAACTGAAGCTCTGTTCTTTTTGCTCTCAGCTAACAACCTCATCTAAAATATATAAACCTGGCTAATGAGATGTTTTTGCTTTCTCAGGTGATTGAAATGGGAAAAAATGATGACCTTGAGGACCCTAAATCCATAAGTGATGATACTGATACAGAAGTTACCTCTGAGGTATGAATTTCTAATAAGCTGTTGGACATTACTCATGTCTTCAGATGTTAATGTCCCAGCAGTTCACTTGTGTTGATGAGTGCACTTTCTCCCCATTTCTGTCTACTTTTCCTAGGTGTTAGGAAATGTCGGTTTCTTTATATCTTGTTAGATTTTTATTGGAAGTTGAAAAGAGAAGGGGATGAGTTGATCAAATGCTTTCCCTGCCTTGGAAAGAGATGACTTAAATGCTTTTCTGTGTGCCTTTCTTCCTGCTTTCAAAGCTCTTTGGAAATCATGCAGTGGGTGCATAGATTCAAAGGAGTCCTGTACTGCTTTTCCTGCTAAACACCTCTCTCTAGTCAGAGACCTGTAAGCTATCTGAAAGTTTTTGTTAAGTATTATACGTTTGATGCTTTCTTAACTAGAAACAAATGGAAAATGGCTTAATTTCCATGTAGGTTTATATTAATGAAGGGTTGCTAAATGAATTTTCATTAAGCTGTTAGGTAATAGGTTCTGATTTGTCATCAGTTGGCAACTCAAGTTTAGACTCATATGAATGTCTTGCTTGTCTCTTTTCATGCTAGCTCCCCATTTGCTCTTTAGTACTTTCTTCAGCTAACTCATTGCAGGAAAAAAGACGGTGGAGTAAGGTTAAGGAGGGGAATTTACAGCTCGCTGCTTGGGGATATAAAAATCTTAGGTTGTCTCTAGTGTTTATCCTGTCCCCCAGCTCCCACCCCACCACTGCTGACCATTATGGTAATTCATTGCAAATTATTTGTCCGTACATGGCTAAGTAATAGCGTGGGCTATATTGGTCCATTAAATGTTCTTGACCATAATACGAATAGCAGAGATAAGTGCTATCCTAATCAGATTTTTGAGAGTCTTGGGGCCCAGAAAACCTGTTAAGCAAATAGACTATATTTCATCAATTCAGAGCTGCCATAGAATTTAATAAACCCTATTATTCTATGTACTACTAAAAAAGAAAAGTGATGCCGATTAGACTGTGACACACCATCAATTATGAATTCCAAATCTTCATGAAGTTCCTTGCATGTTTCTGTTGCATTTCAGATGAGATCTGAGGATCTTAAAACTGGCAAGAATGTTCTGAGGCTCTCTGGAGAAACATCCCAGTTTAACAAATGGTCATATCCCTGCCTCTCAGTATAGGCAGTTGAGTTGTGACTTCTAAACTTGAAGTGCTTGGCCTTTGTTCTGAAAGTAATCAAGTGAGCATGTATCAAATCATCGATCCTGTCAAAACCAGGCAATTACCCACATTTAAATACACTTGACTTGTTCCAGGTAGCTACCTTTGAATTAAGCAAGGCATTTAAAATTCATTGCACTCTGGTATCTCCTAATTTGAATGTGGAGAAGTGGGGAAAAAAGTTACCTGGCATTCAAGGACAGGAGCATTCATTTTTCAGAGTGTGATTTAGGCATACAATTACCTACCTATCCCTGAGAACAGTGAGAGAAGAAATAAATGTAGTAGTTGTCAAATATCAATTTCAGTTTCCTTTTTGACAAGTTTTATAACATTTTTTAATTAGTAGGAAAGAATGACATCTTGAGTATTACCTTTGCTTCATTCTTTAGCCTCTTGCTGGATAAAAGAGTAAGTTGTACAAAGAACTGCCTTTTTGTAAAAAGAAGGCAGTGGGTAAAAGCAAACAATGCAGATTGCACCCAGACTAAATAGAAAGCTGAAATAGTTTAACTTTCTTAAAGACAACTACGTCACATTTGGCTTGAAGTGGGAATTATGTCACTATCATTGTAAAGCTTCTCAAGATGTCCTTACATGTAGCTGTAGACGTTGTTCAGGTTCTAGGCTAGAACTTCAGCGTCTGGTGTGAAATGCCTGGATTCTTACTATCCTGGTGTGAGATGATGAAAATTTGGCCTACTCTCCCTTTCTCTCAGTATCATGTTTTCCACTGAGTGAGTACTAATTGGCTGCATTTGTCTTTGTAGGATGAGTGGCAGTGTACTGAGTGCAAGAAATTTAACTCTCCAAGCAAGAGGTACTGTTTTCGTTGCTGGGCATTGAGGAAGGATTGGTATTCAGATTGTTCTAAGTTAACCCATTCTCTCTCCACATCTGATATCACTGCCATACCTGAAAAGCAAGAAAGTGAAGGAATTGATGTCCCTGACTGCAGAAGAACTGTATCGGCTCCAGTTGTTAGACCTAAAGACACATACATAAAGGAAGAAAGCGCGAAACATTTGGATCCCTGCAACTCGGTGGAGTTCTTGGATTTGGCTCATAGTTCTGAAAGCCAGGAGACCATTTCAAGCATGGGAGAACAATCAGATAACCTTTTTGAACAGAGAAAAGATACAGGAAACATGGAGGATTGCCAGAATCTTTTGAAGCCATGTAGTCTGTGTGAGAAAAGACCACGAAACGGGAACATTATTCATGGGAGGACAGGCCATCTTGTCACTTGTTTTCATTGTGCCAGAAGACTAAAGAAGGCTGGGGCTTCTTGTCCTATTTGCAAGAAAGAGATTCAATTGGTTATTAAGGTTTTTGTAGCATAGCTGAATCAGTGAATTACAGACAGGTATTAACAGAGCTGGTCATATGTCCAAATATCAGTATTGAGTATCTCTACGCCAGGTGCCCATTTCATGCTTTCATTTATTCATGTGAACTTTTATGTTCTAGAACATTTTTACCTCTAAACTTATAGAATTTGAGAATAAGTTCTTTAGAACTAAATTATCAATTTGGAGACTATTAACATTAAAAGAGAAGTTAATCATTCTGTCTTCAAAGATGAGGATCTGGGAGGGAGCAGTACAGATAGAAATACATTCATTTTTATTTAATTTAATTTCTTACTGTTACTTTCTGTTAGGGAATGTTCTTGGGCATCAAAATCCAAGGTGGCTATTAGAAAGATACTAAAGCTGTCAATGAAAAGGCATAAGTAATTAATGTATAAAGTAGATTACTTTATGTTGTGTGGTTCAGAGAAACAGTTTTTTTTGTAAAGTGCCTAGAACAGTGATATCCAACATTTTTGCTAACATACCTCAAAAAACAATTTTGAAAAAGTACATATGACTTTTTGCACCCTTTAAAAATTGAGGTGTAGTTAGCAAACAATAAAGTGTTCCCTTCTGCTGAATTCTGGACATCTCAGTAGCCACCTGAAGCAAGCAGCAGCACATCTCTGTCTCTCAGAATGTTCTCTTGGATCCTTTTCCAGGCAGTTCCTCCATCATTTCATGACTCTCACCTTTGATTAGTTTTCCTTTTGCACATGTTGAATTTGACTTCTAAATTTTTAAAATAAATTTAAGTACTTAAAGAGGATGTATCATCCAATATATTGCAGCTGTGCTTTAAATATATTTTTGCCAAAACCTTGGAGCTGTAGATTTGGCTGGTTGAATTTATAGAAAAAGTCCTGTCATATAAACTGGCAAAGCCTATTCACATTATAAAACTAAGCCAAATCAGACTTCATTTTCAGTTGAAATGTTTGACTTTATATTAATTTATTTTTTGGCCGCCCTGTACAGCATATGGGATCCCTGACCAGCATTCAGACCCGTGCCCCCTGCATCAGGAGTGTGGAGTCTTGCCGTTGAACCACCAGGGAAGGCCCTGTTGGGCTTCATTTTTAATTCAGGTGCATGTGTTGCGTGCACCTGTGGCACAGCCTTCTCAACTGCAGTTCTAAGACAGGGCTCAGAGATTGTGACCAAAGCGCGCTCTGCCATATTCTGCCCTCTTTGTCTCCTGGGACCCTGCTAGGGGGTTTTGTCTTTTTATTTGATGCCTCTAGCAGTTTTTTTTTGTTTTTTTTTTTAATGTTCTGAGGCAATGCCCCATAAGATTCTAGATGGGTGAGAAGCAGCCTTTCTTCTGAGAATAGGGATTATGGCCATTGGGAAAAGGAAAGTATTTAAAGATCGCTCTGAAGAGGTTTTATCTGAGCACATAAATATTAGGATAATACATATGGAAATTGAAGATCTTTAAGTTGCTTTCCTTATAGATATTTCTATCTACTTTCCCTATTGGAAAAAATTTGGGTGTATGCTTAGGGGTATGAATATTTTGAGGATCAAGGCCCTAGAGTTATTAAATTTAAGGATCTTAAGAATCAACTTGGGTTGCTTGTTATAAGCCCAACTCAACTCCCTGCCCCCAACAGACTTGCATGCATTCACAGGCACTGGCGCACACACAGGTACAGACAGTAGAACAGAATCCCTTTATTTAGCATTGTGTTTAGAGAACTTTTGTTAAACTCATAGAAATTAACTAGCACGCAACCCATATACTCAACCTCTTTTTTTGCACATGAGGCTGAAAGGATAAATCACTACTGAAAGTCACAGCAAGTGATAGAACTCTTTCTGGGATCCAAGTCTCGTACAGTAAATCTTTAAACCATGCTTTCTTCCTTCTCACTATTTGTTAACTGTTTAAACTGTGGTGTTTATTGAATTTGGAATAACCGATGGCCTTAAAATACTGAAGAATATGAGCTGCAGCCAAAATAGGACTTCAGAGAAAATAGAGACTTAACCGTTTGTCCTCAAAGAGAAAAGCCAGTACATGTCTGCTTCTCATACATAATCCGGTAAATCACTCCTCCCAATGGAAAGACAAGTACAGGCGGCAGAGGAACCTGAACTGTCTATCCAGTGTTTGTCCTCCTTGGGGGATGGAGCTTAGGTCTCGGGCTGTCTCCAGGCGTTAGGGACAAGGGTTTTTTCCCCTCAGTAAATAGAATCAGTCCTTCAAGTTCAGTGTTTTATTAGACTATGGTAAGTGCTCTAAAAATTTAGGAAGTTAAGTAACTTTATACCCCATTCCCTCCCCCCCCCCCATACTGCTCTTCATGATAGTTTGATAGCTATTGATTTTGTTTTAATTTTGCCAGGTTATTGCTTTTGCAAGTAAAATGAGGAATAGGGAGAGCTGGGATCTGCACTTGTACCCTCTGGTCCCTCTTATATAAAGTTGAATTTTTGAAGAAAGCTTAGTAAAAAGTCTAAAATTTTTATTTTTGTATATAGATATTTGCTGCTAATTTGGTGCATCCTTGCCTAGCACGGAATCCTCTCACGCTAGTTTTTTTTCCCTTTGGATCACCTGGGTTTTTACTGTCCCCATTAGCAGTAAGTACTTTGCTTAGAAGATTTTAAACTGCACATTTGAGCTGAAAATATTTCAATAAATACACTTAGGTTTACTGAACCCCTATCAAGAGTCTTTCTTGAACGACTGAAATGTTACAAAGAATTGTATCTGCAGAAGGAGGTAATATTTCTTTTGTAGCTTATCTGAAATCCAAGATGCTGCTTCTGCAGTTCGTTTTCCATCATCCAGGATCTTTGTTTTATTTTTTAAATATTTTATATTGGAGTGTAGCCAGTTAACAATGTTTTGATAGTTTCAAGTGCACAGCAAAGTGACTTAACCATACATATCCGTAAGAATTGGCCTGCAATGTGGGAGACCTAGGTTTGATCCCTGGGAAGATCCCCTGGAGAAGGAAATGGCAACCCACACCAGTATGCTTGCTTGGAGAAGCCCATGGACACAGGAGCCTGGCAGGCTATAGTCCCTGGGGTCTCAAAAGAGTCAGACACAACTGAGCGACTGACCCTTTTCACTTCATTCTACCCTAAACTTCCCTTGCATCCAGGCTGCTGTATAACCTTGAACAGGGCTGCTTGTGCTATACAGTGGATCCTTTTTGTTACCCGTTTTAAATATAGCAGTGTGTACATGTCAGTCTCAGAGTCTCTAATCATCCCTTCCTCCCACTTTTCCCCACTGGTAACTGTAAGTTCTCTAAGTCTGTGAACTTGCTTCTGATTTGTAATTAAGTTTATTTGTATAATTTCTTTTTTGATTCTGTGTGTAAGGAATATCATATGATATTTCTGTCATGTCATACAATATCATATGATATCTCTGGGTCCATCCATGTTGCTGCAGATGGCATTAGTTCATTCTTTTTAATGGCTGAATAGTATTCCATTGTGTATATGTACCACATCTTCCTTATCCACTCCTCTGTTGATGGGCACTTAGGTTGCTTCTATTTTGGGGGCTATTGTAAACAGCACTGCAAGCTACACTGGGGTGCATGTCCTTTCTGACCTGTTTTTCTCCACATAGATTCCCAGGAGTGGGATTGCAGGGTCATATGGTAGCTCTATTTTTAGCTTTTTTAAGGAACCTCCATAATGTTCTCTGTAGTGGCTGTAGCATTTTACATTCTCAAAACAGCATAGGAGAGTTCCCTTCTCTCTACACCCTGTCCAGTATTTACTGTCTATGGATTTTTTTATAATGGCCATTTTGGCTGATGTGAGGTGATAACCTCATTGTAGTTTTGATTTGCATTTCTCTAATAGCAGTGTTGAACACCTTTTCATGTGCTTCTAAGCCATCTGTGTCTCGTTTTGAGAAATGTTTGTTTAGGTCTTCTGCCCATTTTTGTTTGTCTTTTAATTAAATTTTTTATTTTAAGGTAATTGTAGATTCACGTGCAGCTGTAGGAAACAGTACAGAGAGATGCCTTGTAATCTGTAATAATTTCCCCCAATAATAACATCTTGAAAAGTTGTAGTATAACATCACAACCAGGATGTTGACGTTGATACGGTCAGGATAAAAAGCATTTCCATCACTGCCGGAATCCTTCTATAATCCTTTATAGACCTGTTACGTTCCTTATAACCCTATCCCCTTTTAGCCCTAGAAATTACTAATTTGTTTTCCATTTCTGTGATGTTGTGACTTCAGAAATGCTCATGCATGGAACCATATGGTATGCAACCTTTTGGGATTGGATTTTTTTTTTCCAGCATAATTGCCTGGAAATACATCTGAGTTGTATATGTGAATAATTTGTTCTTTTAACTGCTGAGCAGCATTTTAAGGTATAGCTATCCTATAGTTTGCGTAATCATTCACTCATCGAATGACATCTAGATTCTTTCTAGTTTTTGCCATTATAAAAAAAAGCTGCTATAAGCATTTGTGTACATATTTTTGGACAAACCGAAGTTTTAATTTCTCTGGGATAAATGCTTAGTAATACAATTGATAAGAAGGTATGGTAAATGAATTTTAGCTTTTAAGAATTGCCAAATGCTTTTTCCTTAATGGCTATGCCATTTCACTTTGTCACCAGCAATTTAAGAGTGATCCAGTTCTCTGCATGATCACTAGAATTTGGTGCTTTCACTCTCTATATATAATATTTAATTTTAGTCATTCTGATAGATATGTGATGATATCCTATTGTGGTTTTAATTAAAATTTTCCTAACCTTTTAATTGAACCTGAGATAAGTGAACCTGAGACAGTGAACCTGAACCATTTGTATGCCATACGTACATCCTCTTTGGTAAAGTGTTTATATCTTTTGCCCATTTTTCTAATTGCTTTCTTACTGTTGAGTTTGGGGTTCAGTTCAGTTGCTCAATTGTGTCCGACTCTGCAACCCCATGGACTGCAGCACGCCAGGCCTCCCTGTCCATTACCAACTCCCAGAGTTTACTCAAACTCATGTTCATTGAGTTGGTGATGCCATCCAACCGTCTCATCCTGTCGTCCCCTTTTCCTCCTGCCCTCAATCTTTCCCAGCATCAGGGTCTTTTCAGATGAGTCAGCTCTTCACATCAGGTGGCCAAATTATTGGAGTTGTTACTTCAAGGTCAGTCCTTCCAGTGAATATTCAGGATGGACTGGGAGTTCTTTTTATGCTCTAGATATTACTCCTTTGCTGTATATGGGGTTTGTAAATATTTTCTCCCACTCTGTAGTTGGTCTTTTTATCCCTTTCAGAGGATCTTCCTCATAAATAGTTTGTAGTTTTGATAAAGTTCAATTTATCAGTTTTTCTGTATATATTTTGTGCTTTGCTGGCAAGTCTAAAAATTCTTTGTTTTAGCCCCAAATCTGGAATATTTTGTCCTTGTTTTCTGTAAGTTTTGTGGTCTCATATTTTACATTTAAATCTGTGATTCATCCTGCTTTAATTTTGTATAAGTTGTGGTAATTAGATGAAGATTTTTCTTTTCTTTTTTTTTTGTCTATGATGCCCTATTGTCCCAGCAGCATTTGTTCAAAGACTATTCTTCACTTATTTATTTTTAAAAACTTATTTTATATTGGAGTGTGGTCAGTTAACAATATTGTGAAGTCAGGGAGTACTTTGGCTCTTCAGGATCTTGTCTCTGTACAGACTTTAGGATTTTTTGTTCTAGTTCTGTGAAGAATGCTGTTGATGATTTGATAGGGTTTACATTGAATCTGTAGATTGCCTTAGGTAGTATAGTCATTTTGATACTGTTGATTCTTCCAGTCCACAAAATGTGTTTCATTTTCCCATTTGTTTGTGTCTCTGACTTCTTTCATCAGCACCTTACAGTTTTCAGAGTACAGGTCTTTTGTCTCCTTAAGTAGGTTTATTCCTAAGATATTTTATTCATTTTGATGCAATGGTAAGTGAAATTGTTTCTTGAATCTCTTTCTAATCTTTTGTTGTTAGCGTATAGAATTGAAAAGATTTATGTGTATTAATTTGTAACCTGCAGCTTTACAAGCTTCGTGGATGGGTGCTAGTAATCTTCTGGCCGTGTCTTGAGGATTTTCTTTGTATAGAATCGTGTCATCTGCAAGCAGTGACAGTTCAACTTATTTTCCAATTTGGATTCCTTTTTCTTTTTCTCCTCTGATTGCTGTAGCTAGGACTTCCAAAACTGTTGAATAAAAGTGGCGAGAGTGGATACCCCTGTCTTGTTCTTGGCCTTAGAATAAATGTTTTCAGCTTTTTTCCATTGAATATAACGTTAGCTGTAGGTTCGTCGAATATGGCATTTATTGTGTTGAGGTATGTTCCCTCAATATACACTTTCTGGAGAGTTTTTATCATAAACGAGTACTGAATTTTGTCAGAACCTTTTTCTGCATCTGTTGATCATTGGGCTTCCCTGGTGACTCAGATGGTAGAGAATCTGCCTGCTGCAATACAGGAGACCCAAGTTCAGTCTCTGGGTGAGGATGATCCCCTGGAGAAAGGAATGGCAACCCACTCCAGTATTCTTGTCTGGAAAATCCCATGGACAGAGGAGCCTAGAGGGCTACAGTCCATGGGGTCTCAAAGAGTCAGACATGACTGAACAACTTCCACTTTATTGATCATATGGCTTTTATTCTTCAGTTTTTTTAATGTGTACATACTGATTTATGAACATTAAAAAATCCTTGCATAACTGCACTAAATCCCACTTGATCATGGTGTATAACCCTTTTAATGTATCATTGAATACGGATTTCAAGTATTTTGTTGAAGATTTTTGCGTCTGTGTTCATCAGTGGTGTTGGCTTGTAATTTTCTTTTTGTGGTATCTTTGTCTTGTTTTGATGTCAGGGTGATGGTGGCCTCGTAGAATGAGTTTGGGGGTGTCCTTCCTGTCCAGTTTTTTGAAAGGGTTTCCAGAAGGATAGACATTAACTCATCTCTAAATGTTTAATAGATTTTGCCTGTGAAGTCATCAGGTCCTGGACTTCTGTTTGTTGGGAATTTTTAATCACAGTTTTCAATTTCAGTGCTTGTGATTGGTCTGTTCATATTTTCTACTTCTTCCTGGTTCACTCTGAGAATGCTGGACCTTTCTAAGACTGTGTCCATGTCTTCCATGTCGTGCATCTTACTGGCATACAGTTGCTTGTAGTAGTCTTTTAGGATCCTTTGTATTTCTGTGATGTCAGTGGTAGCTTCTTTTTCATTTCTAGTTTTATTGATTTGAGTTCTCTCCCTTTTTTTTTCTTGATGAGTCTGGCTAAAGGTTTATCAATTTTGTTTATCTTTTCAAAGAACCAACTTTTAGTTTCATTGATCTGTGCTGTTGTTTTCTTTGTCTCTATTCCATTTATTTTCCCTCTGATCATTGTGATTTCTTTCCTTTCTACTATCTTTGAGGATTTTTTTTTTTTTTTTTTTTTTTAGCTTTGAGTTTTGTTTGTTCTTTCCCTAGCTGCTTTGGGTATCAGGTTAGGTTGCTTATTTGAGATTTTTTTTCTTGTTTCCTGAGGTAAGACTTCATAAACTTTCCTCTTAGAACTGCATTTGCTGTATTTCATAGATTTTGGATTGTTGTGCTTTCATGTTCGTTTGTCTCTAGATATTTATTTTCTCTTTGATCTTTTTTCAGTGATCCATTGGTTGTTTACTAGCATGTTGTTTAGCCTCCACATGTTTGTTTTTTTATAGTTTTTTTCTTGTAATTTATTTCCAGTCTCATAGCATGATGGTAAAAGAAGCCTGATATTATTTCAGTTTTCTTAAATTTACCAAGGCTTGCCTTGTGGCCCAGCATGTGATCAGTCCTAGAGAATGTTCCATGTGTACCTGAGAAGAATGTGTATTCTGCTGCTTTTGGATGCGATGCTCTATAAATAGCAACTAAGTCCATTTGGTCCAACGCATCATTTAAGACTTGTTTCCTTGTTAGTTTTCTGTGGGGTGTTGAAAGTCCACCACTGTTGGGTGTTCCTGTCAGTTTCTCCCTCTATGACTCCTGTGCTGTGCTTGGTCACTCAGTTGTGTCTGACTCTTTGTGACCCCATGAACAGTAGCCCGCCAGGCTCCTCTGTCCATGGGATTCTCCAGGCAGGAATACTGGAGTGGGTTGCCGTTTCCTTCTCCATGGCTCTTAGTATTTGCCTTACGTATTGAGGGGCTTCTATATTGGGTGCATATATATTTACAGTTGCTCTTGCATTTACAGTGTCTTCTTGGATTGACCCATTGATCATTATGTATTGTTGTCCTGTGTCTCGTACGTGCTCTGGGTGCTAAGTCGCTTCATAGTCTTGACTCTGCGACCCCATGGACTACAGCCCACCGGGCTCCTCTGTCCGTGGGATTCTACAGGCAAGAACACCGGAGTGGATTGCCATGCCCTCCTCCAAGGAATCTTCCCAACTCAGAGATTGAACCTGTGTCTCCTGTGTCTCTTGCATTGGCAGGCGGGTTCTTTAATGCTAGTGCCCCCTGGGAACTTAGCACAGTGTTTATTTTAAATTCTGTTTTGTCTGATATGAGTATTGCTATTCCAGCTTTCTTTTGCATTTCCATTTTCATGGAATACCTTCTTCCATCCCCCAGGATCTTTATTAAATGTTGTTTGGGAGCATAGCACAGCGAGTAGAACTCCTTGTGTTTCTTGGATTAGGATGGGTTCAGTTCAGTTCAGTCTCTCAGTCGTGTCCAACTCTTTGTGACCCCATGAATCACAGCACGCCAGGCCTCCCTGTCCATCACCAACTCCCAGAGTTCACTCAAACTCAGGTCCATCAAGTCGGTCATGCCATCCAGCCATTTCATCCTCTGTCGGCCCCTTCTCCTCCTGCCCCCAATCCCTCCCAGCATCAGAGTCTTTTCCCATGAGTCAACTCTTCACGTGAAGTGGCCAAAGTATTGGAGTTTCAGCTTTAGTATCATTCCTTCCAAAGAACACCCAGGACCAGTCTCCTTTAGAATGGGCTGGTTGGATCTCTTTGCAGTCCAAGGGACTCTCAAGAGTCTTCTCCAATACCACAGTTCAAAAGCATCAATTCTTCGGCTCTCAGCTTTCTTCACAGTCCAACTCTCGCATCCATACATGACCAGTGGAAAAACCATAGGGATCCTAAAAAGGGCCAAATTTATCAGAGCAGTGCTTTACTTGCAGTAACTTTTAAATCATCTTGATCTATTTTTGATTTTGTTGTTTTTTCAATGTCACTGTGGTACAGATAAGCAAGACATGGTTTGTATGTTAAGACTTCATAGTTTATTGCTATATGATGATGAAACTCTTGACTTCCAAACACTAGCATTTAGTTTGTAATTAGGGTGATTATAATGCTCTGGTTTTCTGGAGACAGGGCCAGTTTACTCCTGTTTTTCAGCATCTTACACAGCTTTTCTCTTTCTCTCCCTTTTCACTTTGAAATGTCTTCTTTTAGACATTAAATTATTATGGTCCTAGTTATAGATAAGGCATGCTTAGCTTGAAATCTTAATTGTGTGGAAAAGATCTGTTAAAGTAGGTGTCAGTGGAGTTTATTGTTTCCACTGCGTTACACCATAAACTTGTGATTAATGAGATCATCCCACATTAGCATCAGATTTCTTACTTTAGTTATTTAAATTAATATTTATGACCATGTTATCCCAGACAAAATGTTCAGACCAGAAATGACAAATCCTTAGAAAAGCAATGAATTTCTAGTTTATAGCTAAAAATGTCTCCTGCCTCTTATTAATTCATTTTACTTGCACTGTACTTATAATACTTGGTATGCTTGGTACTTATAATCCTTGGTATGCTTTTGTGTTTTATACTTTATCAGACTTTAAGCAACGCTTTAAGTTGATATAACGTTTCTTCAGAGTCCATCTATGGAATATCATAGATTCCCAATCCTAGACTTGAACGATGGATCAGCGTCCAGACAGACCAGCTACTAAACTGCCACAAACTTGTCTTAAGATTGAATCACTGCCAGGCATTTGAAATATTCAGTTGTGTTTTAATAATGATTTATGTATTAAAGCTGTATGTAATGCTTTATGTGATGTTATTTTGTAAGAACTTGTTTTTAAAGATCAGGATCTTATTTTTAGGTAGCCTTTTTTTGAAATGTTCTTTGAATGCAATGTTGGCTTCTTTGACAGTTGCTAAGGAGAAATATGTGAACTGTTGGATCAGTGTATCTACAGAGCTATTGTAATGTTATTGCTTGGTTTTCTTTTAGAAAGTAGGAAACTTGTTAACGAACTATTTGGTTTCTCCCCACAGACAGTTATTATAATCTTCTGAAAGTATGATTTCCTCCTTTCTCTCTCTCTGCCACATTTCATGGCATGTGGAACTTCTCCAACCAGGGACTGAACCCGTGCCTTCTGCACTGGAAGCACGGAGTCTTAACCACTGCCAGGGAAGCCCGTGAAAGTGTATGATTTTAGATACTGTGAATCTCTTGTTTTCCATTTAGCCAAATATCTGCTTAAATTGCTCATGTCCTACAGAAGCATTCATTTGGACAGCTCTCTCATTCGTGGGTGTTTATGTATGTGCATACACTCTCAAGACTGTTAATTCTTTTGCTAACACTGGCTGTAGACCGGGTGATTTTAGCATCTGCACTTCAAAGATAAAGAAGCCTGCAAGCTCTCCCCTGTGCCAAAAATACCACATACAGTGTTTACAAATGCCTAGAATTTTGCACTGCCATAGGGTCCCTGAGGCTACTTTACTGGAATTGTCCACATTTGTGATTAGCTGAGTTGCAGTTTAGCATATGAGGAGAAATATTGGCGACTCCAAAGCTAAACTGGGAATGGAAATTATCTGAGGTGGTGGTTCAGGTGACCCCCAGACCTAATCTGGGAACAGTTTTTTCCGGATCGTCTTGAGATATTCTTTTTGTTAATAGAGCTTTCCTTGCTTGCCATTGCTATATTCTTTCTTTAGCAACCAGATCTCTTTTTCTTCTGTGGGAAAGTGTCCTAGTAGTATTTTGAGATCTTTTAATGCAATGAACGTGCAATCCCAAATAATGCCACTGTTGGTGAATGTGGTATTGTTAAAATATTATAATAAGCTTACACTTGGGGTTTACTCTACTTCTCTCAAGAACCTTTTGAATGACTGGAATGTTACAGAGAAAGAAGTGTTCAGAAAGAGGCAGTTAGTATTTCTTGGGAGCTTACCTGAAATCCAAGATGCTCCTTCCGCAGGTGGTTTTTCTTCGCTGGGGATCTTTATTAAATGTCATCTTGGAGGGTAGCCCAGCAGGTAGAACTGCTTATTTCTTGGGGCAGGATGGGTCAAGGACCCTAAAGAGGGCCAGATGGTGCTGTCAGAGCAGTTCCTTTCTCAGTTGCCGTAGCTTGAAAAATATTTGTTGTAGTTTGCTGTAGTTTGGTAAATGGTTTATTGAAAACTAATATTATTAAAACATTTTATCAGAATATCTAATTTCTTATCCCAAGGCTTTTTTGGTTTTTGTTTTTAAACAGGAAGTACTTTGTTGTCAGACATTTCCCATTCCATCCTGTTGTTCCTTTTCCTTGGAATTCAAAGTTATTACCTACTTCTGGATATTGCTTTTATACCGAAGGCATCTCTGTATCACCCCTTGGACAGTTGTAACTCCAGTGTCTTTAGATAATATTCCTCTTTTCCCGTCAGTCCTGGGGATTGTTTCTCCTGCAGAATTAGGTGGTGGAATCTAGCAATAAGAAGCAAAGACATGACATCAGAGCTTCTATCTATTAAAAACAATTGTAGTTGAAGATTTGTGTATATGAACTGTTTATTTCATCAATGTGTTGGAGTGTAGGTGATTAACAATGTTGTGTTGGTGTCAGGTGTACAGCAAAGCAGTTCAGTTATACCTATATATATATCTGTTGTTTCTCAAAGTCGTTTCCCACTTAAGTTGTTAGATAATATCGAGCAGAGTTCATTTTATTTTGCTTTAACTTTTTACTTAATATTAAAGTATATTGGCGTATAGCCGATTAACAATGTTGTGACAGTTTCAGGCGCACAGCCATACATATACATGTGTCCATCCTTCCCCAAAGTCCCTTCCCATACAGACTGCCACCCAGTACTGAGCAGAGTAGGTCCTGATTGGTTGTCCATATTAAATATAGAACTGTGTACATTGTCCCCATACAGTTTGCCTAATTTTTTCTTTTTCATAAAGAATCAAAATGCCTCATTTAGTTTTTTCTTTTCCTCGTTAGAAAGTTACAGAAAATGTTTTTTAAAGGAGGAGTGAAATGTTTCTGGCCTCAACACCTAGCAAGGCAGCCTCTTAAATAGGAGTCTCTTCTAGTCTATAGCTAGGCACTGTTAAGTGCTTCTTGGATAGAGATAAGGAATAAAATTATTCTACCATCATGAGTCCTAATCTTGACCTTAAGCCTCAGTTTTTCTCATCTATAAAATGAGTTCACATACTACTCTTTCTACCTCATAGTTTGTTGGAGGGATTAAGTGTGGGGAGTAATAGAACCTCTGATTGCCTTGAAGAAGATACTACAAGTTGTTAAGCTTTTGGTAGACCACGCTCTGGGGTATATATTCAGAGGAAGCTGAGCTCCCCATTGTGCCTGCCTAGCAGAGCCTACATTTCTTCCTTTTACCCATGCCTCTAGCTTATGTATCCTTTGCTTCACATCATCTCTTGTCTAGAAGAGTTCTGGCCCTAGGTTCTGAGAGAACTGTGTATGTAAATTTGGGTAGTAGCTACAACTGCCTTGCTATGGTCTTGATATAAACAATTGTCTTACATGCACTTGAATAGGTGGCATAAAATGCAGTCAGTATATAGAAATCATGCGATTTTCCAAATAACATCTAATTAGGTAGTCATAATTAATAATAGTAGCAAATATGGTGGAAAAAAAAACCACAAAACTTTGAAACCAGCCTAGAACATGAGGAAAGGAGATATTTTCATGAGTTCTTACCTAATCTTTATAAGCATCACTAAGTTGATAGCTCTGTATCTTTTTGCACTATGTATTTGATAGTTGTCTTACATGCACTTGAATAGGTGGCATAAAATGCAGTCAGTATATAGAAATCATGCAATTTTCCAAATAACATCTAATTAGGTAGTCATAATTAATAATAGTAGCAAATATGGTGGAAAAAAAACACACAAAACTTTGAAACCAGCCTAGAACATGAGGAAAGGAGGTATTTTCATGAGTTCTTACCTAATCTTTATAAGCATCACTAAGTTGATAGCTCTGTATCTTTTTGCACTATGTATTTGATTTTGTTGTGCTTTTTTGTGTATTAAATTTTTTTTGTGTCATTTTGTGGTGTCATTATTAGGGAAATATAGAATTGTTTTTATATTCAGCAAAATCTTGTTTTCTGTCTTTGAATTTGTGTCAGATCACAAATTTGGTCTGATAATGATAATGAATGACGAGAGTAGCTTTTACAATAGAAATTATTGTACTTAAAAACAACTTTTAATCCCCCCACCCCCAATCATACACACAATTAACTATTAATAGAATAAGTGTTATATTTCACTTTTAGGTTCCCAATCTGGAAGGAAACCTCAAAATTTGTGGAGAATTTTTTATTAGCCTTCCCTGGTGACTCAGATGGTAAAGAATCTGCCTGCAATGAGGGAGACCTGGGTTCAGTCCCTGGGTAGGAAGATTCTCTGGAGAAGGAAATGGCAACTCACTCCAGTATTCTTGCCTGGAAAATCCTGTGGACGGAGGAGCCTGGCGGGCTATTTCAATTTTAGGTTCCTAATCTTGAAGGAAACCTCAGAATTTGCAGAGTATTTTTTATTAATAAGTTGAGCTAAGGCAGTGAGCTGTGGAGGTTCCCCCTAGAGCCCTTGAGAATTACAGCTCATAGAGCATCTGCATGTCTAGAGTGGTTTAAGGCAAGCCTTCTTCTGGTCCCAAGACTGCTCGACTCTTCGGAACCCATGAATACGTCAACCTGTCTACCACCCTCTGCTACTGATGTAGAGATTTCGGGATTGCCCTTGAGTTTATGAAGGGGCACCAAGTGCAAGATTCTGTTTCATTGTGGTTTTGAATTGAGGCTTGTGTGAGAGGTACTGAGGGTCACAAAGTATTCACTGACCACTTGTATGCTGAGCGTGTGCTAGGGTCTCTAGCAGGGATCCTAAACTTTTGGGGATTTCAGCCCTCCTTGAAAAGCTAATGAAACAGGAAATCTCTTGTTAAAAGTACATTTCACATTTACATCCAGGAGCTTCATTGAAACTAGTCTGTGATCCCCCAGGTTCTGTTCTTTGGAGGGATATCAGAGAGAAGTGAAATGTGTCCATAAAGAGTTTGGCTAGCTCACATGCTAAGGGCGTTAAGGTGGATAAAGCTTCTGGTCAGCTGTCCTGAGCTTACATCTATCACGTAGTTGGCACAGATTGGCACTCACACAACTTCTGGGAGCACAAATAATATGCCCTAGAGATAGGTAGTAGACACTTGTATGAGGAGCACCTGGGCGGGGGTGGGAGTGACACTGGAAATAGGGATGGCATTTCCAAAAGGAGAGCAGGGTGCTTCCCTAGTGGTCTGGTGGCCAAGACTCCACACTCCCGAGGCTGGGGTCCCAGGGTTCACTCCCTGGTCAGGAAACTGGATCCCACGTGCCTCACTAAGATTTTTCTATGACACAAATGAACATTTTTTTAAAAATGAACATTAGAGATAAGGATGGAGCCAGCTTCTGTGTTCACACAACTATTTCCATGTTTTGTGACCTCTTTAAAAAGTTACTTTTTAATAACAACTGCATACTGTATTTTGTTACCTGGATTTTGTATGCTACTCAGCTGGATTCCTAGCACTGCAGATTTGTGATCTTTGCTGAATGTAGTCTTGAGGCTAGAAGGCAAGCTGAAACCAGTAACTGAGTTAAATAGTTGTTAACAGACAAATCCTTAGCCAGTACTTGTTTGCTGGGATTTGCTTAAATCCACCCTCTAAAGGTAAAACAAGTATTAGTGCTATTAGAAAACTTTCAGGTTGTTAACATGTTTGGGGATAGAGGGATAATCTTGCTATGTACATGCCCAACCCTAAATTAATATTTTCCTTTCACTTTTTTTTTTCTCTTCAAAATAAAGAATGAGTTAAATTCAAAGTGTTAATATGAGCCAGAGCCTGCTTGGTACTGGGAATACCATAGTGAATAAGGAATCTCCCTCAACTTGCCTAACAGTCTAGCAGTTGAGTTAGGGACATAAGACAGTTTCCACATGGACTGAGGAAGCAGTAATGAAAGAGCTGCAGGTAAGAGAATGGCTTGTTGGAGAAACATAAACTTGTTCCGCCTTTCTGGACCAAAGGCTGGGATTGGAGAAGTGATGAGAGATGGGACTGGAGTGTTGGAGGGGCTGGGTGACAAAGCTGTGATAAGCCAAGCTAACAAGTTGGAGCCTTACCCTGAAGGCAGTGGAGAGCTGTCAAAGGACTCTCATGAGGAGTGTAACATGATCTTATTTGCATTTTTGAAAGATCATTCTGGCTGCATTGTTGATAAGAGACTGGAGTGCTGGCTAGATCAGAGACAGAGCTAGGCTGTGGCAACAGTCTGGGTTGGAATGATGATGCTCAATGGCAGTGAACCTGGAAAGAATAATAATAGGTAACATTTACTGAACACTTAGTATGTGCTGGCCTGGCATCTATTTTCCCATGAGGTATTTAAGACTTAGCAAAACTAATCTGTTCAAGGCAAGTAAGAGTTGAAGAGCTGGCAGTTGAAACCATTGTATCTGAGACAAAAGCCCAAAGGAAATGCATGGATTTGAGAGAAAGCAACATGGAGTGACAGACTTCTTGAATGAGTGTGGATATGCAGGAAAGGGAGGTGGCAAGGAAGGCTTGGCAGTTGGTGATATTCATTGAGAGAAAGAAGATGGGTAAAAGTGTAGGTGGTAATGAGGCAGGAAAAGATGAGTTGGATGCGTTGATTTTGTGCATATAAGGAGATTCAAATGGAAATGGAGCTCAGGAGAGACCTGGGCTGTAAATACTAAGTATCTGTTATGTATCTTATACTTTCTCAGTTAAGTTCAGTTCAGTTGCTCAGTCATGTCCAACTCTGCAACCCCATGAATCGCAGCACGCCAGGCCTCCCTGTCCATCGCAAACTCCTGGAGTTCACTCAGACTCGCGTCCATCGAGTCCATGATGCCATCCAGCCATCTCATCCTCTGTCGTCCCCTTCTCCTCCTGCCCCCAATCCCTCCCAGCATCAGAGTCTTTTCCAATGAGTCAACTCTTCGCATGAGGTGGCCAAAGTACTGGAGTTTCAGCTTTAGCATCA
>SJYT01043595.1:43537-76863 GCA_006410635.1 Cephalophus harveyi
TTCCTTCCAAAGAAATCCCAGGGCTGATCTCCTTCAGAATGGACTGGTTGGATCTCCTTGCAGTCCAAGGGACTCTCAAGAGTCTTCTCCAACACCACAGTTCAAAAGCATCAATTCTTCGGCACTCAGCCTTCTTCACAATCCAACTCTCACATCCATACATGACCACAGGAAAAACCATAGCCTTGACTAGACGGACCTTAGTCGGGTACTGGGAATACAGTGGTGAAAGTGACACGTGTGGACCCCGCTCTCATGGCTTAGGGAAACTAACTGGTTAAGCACATACTGTTCGTGGAGTGAAGCATTACGTTGGGAGAATACATGCTGCTATGAAAAATATGGAAGAGGGGCCTTATTTAGTTGAGGGTCTAGGAACAACTACCTTGAAGAAATGAGAAACTGAGGTCTAAAGGCAGGAGAGCAGTTTGAAGAGGTGGGGAAGTACGCTGCAGCTAAGAGGAGACATGCAAGGGCCAGGAAGGGCCCCTGGAGGAGGGCGCGGCAGCCCGCTCCAGCACTGGGAATCCCATGGACGGAGGAGCCTGGCGGGCTGCAGTTGATGGGGTCGCACAGTCAGACACGACTGAAGCGACTTAACACGCGTGCACGCTGGCAAGGGCCTTTACGGTGAGGAAGCAATGACATCTAAGAAGGCTTGCTGAGTGAATGAAAGGAGAGAGTGGCGTATAATAGAGGAAGTGGCTGGGACAAGAGTTTGAAGAGAACGGAGAAGGTCCAAACCTGATACTGGAGAACGGGGGAGAACAGAGTAGGAAGCTTTCGCAAGACAGTTGCCTGAGAGTACTCCACCTCCAGGCGTCCCAGGTGGCCCTAGTGGTAAAGAACCTGCCTGCCAATGCAAGAGACGTAAGAGATGCTGGTTTGAGTCAGGAAGATCCCCTGGAGCAGGATGTGGCAACCTGCTCCAGTATTCTTGCACCACTGACATTTTAGGTTGGAAAATTCTTTGCTGGGTGAGGAGATGTTCTGTGCACTTGAGGATGTTGAACAGCACCTGTGGCCTCTACACTAGATACCCACAGCCAGTAGCACTCCCTGCCTAACCGATTATGACAATCAAACGTGTCTCCAGATATTGGCAGGTGTCACTTAAGGAGAGAATGGCCCCAGTGGAGAACCAGTAGGTCCAGCCGCTGAGTGCTTCTGGAGGAAAATCACGCAGCTTGCAGACTGCTGTTGCTGCACATCCAGGTGCCCGACCTGGGCTCGCAGTTCTCCCTGGTCCTTCAGTTTCCCTAACAGTTGCAGTGACGGTTCTAATCTAGAAGTCAATAGGGGGAAGAAAGGGAAGACAGGTATGTCACTTCTCTAAGGCCAAAATACCTGACAAGATAAAAGATGTCAAGTCAGCCCTTGCTCAGTGTTCAGGGTGTCTACTCTCACTGTTGCCAGGAGGGGACAGGTCATCACGTTCTGAGAGGTTGATGGGCTAGTAAGACTTCAAAGACATGCGCCTCTTCTCTCACCAGGCCTTGTGGAGGACTGCACCTCCTGCCCCCTCACAGCAGGCTAGTCAGTGAAATGTGAGTGGGAAAGAAGCATTCTGAGCAGAGACTCGGGGGCCATTGCAGAGAGCAGTCTCCTTTCTCTCCACACAGAGGCTAGTGCACCCCAGAATGGGGCTGCTCCATCAGCCTGCTCCAGGATTGGTGAGAACAGGGGCAGAGCTGAAGCTGTCCTGAAATGGGCAGAGAAACATTTTATTGGAAGCCAGTGAGATCTGGGGATTTGTTCAGTTCAGTCACTCAATCGTGTCCAACTCTGCAACCCCATGAGTTGCAGCACGCCAGGCCTCCCTGTCCATCACCAACTCCCAGAGTTCACTCAAACTCATGTCCATTGAGTCGGTGATGCCATCCAGCCATCTCATCCTCTGTCGTCCCCTTCTCCTCCTGCCCCCAATCCCTCCCAGCATCAGAGTCTTTTCCAATGAGTCAACTCTTCGCATGAAGTGGCCAAAGTATTGGAGTTTCAGCTTTAGCATCAGTCCTTCCAGTGGCCAAAGTATTGGAGTTTCAGCTTTAGCATCAGTCCTTCCAGTGAACACCCAGGACTGGTCTCCTTTAGGATGGACTGGTTGGATCTCCTTGCAGTCCAAGGGACTCTCAAGAGTCTTCTCCAACACCACAGTTCAAAAGCATCAATTCTTTGGTGCTCAGCTTTCTTTATAGTCCAACTCTGACTACTGGAAAAACCATAGCCTAGACTAGATGGACTTTTGTTGACCAAGTAATGTCTCTGCTTTTTAATATGCTGTCTAGGTTGGTCATAACTTTCCTTCCAATGAGTAAGCATTTTTTAATTTCATGGCTGCAGTTACCACCTGCAGTGATTTTGGAGACCCCAAAATAAAGTCAGCCACTGTTTCCCCATCTATTTGCCATGAAGTGATGGGACCGGATGCCATGATCTTCGTTTTCTGAATGTTGAGCTTTAAGCCAACTTTTTCACTCTCCTCTTTCACTTTCATCAAGAGACTCTTTAGTTCCTCTTAAAGCGAAAAGTGAAAGTGAAGTCGCTCAGTCGCATCCGACTTCTAGCGACCCCATGGACTGCAGCCTACCAGGCTCCTCCATCCATGGGATTTTCTAGGCAAGAGTACTGGAGTGGGGTGCCATTGCCTTCTCCGGATGTCCTCTGCATATAAGTTAAATAAGCAGGGTGACAATATACAGCCTTGACGTACTCCTTTTCCTATTTGGAACCAGTCTGTGGTTCCATGTCCAGTTCTAACTGTTGCTTCCTGACTTGCATACAGGTTTCTCAAGAGGCAGGTCAGGGGTATTTGTTACCACTCTGTAACTCACTCTTAGCCGTCTGGTACAATCTCAAGCAAGGACAAGCCCCAGGCATGGCACAGGGTGAGCGGTTGAAGTGCTACGGAGGTGAAATTTGTTGACGTTGAGGTTTCAGTGGCAATCCTGTGAGGCTGGGGTTGAGCCATTCATATGACATTGCTGTCACACAAGAGGATGGCAGGACTGTAGGAAGTCAAAGTGAATGAGAGCAGGTATCTGGAAGGTCAGCAGGTGATACAATAAAGGAGGAGAAAAGGGAATAATAGGTGAAAGCCTCAAAAGAGCAGAGATTTTTATGTGCAGAGGGATAATGTGTGCAGTACAGGGGAGGCCCATCTCCTGTACTGAAGGTAGGTGAGTTGTGGGGAAATCACTACTAAGATTCTTTGAAGGAAAGCCAGGTATCTCTTAAGGTAAAGAAGTGGAAGAAAGGAGAGTTTGTGGGTGCAAGCAGGGGGATATTTACCAGGACACAGAATTAGAGAGTCCTAAGTTCATCGGAGAAGGCAGTGGCACCCCACTCCAGTACTCTTGCCTGGAAAATCCCATATACAGAGGAGCCTGGTAGGCTGCAGTCCATGGGGTCGCTAAAAGTCAGATATGACTGAGCGACTTCACTTTCCTGCATTGGAGAAGGAAATGGCAACCCACTCCAGTGTTCTTGCCTGGAGAATCCCAGGGACAGCAGAGCCTGGTGGGCTCTGGGGTCGCACAGAGTTGGATACGACTGAAGCGACTTACCAGCAGCCGCAGCAAGTAGTTCATGGGGGCTTCCCACGTGGCTCAGAGGTACAGAATCTGCCTGCAGTGCAGGAGACGTGGGCTCAGTCTCTGAGTCAGGAAGATCCCCTGGAAAAGGAAATGATAACCTGCTCTTGTATTGTCTCAAAAATTCCATGGACAGAAAGGAGCCTGGTTGGCTACAGTCCATGGGGTCACAGAATTGAACACAACTTCGTAACTAAACAACAAAGTCGTTCATAATGGGTCAAGAAGCGGCTGCTCTGGAGCCCCACTCCAGAGAAAGGGTAGATACATACATGAGATTTTATATGCAAACCCAAGGAATTTTTGGACCCCCCTAACACTCTCTGGACTGTTCTCAAGCTTGCTGTGTACATGCTATGTCGCTTCAGTTGACTCTTTGCGACCCTATGGACTGTCGCCCATGGGATTCTCCAAGCAAGAATACTGGAGTGGGTTGCCCTTCCCTCCTTCAGGGGATCTTCCTGACTCAGGGACTGAACCTGCGTCTCCTGCATTGCAGGCAGATTCTTTACCGCTGAGCCACGGGGGAAGTCCTTGTTCTCCAGCAGTAGCTCTCAAAAGTTCGCAAGCATCAAAATCACCTGGAGGGCTTTGCTCAGCCTCATTCCAGAGGTTTTGACCAATGTGTGTAGATGGGCCCAAGTACCTGCATTTCTATAAGGTTCCCAGGTGATGCTGGTCTAGAAACCCCATTCCGAGGGTCACTGCTGCTGTCTAATTATAGCAGAATGTTTTGGAAGTTAGAGGAACAGTGGGAAATTGTTGGAGGCAAGATCATGAGGAGAAGAGTGAATTTTTGCTCTGTCCTACTAGACTCCTAGATTTCAGTTAGATACGCAAATGTTTCTGCTTCCCCCCCTCACCCCCCCCACAGAGAACCATTCAGGGGTGGACAAAAGAAGGGAGAGAGGAGTGAGCAACTCATTTCAGGTTTAGGGCAAGATGTGCAAAGAAAACCCTTTAGGTTAACATGTCCTTAAAGATCATTTTCTTGAACACCCTTACTTTGCAGAGGGGAAGTGATATGAACATTGCTTGGCTAATTAAAACATTTGACCTGTAGCCCCATCTTGCTTCTTCTCTCTCTGTGGCTCTTTTCCCTCTATCATTAATATTTAAAGAAAAAGTGGGAAATAAGCCATATATTCAAATCAATTTAAAGAAACATGAAACTTCTGGTGCCCGACATTGAAAACCGTAATTAAACTCCAGCAAAGTACACTGCTTAGAACTGGATAAAGCTGTTACCTAAATTTGGGACACAATCTGGGGATAATTGCATCTGCATTCTTCTTGGTGTGTATGTGTGTGCACGTGTGTTCAAAATGTGTAACCAGCAGGATTTCTGGAATCCTGGGCACTGAATTAGGATTGCCAGTTGGCTACTTAGCAAGTGACCTTAGGCAATTCACTTAATGTCTCTGAGCTTCAGCCACTGATCTGGAACACAAAGCGTTGAGGGACAAATGAAGTAATGCGTGTGAGGTCCTTAGTACTGATATTTCCTCTTCTTCTTGCTCACCTGGGGGAGTGACCAGTCAAATCTTGGCCTCTAACCAGCAGATGTAACCTTTATCTTCCACCAGAGGGCCCCAGCGCTCTATAAAGTCTAAGGGGAAGGTCCTCATTAAAATAGCACACTTGAATCTGCCTGAGGATAACCCCCTAGGTTCAAGTCTTTAAATATTCTTCCTGGTGCTTGGAGGAATTGTTTGTAACATTCCTCAAATATCCAGGAGGGCAATCTGAAGTAGGAAATTTGGAGTAAATGGTATTCTAACTGCACACCAGGCACAAAGAGGATTATGTTTCTGGTTTTTTTTTGGTTTTTTTTCGGTCCATTTCCGCCATTCATTCTCCATCCTCTCAGGTTATCTGTAACCTAGCTACGAATTATTCTCTCAGTAATAGGCTATTGCAGTGCCTTTCTCCCTGGTTTATTCAAATGAGAGGACTGCTGTTTTTGTCCCTTTGATGTACAGCTGCCCAACCCTTGGCGGGAAGGGAGGGTGGGGATGGATTTCCGAGCCTCTGTCTCACTGCTGAGCCTAGAAGCTGCTTCCGTGAATCCCTTTGTGGTGACAGTCTAGTGATCGGTGGGTACCATCATGAAAGGATGTGTTCTGGGGAGAAAGCTTTTTCTCCATTTAAGGAAGGCAGACAACTGGAAACAGTTGAGGCCGCCAGCCACCACAGCCTTCCACAAAACATCACAGACGACAGGGAAGAAACGAGAGCCAGTGTATGTTGGTCCTGTGCACACGGTTTCTTCTTTACCTGTCTTCTTTGCCCTTTCATCTGATAGAGGAAGAAATACAACCTCAGGTCAGCTTTCAGCACTGTTCCCGGGGGCACTGGCCCAGACAGGGCCTGGGGGCACTCAAAGTGTGGGTCGTGCATCTTAGTAATGGAATCATAGACTGGGAAGAACAGGTCTCCAGAAATCTAGTTCAACCCCTCATTGTTCAGAGAGGAGAAATGCCTTGGTCAGAATTACATGGTTGGTTAATGGCAGACTAGCTATTCTAACAGAACTAGACTTCAGATCCATGGGTAGACACGCCAGTTCTTGTCTCACCATTTAATTTTTTAAATCTGCCATCACCACCAACATGTATTATGTGCTCATGTGCCAAGCATCTGTTTGTTTTATCTTGCGTAAGCTTCACAAAAACCCTGTGAAAGAAATGTAGTGTTCCATGAATGAAATATGTTATCCCCATTTTAAGGAAGCACGCTGCTGCTGCTGCTAAGTCATTTCAGTCGTGTCCACTCTGTGTGACTCCATAGACGGAAGCATAGAGAAAGAAATTAAAGATACAGGAAAAAAAAGTAAGTCAGGTCCATTTAAATAAGTGTTTCTCCATGAGGATTTGTTGCTGTTGTTTAGTTGCTAAGTAATGTCCAACTCTTTGCGACCCCGTGGACTGCAGCCCTGCAGGCTCCTCTGTCCATGGGATTTCCCAGGTGCACTGGAGTGGATTGCCATTTCCTCCTCCAGGGATCCCTGACCCAGGGATCGAACCTGCCTTGGTAGGTGAATTGTTTAGCATTGAACCACATGGAAAGTACCCATGAGGGTTAGTGGGGATAGTAAGGGGACTATCCTTTGCACAACAGGATACTTAGCATCTCTCCCCCCCAAGCAGTCATTGCCTCGGTCACTATGATAATACCTTCAGTTTTTCCGAATCCCAGAAGGTAAAGTAGAGGTGATGCTGTTGCTGATTGGAACCACACAGGAAAAGGAGCAATAAACAAGACTTTGCATTAATAAAGGTCACATGATGGAGATAAGAGCAGGTCAGGAGGAAGGTACTCCCTGGGGTGAGGGTGGCTGTGGAAGGGAAGGGGCTAAATTATAAGGGGAGGGAGTGAAACATGGAGGCTCTTTGTACGTGGTCACTGCCAAAACTCGACGCGTGAGGTATGGCCTCACGAGCTCATACCTCTGGAGACCACCCGGGTCTCACAGACAAGAAAAGCGACTGGGTCAGGGGACAACGGGGAGTGCTGGGGCTGGAGTAAATATTGGATTCAAAAAGAAGAGTTTAAAGCATTATTTAGGCCAAGAAAAAAGGCCTGCAGGTGAATTGGGTGGTTTATGACCTGTGGGTCAGGTCATCTGTGGGGCCATTCCCGTTTAAGGGCTACGCCCAGCATGCTAGCTGGTGGAAAGGACATGGGTTTCAGCACACACAGGAGGAATTTACTCCCTTCCTGAGCTGGCAAACATCAGAGGGGCCAGCAGCTGTCTCTTATACACATCTAGATGTGTATAAGAGACAGGTCTTGAGATATTCTTTTTGTTAATAGAGCTTTCCTTGCTTGCCATTGCTATATTCTTTCTTTAGCAACCAGATCTCTTTTTCTTCTGTGGGAAAGTGTCCTAGTAGTATTTTGAGATCTTTTAATGCAATGAACGTGCAATCCCAAATAATGCCACTGTTGGTGAATGTGGTATTGTTAAAATATTATAATAAGCTTACACTTGGGGTTTACTCTACTTCTCTCAAGAACCTTTTGAATGACTGGAATGTTACAGAGAAAGAAGTGTTCAGAAAGAGGTAGTTAGTATTTCTTGGGAGCTTACCTGAAATCCAAGATGCTCCTTCCGCAGGTGGTTTTTCTTCGCTGGGGATCTTTATTAAATGTCATCTTGGAGGGTAGCCCAGCAGGTAGAACTGCTTATTTCTTGGGGCAGGATGGGTCAAGGACCCTAAAGAGGGCCAGATGGTGCTGTCAGAGCAGTTCCTTTCTCAGTTGCCGTAGCTTGAAAAATATTTGTTGTAGTTTGCTGTAGTTTGGTAAATGGTTTATTGAAAACTAATATTATTAAAACATTTTATCAGAATATCTAATTTCTTATCCCAAGGCTTTTTTGGTTTTTGTTTTTAAACAGGAAGTACTTTGTTGTCAGACATTTCCCATTCCATCCTGTTGTTCCTTTTCCTTGGAATTCAAAGTTATTACCTACTTCTGGATATTGCTTTTATACCGAAGGCATCTCTGTATCACCCCTTGGACAGTTGTAACTCCAGTGTCTTTAGATAATATTCCTCTTTTCCCGTCAGTCCTGGGGATTGTTTCTCCTGCAGAATTAGGTGGTGGAATCTAGCAATAAGAAGCAAAGACATGACATCAGAGCTTCTATCTATTAAAAACAATTGTAGTTGAAGATTTGTGTATATGAACTGTTTATTTCATCAATGTGTTGGAGTGTAGGTGATTAACAATGTTGTGTTGGTGTCAGGTGTACAGCAAAGCAGTTCAGTTATACCTATATATATATCTGTTGTTTCTCAAAGTCGTTTCCCACTTAAGTTGTTAGATAATATCGAGCAGAGTTCATTTTATTTTGCATACTCCCTGGGGTGAGGGTGGCTGTGGAAGGGAAGGGGCTAAATTATAAGGGGAGGGAGTGAAACATGGAGGCTCTTTGTACGTGGTCACTGCCAAAACTCGACGCGTGAGGTATGGCCTCACGAGCTCATACCTCTGGAGACCACCCGGGTCTCACAGACAAGAAAAGCGACTGGGTCAGGGGACAACGGGGAGTGCTGGGGCTGGAGTAAATATTGGATTCAAAAAGAAGAGTTTAAAGCATTATTTAGGCCAAGAAAAAAGGCCTGCAGGTGAATTGGGTGGTTTATGACCTGTGGGTCAGGTCATCTGTGGGGCCATTCCCGTTTAAGGGCTACGCCCAGCATGCTAGCTGGTGGAAAGGACATGGGTTTCAGCACACACAGGAGGAATTTACTCCCTTCCTGAGCTGGCAAACATCAGAGGGGCCAGCAGAGGAGCTGTGAGCATTCCTGGGGCTCTGGGTTCCATCTATAGAGGCCCGAGGCCCATCTATCCGGGGAGCTGAAGCAGGCATTCTTGGGCATGCTCCGGTCCCCTCCGGATCGGAGACTCTGGAATTCTGGGCCTGTGAGTCCTTAAAGGTAGAGGTGGGAACAGGAAAACTCTAGAACCTGGCCACTGCCTGTCATGCCACCAGCCCTGGCCCCTGGAGATGGTTCCTTCACTCAATGCTGTCTTTCCCCTTGATGTGTAGACATGGGGAAAGAGGCCACTGAGTCCCTGCTCCCTAGAGGCCCTTTGCCTCGGCTCACAGCTCTGGCAGTCTACAAACTCAAACAGCTTTCTTCTCTCTCAGCCAGTGGCCCCTGACATCAACTGCAGAGCTAAACAGCCGATTTTCCAGCCCAGCTGTTCAGCGGCACCATAGGCTTAAGTTTAAATGCACTTTTTAAGAAAACCTCCGGGAGCCGCCTGCTTTCTGTCTCTGCCTGAGCCTGGCAAAAAGCAGGCACAGAGCAGGCTGGGCCCTCTGTCGTACTCAGCCCGCCTTCCCTCGGGGCCACGGCAGGAGGGAAGCCCCAGCCGCAGGGGCCCTGCTCCGGCTCCAGGGGCGGCCCTCAGGGCGTCCTGCTCTCTGAGCTTCACCTTTGCAAGCAGCGCCGCTGCTGTTCTGACTTGTAACACTGCGGGAGGCAGCAGGGCTTTGCCAACCAGACTCCCGATGCGGAGGAGCTGAAAACCAGGCTGCAAATATTAATACCAAACACGCCAGGAAACCTCTGGTCTGCTCCTCCAGGTCTCATCAGTCAAGGGTGTCAGAACGCAAGCCCTCCTTCCTGGCTTTGCTTACACTTCTATGCCCTGAGCCCTCGGGTGGGCTCTCAGAAGGTAGGTGGTCCCCAGCCCTGTTGCCTGTCCTTCCTGGATCATATCCAGGATTTATTGATCCTCAGAAGCTTCTGTGCTACAGACAGGGGGACAGTATAGACAGAGGCTGTTGACAGGCCATGCAGCACCATGAACAACGAATTCCGAGGCCAGCACTGGGGAAGGGGACTTTCTGGCTCTCCTGCATCTCAGCTTCCTCTAGCATCCCCGGGAGTCAGCCCGTCGGTCAGCACTTCCTTCTTCTTCCATCTCCATTCAGCCTCATATCTGGATGCCCTGTCCAAGTCAACTTCCCTTCCTCTACTACGAGGACAGCTCTCAGGGGCTAGGGGACTTCAGTAGTATTGCTCAGGAATCATCCTGTAAGGAGTTTACCTCCAGCACAAAATTTCAGAATTGTGAGCAGGGTCAGCATTTCCAGACTGTTGGCTGTTACAGAAGAATGGAATTAAAACTAACAAAACACAACAATGAAATTGACATTTTTTTAAGATGGGGACTTACACATGGTTGCCAGCCTCTATTTCATCAAACAGTACATCCAAAAAAGAACAATTACTGCTACCATATATTACTACCATCCTTTCATAAGGGAAAGGACATTTTCCCTTTCCCTGGAAAGGCCGCCAGTGTGTGAAGGAGATGATCTCTAACAATGCATAGTCCTTTGAAGGAAATTCTGTAGCTTTGTTGAGAGAGTTGTCTCAGTCTCGCTTTCCTAATTCCACCCCTGAAGCACCAATTTACGGGCTCCATCAGCAGTCCGACGGGGCTGACCCTGGACAGCTTTCCCTTCCACTCTCTGCGCCTCTCTCTGTTGTTTCTGCTGTCATGTTAGAGAAAGTTCTGAGAGACTTTGAAATGGGCAAAAAAAGGTTATTATTGGGTGTCCTGTTCCCTTTGGATTATCTTTGCCTTTCATAGTCTTTGAGCTATTTTACCAATCTGTAAACTGTAGAAAACTGATCATAATGTAAATGATCTTGCCAATAAAAGCGCAAATTGTTTCCGGTGGTGATGCAGTCGATTATTGCCCTGTGGATACTGACCAATGTCGCATCTATTACATAAATTAATTATGGCATTTCTGATGGCTTCTGTATACCTGCTCTTTGGATTCTCTTTTGCGGAGTTGTAACAACTTAGAGAAGGAAATGGCAACCCACTCCAGTGTTCTTGCCTGGAGAATCCCAGGGACTGGGGAGCTTGGTGGGCTGCTGTCTACGGGGTTGCACAGAGTCGGACACAACTGAAGTGACTTAGCTGCAGCAGCAGTAGCAACAACTTACTAGATCCCTCATTAATTGATGAGTTAAATGATATCATTGACGTGTTAATTTTATATTTGTACAAGGGTCTTGATGTTACCTTTAAAAGCGTTCCATAGCACAATAACCACCTCTGAGAGTCGTCGTGAGGTAGAATGAGGTCATGGGTGAGTGAGGGTCTGACCCAGGGCCTGGCACATAATGTGCCTTCCAAAGCAGGGATAGTCCTTGCTTCCTCTGGATTCTGAGCCCCAGAGCACCCGAGTTTTCACAAAGAAAGTAAATCTTTTGATTAAGCTTCTCATATTATAGTATTAATGACTTTGACTTCCCAAGGATTTTCGCATTTCCAAAGAGGACCCTCAAGAAAGAGTAATGCTTACCTGGAAAAATAACCATAATGTTGACAAGAGGGATATCGGGTTACAGATACTTGGGGCCAAGCGCCTTTAAAATAACCTGCCCTGCTGACATTCAGCTGCACAGGACAGTTTGATTCCCCTCCCTTCACCCCTGTCCAATGCCAAACGCACGGGCTTACCGTGCGCTGGGGTATAGTTTCAACTTTGGACCAGCTGCTTAAATATACACCATTAGATTCCTCAGATTCGTGAGAGGGATATGTCTATCCCTGTTACTGGTGAGGAACCAGAAGAGGTTAAATGACTGACCCAAGGTTGTACGGCTAGGAAACTGTTGCCAGATTGAAATCTAGGGCCTGACTCCAGAGCTGCGGGTGTGAGCCGTGAAGCAGCCCTTCTGGTCGAGACTGTTTCCTTCCCAAACAGGTCCCCGCTGCGGAGCTCCACTGCCAAGTGCTGCACATGGGCAGACAGTGCCCCCGTTAAAATGGAAATGCCCTTTAAGGCCTAACACACTTGCTGTGAAAATAATGTCCGAAACAAATTGATCTAAACCTGGGAACGGGTGTTGGCAGGCCAGAGCACAGGCAGAGAGGGGCGGCGGGGGGCTGTGGGGGCTGGGGGTCCTCGGGGCTGCACAGGACTGAGCTGAGGGGGGCGTGGAGCTGGTGGAACCAGGAGGGCGCTGGGGAAGGTCAGCCGAGCACGCTGGGGGGAGAGCGGTGGGCACCGTGCTGTCTCGCTGGCACGGGACAGCCAGGAAGACGCAGGGAGCAGGGAGAGGAGGCTGCACACCTCGGGAGCTGGGGAGGGCCAGACCCCAAAAGAGCCTCCTAAAGGGCAGCTGGCCGAGGCCACACCCCCTCCGCACTGTGCGGGCCCAGGAGACCTGGTGGCCTGCGCCAGTGTGGCCAGGCATGCGACGCTGGAATGGCCCAAGGATCAAGGACCAAGAGCCGGGTCAGTGCAGCATCTTTGCTGAGCCAGAGCACACCAGGCCTGAGCGCATGGACGCCAGGTGAGTGGGCGTCTCGGTGATGGATGGGGCAAGCGTGACCTTTCCCTCCACCAAGTCCAGCTGGACAGACCAAGTGACTCCAGGGCCCCTTGTCATCCACTGATTGCTTTGTGATTAACGACAAACCACCTCCTGTTCCTGCTCTGTGCGTCCCTGGCTGCCGTGGTAGACCCTTCTGCACTTAGGTAATTTACTCAGAAATTATTGTCCCTAGAATCTCCCAGCATGCTCAGTGTTCAGGTAGCAGCCAGGATCCGTGTGTGACTCCCCCGTGGAACCAAGGGCAGCCGCAGCACTAGAGAGGGCCCGAAATCCCTGTGAGGAGTAAGGCAGGGCCCTGCGGAGGCCAGAACCTGTCCTGCCTGCCTTGCTCCTTCTTTTCCCGCACACTTTTGGGCCCAGCAAGAAAGCAATGAGTCCCATATGGTGGTGATTCACTGGAGCTGCTTGTGGGGTCCCAGCATAGGATGGGGAGCCTAACCCTGGTTTGTCTGGAAACAGAACTGCATTTGTAGGAGCGGGAGGCCACCCTCCAGTTCCCAATACCAAGCCAGGTAAACCCTCCCCCTACCAAACACAGACAGCGAATGAACAGTCTCACTTCTTTTCAGCCTTGGCCTTGGGCCCCAAACTATTTTTTTCACCTTGGCCTGGAGTCCCCAAACAAAACTGCATATAAACTAGGTTTAATGCAGACTTGGTCACATGGACTTTTTAAGTTATCAGAGCAGGAAAGACAGAATCACATGCTGTTAATGGCCATTCATTCAGCAAATATTTACTGAGTATCAGATAGAAGAGAGGGATTGTTTGTGCTGATTCACAGCACCTTAAAAATGCTTTATGCTCTTCCTTCTTTCATGCTGTAGCAGAATTTATTTAATTATCCCCCACCTCACGCCATCCCCCACTTGCCTCCCTGCTTTCCCGTACAGGGCAAATTAATTTTGCTCAATCTGAGGAGCAAATTTGTAAACAATTCCTAAGGTGAAGGATGGGGTCAAGCGCTCTACTTGCAAAGTAAGGCCGGGAATCTGAGCTCTTGTGAGACAGAGTAAAGTCGTGAGAAATGGAGGAATGTGAATGGGAGCTTTGAAAAGAAATTGATCTTCTGGTGGCAAGGTACATTTGACTAAATACCTCTTAGGAGGAAGCCAGCTGTTGTGGCACAGGAAGCCATGTTCAGAGGGCCAGAGGCCCCCATGCAACGAGCCCAGGGCTCAGCCCTGCCCTCTGCAGACCCGCGGTGCCCTCTTCCTGGCACCACGTGGAGGACGTGGAGGACAGGGCTTCTGAGATGCTCCGTGTGCATGCTCCTTCAGGCCCCAACTCCCCCTCGCCCTCCCTCCACGGTCCTCTCCCACTTAACCTCTCCCCCGCTGATGGCCCAACCCTCCCACTCTTAGATGTGGCCTTGGAGGGCGTGCTCCCAGCTTACAGAAACAGGAATGGCCAACTGGCTGAATGAGGAACTTGAATTCCTGCTTTGGCAAGGCGCCCTTGCCAGGCAGTCCAGTGGGGTATGGCCACAGCAGTGATGATGGTCTGTGTCTACACGCCACATCCATCTAATCAGAGAGTCACAGAGACTAACTCACTAAGAGCAACTCTGTGAGGTAGGTCCTGTTACAACCCAACTTGACAAACGAGTAAACTGAGGCACAGAGAAGCTGAAGGCCTTGCCCAGGGTCATAGAGCTAGCAAATTGTGGCACAAAAGTTTGAACCTGGCAATTTCCCTCCAAAGTCCACGTACTTATTAACTACCCATTCTGAACACACACACACACACACCCCCGCCCCCCGCCCCCAGGTTGACCATCCTCTTACGTTAGACTCTTGATCGCAAGTGACAGAAACCTGACCCAGGGGCAATCTGGGCAGAGGAAGCAGCAGAGGCTGAGAAGCTGGAAAGAGAAGGCGGGTGGTCAGGGAGCGTTGTAGGTTGGTGGTCAGGGAGGGTTGTAAGCTCCTGGGGAAAGAGACGGAAGAAAGTCACAGGCAGGATCTTCACTGGGTCAGGTGCACAGAGTTGGGGGCTCACTGCAGGGCCCTGGAGCTGAGGACAACTGTCTTTTCACTGAGGCCAGAGAGACCCAAGGGGAAGGTGTGCCCTGGAAGCCTGTGCTCTCCTTGGCCCACATTCCTCAAATACTGCCCCTCTCCCAACTCTCCTCTCTTTCCTCAACTTTTTTGTTTGTTTGTTTTCCAGATCTTCTTTCGCTCCCCTGGAGAGTGTGTGCTCCATGGAGAGGGCTTGATATGTCTCAACCCTCCAGGAAGGACGGTCTCTGGTGCAGATGAGGTGTGCAGCTGGTGACCCGTCCCCATGTGCGTCTGCTCTTTCAGTTAAAGATTCAGTAGCAGTAGGAGTCAGACACGACTGAGCGACTTCCCTTTCACTTTTCACTTTCATGCACTGGAGAAGGAAATGGCAAGCCACTCCTGCGTTCTTGCCTGGAGAATCCCAGGGATGGGGGAGCCTGATGAGCTGCTGTCTATGGGGTCGCACAGAGTTGGACACAACTGAAGAGACTTAGCAGCAGCAGCAGCAGCAGCAGTGGGGAGCTGGGCCAGGCACTGGGTGCTGGCAAGGGGTTGGAAGAATGAATCTGTGGATCAGATGCCTCCTTTCTTTAGGGGGTGTGGTCTTTATCTTTTCCCCCTTTGTCACTCTTCTCTCCCAACCTTTTTTTTTTTTTTTTAATTTATGTGGTTTCATCAGGTCTTAGTTGCAGCCCATGGGATCTTCATTGCCTCACATGGATCCTTCCCTGTGGCACGTGGACTGCAGTTAAGATGTGTGGGCTGAGTTGCCCTGATGCATGGAAGATCCTGCTTCCTCGACCAGAGATTGAACCCATGTCTCTGACATTGCCAGGCAAATTCTTTTTTTTTTTTAATTGATTGTGTTAGGGAAAAAAAAAAAAAATGACCAGGACACCAAAAGAATGTCTAACAGGCTTTTTAATGGCGAAGCGCTCCCGGGCGGGGTTCCCGGACCCGAGCGAGGCAGGTCGAGGAAGTCCGCCCGGACACTGCTGGGGAGGGGTATATATATTGCGGGGGATGGTCAGGCCGAGGTGTCGCGGGCTGACAGGTCCTTCTACGTGGCTGGGGTGGGGCGGCTTTAGCTGGCGAAGTGTGCTGTCCTCGGTCCCTGGGATCTGGGAGGCTCCTTCTGTTAGGGACCTCCCCTGCCGGCGGGAGAGAGAAGGGGCGGCCCATCATGGCCCCGGGTCCGGCCTTACAGATTGATTTATTAATATGTTTGTCTTTGGCTGTGGGGTCTTCGTCGCTGTGCGCAGGCTTTCTCTAGTTGGGTGGGTGGGGGCTGCCCCTCGCTGTGGTGTGCGGCGTCTCCTGCAGCGGCTTTCCTTGTGGAGCGTGGGCTCGGGCGCACGGGCTTCGGCATTTCCAGCACCTGGGCTAAGTAGCTGCCGGTTTGCGTGGGTGCGGAAGTTTTGGCACACTGGCTTAATTGCCCCGGGGCATGTGGGATCTTTCTGGACCAAGGATCAAGTCCATGTCCTCTGCATTGCAGGACAGATTTCTTAACCACCGGACCACCAGGGAAGTCCTATCCCAGTCTTGGAATTTGAGTTCTCCTTGAATCTGCACAGCACACTGAGTTAGAAGACCGAGTTCCCCTTCCCCGTATCTATGGAGGGGGTGGGGTGGGGGCAAGGGAGGCCTGGTATCCTGGCCAAGAGGCTACCACACGCTGAGTGAGCAGCTTCCTCCTCCTGCTCCTGCTGGGAACACCAGCCCAGACTTCCGCATCACCCTTAATGTATCAGGTAAAGGGACTGGTGACTGTCCTCCCCACCCTGCGCACAGGGACAAAGGCAACAGAGAGGAGACCCAGCAAGCAGAGGCCCAATGCACCTTCTCCCCGAGATACCCAGGCCGGAAGGCTCCCGTCATGCTCCTGCTGGGAACACCAGCCCAGACTTCCCTTCTGCATCACCCTTAATGTATCAGGTAAAGGGACTGGTGACTGTCCTCCCCACCCTGCGCACAGGGACAAAGGCAACAGAGAGGAGACCCAGCAAGCAGAGGCCCAATGCACCTTCTCCCCGAGATACCCAGGCCGGAAGGCTCCCGTCCCCGTCGCAAAGGGTCCAGCTGCGAGGAGCTGTTGACTTTGGAAGCTTCTGTGGTTGGGGCATGGGGTGCAGGGAGAGAGGGGTTACTGGAGATGATGCAGTTGCAGAGTGAGGGGGCGGATGGAGGTGAAGCCTATGGGTCAACACACGTGGTAGATCGTCCACAACAACCGTGTGGCAGACACGGGCAAGGCTGTTATGAATCTGGCCTCTCTCCCTCCCTGCCAACCACTGACAACTGGGGGAGGGGGGCAGATCCATTTGGGAAGCAGGAGGTGAGGGGAGTGGGTGGGGCAGGCTTAGCTCTCCCTGAGACCTGTGTCCTGTGAAAGGCAGTGGGGTCCTGGCGGGATATTTAGCCTTACGTCCCCTCTGCTGAATGGCTGGGAGCCCACGAGCGTCAGGGCAAAGGCATCTTGGAGACTTCAAGGAAAATTGCCTCTTTCCACAAGGTCCTTGGAGAGAGGACCAAGAGAGGGAAAGGCACATGCGCAGTGTCTCAGAGCTTGAAGTTGCAGAGCTAAGAGCTAGATGTATTTGCTGAGGGTTTTAGACATTTCCCATCATCTCCCAGGAGTATCTTCCCCAAACCCAGCAAATCATTCCCTGTGTTACGGAGGCTGGCTCTAGGTGCGGGTTCTGATCAGCCCTGGCAACCGGCCTGCTAGATAGTCACTCTACATGGTAGAGGCCGGAGTAGATTTGGTCTGGACTCTGCTGCCAGCTCTCGGTATTACCCTGGGCAAGTCATGTCCCCTCTGCAGACCTGGTTTCCTCATCTGGGGTAATCACACCTACCCTCTTGTGCCTCACAGCATCAGAGGCTGAAATGGAACCATTCTCTCTTTTCAGATATCTTTAACTTAATCACAGGCTAATTCTTGACCCAGATGATGGGAGAGATTCTTAAATGTACCTATAAAACTTGGGAGCTCTGGGCTTTACTATTTAAAGCATGCATAATTTTCCTGAGATGCCAGGAAAACCCCGAAGACCAGAGGGAGGGGTGGGGCCTATGAGATGTCTTGAGTGACACACCATCAGGCCCAGGGCCCACCCTCGGCTGAGAAGCACTGCATTTTGATGGGTCCTAGAAGTAAAAAGAAGTTACATTTATCAAGTATTTTTTTTAGTGCTCTAGGTTCTCCATTCATTTTATTTCGTCTGTGTCACCACCTCACCAGTTACAATTGTTGTCTTCACTTTGTGCACAAGGAAACTGACCCTTGGATACAGGCAAGATGTCAGGCCATACAGTGGTGAGTGGCAGGGCCACAGTTTGGCGTCTCCAAAGCCCTATTCTGTCATCTTCTGCCTCTGCCATCCTTGATGCCCTGGCCAGAGTGGGTGCTGAAGAGACCTCTGGCAAGGGCTCCCTTGGTCCCGGGATGACTTCCACCCTCCGGGAGGCAGGGCAGGGCTGGGGGAGGGCTGGATCCTGCCACAGGCTTTGCAGAGACTCCTTGGGCTCCCCTAGAGGCTCAGATGGAAGTTTTGGCACACTGGCTTAGTTGCTCCAGGGCATGTGGGATCTTTCTGGATCCACCAGCAATGCAGGAGACCAGGGTTTAATCCCTGGGTCGGAAAGATCCCCAGGAGAACGGAATGGCTACCCACTCCAGTATCTGAATCCACCAGCAATGCAGGAGACCAGGGTTCAATCCCTGGGTCGGAAAGATCCCCAGGAGAATGAAATGGCTACCCCCTCCAGTATCTGAATCCACCTGCAATGCAGGAGACCAGGGTTCAATCCCTGGGTCGGAAAGATCCCCAGGAGAACGGAATGGCTACCCACTCCAGTATCCTTGCCTGGAGAATTCCATGGACAGAGGAGCCTGGCAGGCTACAGTCCACAGGGTCACAAAGAGTCAGACACAACTGAGCAACTAACCCTTTCTTCTTTCTTGACAGGCACTCAAACCACCCCCTCCTTTAGAAAGCCTCCCCAAACCTGGCAGAGCTGCTCCTCACTGTACTCCCACGGCGCCTGGGCCTTTCTTAGCACATCCTGATGCTAATATGTTTATGCTATTGTAGTTTGTAGGGAATAAAGTTACAGTGGGGTTTCTCCTACATTCTCCGGCAAACTCCTTGAGGGCAAGGACTCATACACTTTGCCTAAGGCACCTAGTCGAGGTCTTGTAAAGAGTGGCAGGTGATGAATGAGTATCTGTGGAATGAACTATTAAAAAGCATCATTCTTAAGACTGTCAAAAGTGATTTCACATACATTACCTTATTTACCCATTCATTCAAATTGATACACATTTGCTGGGCCTACAATCATATGGTTAGATTTCTGCAGAGAACAGGTACAAACACACATTGGATGCGTGTCTGTGCACAAGGAGCTCAGGATGGCAGGGGTGGGGAGTGGGGAGTGGCGGGCAGGGGAACTGGTGAGGGCAAGAGACGAAAAAAAAAGACAAAAGAAAGCTGGAAACAGACAACTGCAACCTGTGCGGCTAGGAGTCAGCACAGATGCTGGCAAGGCCCCAGAGGAGGAGCCCCTGGCCCAGGCTGGCGGGTCAGGGAAGGCGTCCAGGGCAGAGGAAGCAGAGTCGGCTTTTGTGGGCCAGATAAAGGCAAGTCAGCCAAGTGACAGGGGTCAGAGGCAGCTGGGTGAGGGGGTTCGGAGGCAGCCAGGTGGAGCAGGATTCAGTCAAGCAGGTGAAGGGGCAGTCAGACCGTGGGGCCGGGAGGGGCAGCTGGAGGCAGGTTTCAGGTGCACGTCATTATGGCAGCTCTCTGGTGTGGAGAGGGGCGTTTGGGGGATCTAGGTGGAGAGAAGGAAGGACGGAAATAACACCTTTATCTGAACGTGGCGTGCTTTGTGTTTCTCAAAGTGCTTCCTCACCCACTAGTAGCCCAAAACAGCAGCAGCAGCAACTCCCCCTTGCCGGCTTCTTCTCGGGGGGGTGTCACTGCCGTATCACCTCCCCTGACTGGATGGGGACACCGAACCCCTAGAGGACTGACCTCTCCAGGTGGGTCTGGGAGCGCGCTGAGTCTATCTGCTGGTGAGGGCTCGGGAGCTCTGGGTGACGTGGATGATCTGGTCCTGGGACAAGGGGTCCACTTGGGAGTCGAACTCAGGCCTCTGGGCTCCTAGCCTTCCTGGAAATTTCTTTGCCTCTCAGAACAAAATATCTGAACCAAAGCAGAGAACCAGATTGTGAGTGGACATCAGGTCAATCTGCCTGTATTTCTCCACCAACGAGCTTCTGCCTCTGACACTGAAGAGGCCAGGACGTCCCCGCCGACTGCAGTGACCAGGGCCTGGAGGGGCGTGTTTGACCCGGTCAGCCAGCTGTCAGAAGTGCAGACGCCGTTTGCTCTGTCCCAGGTACAAACTGCCCGAGTTGCTCCAGTCTAGGTGTGCACTCTTGTTTCTTAGTTCAGTTCGCAAAGTTAGCCCGCTGATCCCAAGCCAACAGCGTCCCTGCACGCAGCTCTCGGGGGCTCTTTCGTCATCAGGGCAGCGGGAGGCTTGCTGCGGCTCCCACCCTTCCTGCCCATGGGACATCCGAGCGCGCTGACAGCCCCGCCCCTGCCCTGCCGCCGGCCCAGACACCGCCTGCGCCTGACGCTCTAGCCCGGCACCCAGGCCAACCCGAACCCCGTCGTGGCCCTGCCTGACATCTTTCTTGGTGACCCCTGTTTGCCATGTCCCGTGGTTCAGGCTCACAAACGCTCAGTCACTGAGGCAGGGAGCAGAGTAGACAGGTAATTGAATCACAGCATAAATGTATCCGATTTGAATCCCAGCCACTGCCAACAGCCTTGTAACCTGAATCAAGACTGGGCCGTATCTCTCTGGCGTGCTGGGCAGAGCTCATGACATCCAAAATGTGAGGCATCTGGTACTTCTACAGCAAACTCGCAATAAATGGCGGATATTTAGCTATTAATAGTGAAGTCTTTTCAAAGAATTTCTATGAAACTGAATTTGAAAGTGGTTGGAAACTCCAGAGTGTTTCCCCTTCCCAACTAGAAACCCAGTGAGGCAGGGGCCTTGTCTTTTGTTCGCGATGTCTGGTACATGGAAGGTTCTTAATGTATATATTTAAATTTAGATAAATGAATAAATCTACATTGTCTTCAATTCTAATTTTAGAATTCATTTTTAGTATTAATTTTTCCTAATTATAAAAGTAATACATGTTTCTAGGGACTTCCTTGGTGGTCCAGTGGTTAAGAATCTGCCTGCCAATGCAGGGGACTCAGGTTCGGTCCCTGATCTGGGAAGATCCCACATGACGTGGAGCAACTAAGCCCGAGAGCCACAACTATTGATACTGAGCTCTAGAGCCTGTATGCAGCAGATACGGAAGCTCTCACGCCATAGTACCTGTGCTCTGAAAGAAACGAAGCCGCCGCAACAAGAAACCCTTGCGCTGCAAGCGGAGAAATCCTGCATGAAGCAGCGAAGACGCAGCGCAGGCAAATAAATAAATAAATATTTTTTGAAGAAGTAATACATGCTTCACTGTAGAAAAATTGGTGTTTCTTAAAACTAAGAAAGCAAACTGTGATTCTACTCTCTAGATATAGCCATGATTAATGTTTTCGTATATTTCCCTGCAGCCTTTTTTTCCATACTTTTATGTTTCAAAATTTTTGAATTCTTTGCTGTGCGCCGAAGAATTGATGCTTTTGAACTGTGGTGTTGGAGAAGACTCTTGAGAGTCCCTTGGACTGCAAGGAGATCCAACCAGTTCATTCTGAAGGAGATCAGCCCTGGGATTTCTTTGGAAGGAATGATGCTAAAGCTGAAACTCCAGTACTTTGGCCACCTCATGCGAAGAGTTGACTCATTGGAAAAGACTCTGATGCTGGGAGGGATTGGGGGCAGGAGAAGAAGGGGACGACAGAGGATGAGAGGGCTGGATGGAATCACTGACTCCATGAACGCGAGTCTGAGTGAACTCCAGGAGATGGTGATGGACAGGGATGCTTGGCATTCTGCGATTCATGGGGTCGCAAAGAGTTGGACACGACTGAGCGACTGAACTGAACTGAACAATGTTATTAAATAATCTTTACAAATATAATTTTCAGAGCTACATATATTATTCTGTGATATGAATGTATCATAATTTATGTAACCAATATGCAATAGTTGGATATTTAAGTTGTATCCATCTTTCACCATTCAGTTCAGTTCAGTTCAGTTGCTCAGTCGTGTCCGACTCTTTGCAACCCCATGGACTGCAGCACACCAGGCCTCCCTGTCCATCACCAACTCCCGGAGTCCACCCAAACCCATGTCCGTTGAGTCGGTGATGCCATCCAGCCATCTCACAATGAATATTCTTCCCACATAAATCTTTGTGTATATCTCTGTATTAAGATTTTCTATGATGAATAATTTCTACAAAGTCAATTACTGGATCTAAGACTGAATACTTTAAGGACCTTGATATACATATTGTTAAATAATTCTTCAGTGAGGTTGCACTAACCCACACTCCTCTAACTCTCAAGGCTTGAGAATTCTCACCATCAGAAAATTATTATTTAATATAAAATAATCTTTACCCAAGAGGAACTGAAACACAGAACTTACTTTTCTATGATGATGCTCTTGCCTTAGGCATATGTGGTACATTCAGTCACAGCAGGCTTCTCCACCTTGGTACTATCGACACTTTTGCTGGAAAACTCTTTGTTGAGGGAGCTGTCTTGTGCATTGTAGGATGTGTTGCTCTAGTTATGATAGCCAAAAATGTCTCCAGACATTGGCAGTGTCCCCTGAGGAACAAATCACCCCCGGTTGAGAACAATTGAATGGTATTATATTAATTCTGTATTGGTTGGGAGTAACAGAAACCAACTCTATGCAAAAATGGCAACTTTGTTAGAAGAACTTTACATTATTGCAGAACCCAAAGGTATAGATGCTACTGGACCTTCTCTTTTTATGTCTGACTCCTTCTTTTCTCTTGTTGCCGACTGGCTTCCTCTGTATCCTTGCCTACATGGAGGAAAATGGCCAGCAATCAACATTTCTGAAATTTACAAACCCTCTTGCTCAGACAGTAAAAAATTCACCTGCAATGCAGGAGAACTGGGCTTGATCCTGGGGTCAGGAAGATCCCCTGAAGAAGGGAACAGCAACCCACTCAAGTATTCTTGCCTGGAGAATTCCATGGACAGAGGAGCCTGGCAGGCTGCAGTCCTGATCACAAAGAACTGGACACGACTGAGTGACTAACATTTGTCTATGAGAAAGCCAGACCTTGCTGGGATCTCTGGGTTCTAAATCCAAATTCTCAGGGGAAAACTCTGAGTGGCCAGGCTAAGATGGACTTGCACTTCTGGTCCAATCATGGGCTGAGAGTTGGGGCTCGGGGAGAGACACTGACACTTGGGAGTCTCGCTGTGACCAGTTTCTGGAGGAGGAGCTGCTGGGCAGCTGGCCCTCTAGGAGTCCCCTACAGCTGGCGGGTGTTTCCCAGGTGTGCACGTGCTCACCCCAACTGCACACACTCCTGAGAGCTGGGCCTGCCTGTCTCCATTGGTGCCCCCTTGCAGCTCAGCCTGAACTTATAGGCCTGGTGGTAACGTTGCTGTGTCATCCAGGCTGTGGGTTCAGCTACATTCTGGGTGGAAGGGCCAGTTTCTCCATGACTGACTCTTAGAGTTACTCAGAAGGTCCAACTCAGCGAGCCCACTTTAGAGTCTGGCGTTTGCAACTCCATAACAGTGTTTAGGTGGGAAAACACTGCTGGTCCTCCTTCATAAAGCCAGCTTTGCCACTGAGAGACAGGAGGCCTGTACCATACGGGCACCATCCTGAGGGCTAGCCATCCAGCCTCTGCCTCCAAGAAGGAACAGGCTGGTGCATGGGCAGCAGCAGGCATGAGACCCAGGCCCTGGGCACAGAGGTTTCACCCTCGGATGCCTCGAGCCACCAGCAAACAGCCAAAGGGAGGCTTCCTCCCCAGGTACAGATGAGCTCCGTCCTCTTCTGAAAGCCTTTCCAGCCCACAGTTGCCATTCCTGCCCTCACCATGCTGTGACCTTCCATAAGTCACCTCTTACCTCAACAGGGGCTTCCCTTGTGGCTCAGCTGGTAAAGAATCTGCATGCAATGCGGGAGACCTGGGTTCAGTCCCTGGGTTGGGAAAATCCCCTGGAGAAAGGGAAAGCTACCCACTCCAGTATTCTGGCCTAGAGAATCCCATGGACTGTAGTCCAAGGGGTTGCAAAGAGTCGGACATGACTGAGCAACTTACACTTCACTATCACTTCACTTCCAGGGGCAATGTTTCCTCTGAGCCCTCCCTCCCAGACCTGGAGCTAGCTCCAGATTTCTCCTCCTATATGATTATTTTAGATAAGTTTCACTAGAAACTCAGGAGCTTGCAAGTGAGTTGAGTCTCTCTTATCCGTATGTCTGTGGGCGTGTTAATTAGCCTCTGGGCTTCAGTCTCAGCATCTGTAAAATGGGCACACTAGTGGCTCGCACTAATATGTGCAAGGCATCTGTGCTTGACAGAGAACAGGTGTTCATCTGGTGTTTGCTCTGTGTACTCATGTCATGATCCATCGGGCACTGAGCTGACAGCTGGGCAGAGAGCTGAGAATATGACCAGCCCTTCACGTCCTCATGGTGACTAGAGGAGGGAGGCTCCTGAGGCCTGCTACGAAGCAATGCGGCACATCCAGCGGTGGGGACCCAAGTGTCCCTGGGATTGGGGCCCTCCCCAGCGCTTCCCATGGAGCTGCGGGGAAAGAGGTCAGGTAAGGCAGGACACAGGTCAACCCCACTGTCTCTGGGTCTCAGCAGAGCAGATAGTTCAAGGACTTACCTGCCCAAGGATCAGAAGAAGTGCACCCTTTCTCATCGTTCCTAGGTTCCCTAGGAGGGAACAACCCTCCCCCACCTTTTTTTTTTTTTTTAAGTAATTCCCTGTATTTTCAGCCTAAGGCAATGGTTGCGCAGAGGACCTGCAGTGGGTGAAAGTGAGACCACAGAGATTGCATGTGACGTGGAAAAGAGTGCAGGTGAGATGCCGCAGAGTCACTGGGCCTTTGCTTTCCCGGCCACTCAGAGCAGGAGGGAAGAGCAGGCATCGCCCAGGGCCTGTCAGCTGTGGGGCAGGCGAGCTCAGCTGAGGAACCGAGGGCTGGGCGAGGCACTGCTGCGCTGGGGAGGGGTCAGTGGCTGGAGCCCGGGAGGCACAGAGAGGCACTCTGAGCAGGGAGGACGGGCAACTCCGAGCAGACAGAACAAACCCAGAGCTGGGCCAGGCTGCGTCAGGTGGGACACGGGGCGCGTGGCAGGAGAGGGAGGTGACTAGTGGGGAATTTGCCTTCTGGGGTCCAAGGCTTGGCTTCCCTCAGCTGGTAACTAACTAACGGGTTAAGAGTCTAGTGCATTTGGCCCAAGCAGATGACTACAGAGAGGCTTGCTTCTCAGATGTGTGTGCGCGTGGGGGGAGCAGAAGAGAGAATCCCGTTTTCATTAAGAGGGCAGGGAGGTAAGATCTTACACACACGTGCATACGGCCAGGGAAGGCACACGAGGACATGAAACCAGATTTGTGAGGGTGGTAGACAGGCAGTTTGCTCATCTATGGCCCTTCCCCTGTTCTCCGTATCAGGATGTGCCCTGCAGCCCCGTGCCTCCATCTCCGATGACGATGACGTCGGCATCCGCGTCCGTTTCTATGTCGGCCGCCATCCATATTCATACCTACACCTACACTCATACCTGCACTCATGTATTTGTCAGGAAGCGCCCCTTCCCACTGTAGGTAAATGCTAGCCTCCAGATCTTTGTTTAGAGCTATTGACGCTGGGCTGCTGTGGCCTCTCTCCTTCCTCTCACCCACCGCTTTCCCTTCCTGCTTGTTCGCCTCCCTCCCCTCCCAGCTGGGGCCACAGTTCCCTTGTTCCTCAAGCATCCGCCTCCTCCATGCCCTCTCTCAGTCCGCCAAACCCTCTCTACCTAAACTTTGGGCCCTGAGTCTGACCACGTTTTTTTGTTTTTTTTTTTCTTTCCTCAAGAAGGTGGAGCCCGAGCTGCTGCCTGAACGTTGATGGTAAGAAGGCACAGCTTCGGGACTCGGGGTGTGGCTGGGCTGCACAAGAGGGACCCTGTGTAATCTTTGCTCCTGTTTCTGTCTTTTCATGTGGCCCTGGGCAGTCTCTTGGGCTTCCCTGGTGGCTCAGAGGTTAAAGCATCTGCCTGCAATGTGGGAGACCTGGGTTCGATCCCTGGGTTGGGAAGCTCCCCTGGAGAAGGAAATGGCAACCCACTCCAGTATTCTTGCCTGGTGAATCCCATGGACGGAGGAACCTGGTGGGCTACAGTCCACGGGGTTGCAAAGAGTCGGACATGACTGAGCAACTTCACTTCACCTCACTTTGGGCTATCTCTCCACTCTCCTCGCTCGAACTATCTTTTCTATGTGGATGCCTCCCTCATCTCTGAACTTCAGAGACATAAATTTTTAATTTTTTAAAGTTTTTAATTGAAGTATAGTTATTTACAATGTTGTGTTGATTTCTGCTGAACAGCAAAATAATTCAGGTGCACATATGTATATGTATATACACAAAGTATATACATCCTTTTAAAACATATTCTTTTCCATTACGGTATTTCATAGGAGACTGAATATAGTTCTCAGTAGGACCTCGTTGTTTTCAGAGCTACAAACGTAAGTGTCTGCTGGATACCTCACCAGTCCAGTGTCTGGATATACCCCAATTTATCCATTCACCTATTGAAGGGCTTCTTGTTAGCTTCCAAGTTTGGGCAATTATGGATAAAGCTGCTATAAACATCCATGTGCAAATCTCTGTGTAACTATAAGTTTTTAACTCCTTTGAGTACCAAGTAATGCAGTCGCTGGATCACATGGTAAGAACTCGGTTTTGTAAGAAACTGCCAGATTGTCTATTTTTGCATTCTTACAGCAACAAACCAGAGTTCCTGTTACTTTGCCTCCTTGCCAGCATTTGGTGTTGTCAGTATCTTGGATTTTTTCCATTCTAATGTGTAGTGTGTAGTGGTGTTTCTGTGTTTTAATTAACATTTTCCTGATGACTTATGACATCGGGTATCTTTTTTAAAAGATTTATTTATTTGGCCATGTGCCATAGCATACAGGATCTTAGTTCCGCGACCAGGGATTGAATCCATGTGCCCTACACTGGACGCCCTGAGTCTTAACCACTGGGCCACCAGGGAATTCCCTATAGTATCTTTTAGTGTACTTATTTGCCATCTGTATATCTTCCTTGCTGTCTGTTTAGATATTTTGCCCATCTTTTAATTGGGTTATTTTTTATTGTTGAGTTTTAAGAGTTTTTTTGCATATTTTGCATAACAGTCCCTTATGAGATATATCTTTTGCAAATAATTTCTTCCAGCTTTTTAGCTTGACTTCTCATTCTCCAGATGTCTTGCACAGGGCAGAAGTTTATATTTTTTCATCAAGTCCAGCTTCCCAATTCTTCTTTCATGAATCATGCTTTCCACATTGTCTGATTTTACGGGCGCATACCAAGGTCTCCTGACTCCTGACCCCAGGTTCTTCACCTGCTCACTGCCCCTCCCTTTGAAAACTTGCTAACGCAGGCCTTTCCCTTCCTCAGATGCGCTCCCCCTTTAGCCTGCCTGCGGCTCCCTCCTCCCTCAGCTGTTCTCCAGCCAATTCCTTCCATCCAGCCAGCAGAGTCAGCTCAGTGCGGCTTCCTCAGGGGGGAGCTCAGCTCAGCTGACGCCCATTACATCTCTCAGTGTGGCTTCCTCAGGGGGGAGCTCAGCTCAGATGACCCCCATTACATCTCTCAGTGCGGCTTCGAGTGGGGGGGAGCTCAGCTCGGGTGATCCCCAATTACATCTCTCAGTGCGGCTTCCTCATGGGGGAGCTCAGCTTGGGTGACCCCCGATTACATCTCTCCATGCAGCTTCCTCGGGGGGGGGGGGGGGGCTCAGCTCAGGTCTCCCCCGGTTACATCTCTCAGTGTGGCTTCCTCAGGGGGAGCTCAGCTCAGGTGCTCCCCCATTACATCTCTCAGTGTGGCTTTCTCAGGGGGGAGCTCAGCTTAGGTGACCCCCTATTACATCTCTCAACCCCTGTGCTTGCACCTGTCACAGTCAGAAGCAGCTCCCTGCTAAAGTCCATGAAGGCAGGTGGAATTTCTCTGCTTGATCACTGTTTATCTCCAGAGTTAGTGGCATGCTTTGAACACAGTAATGATTATTATTTTAATTGCAAACGCATCTATAGTACTATGTGCCAGAAACCCTCCAAAGCAAGTAACGTATTTAACTCAACTGCTGTCTGCAATAACTGTCAATTATTGATCCTGAGGTACAGTTTGTCTACAATCACAGAACTAGTGAGGGGAATAGTTGGAGTCAAACCCAGAATATCTGGCTTCAAAGTCAGTATCCTTTATCATACTGGATTGCCTCTCAAGTTCTCTACCTCTTTGCTGAATGAATGAGTATGTCAGAGGGAAAGAGAAGGAGATAACTAGGAAGTCGTGTGGGAGACCAGGTGGTTAAAGATCAGAGTGAATGAAACAGGCATTTGCCTTGGAAGGGCTCCTCAATGGTTGTTGACTGACTGATGAACAGACTCCGGGAGAGAGATGTTACTCTGTCCCAGCCCCTGCTTCCTTCTGGGGTGAGCAGCACTCGCAGATAATCGGCAGGGCAAAGCCTGAGTTCCCTGTGAGGGGCTGTTGGAAGGCCGCCACAGGGCGCATTAGTACTGAGCTGCCTCGGGGAGAGACAGCCTAAGCCGGAGATAATTACTGCTGAGATGTCTAGGACATCAGTTAAAAAGATTCCATCAGTCATCTGGCTCAGCCACAGCTCTTTTAAGGGAAGACAGTGGAGCGTCCAAGAGGCACCAAGGTCATTGCCCCGCTCCTCACCTGACCCAGTCCTGACCACACCTGGGTCTCTGCAGTTGCAGACACCTGGGGACTCCTTCCCCTCACTCCCTCCCCTACCTTCCCCAGTCACCCTGCGTCAGAAAAGCTTGCTATTCAGTTGTCATGTATGAAAGCGATTCCCCGGGTACTGAAAATATAATGGAGCAGTGTTCAGGAATGCTCTGCCCCTCCCTGGGGAACACATGGATGTCATCCCTGCAATCCACAGCAGGGGTTCCCTGAGCTAACTTGCTCGTCCAGGAGCCGAGGCATTTCTGTGGTCCCCGGTCTTTAAGAGAGGCCCTGTTCATATGGCAGACAGAGACTTGGGGTCCTCCAGAGAGAGAACGAAGCTTGACAGAGACCAGAGGCACAGAGCAGGTTCCGACCCACAGAGAATCTCTCGCAAAGCCAGAAGCCTCCTGAGAAGACGGTGGTATCCAGGGTGGAGGCTGCTGGGCGCCTAGAAAGCCAGAGCCAAGATGGTGGCCAGAACCCCCAGGAAAGGGCGGGAATCCGGCAGCAACCTGGATTCCTGCTTCCTGGAGGCGCGAGGAAGGCGTGGCCAGGCAGGTGCGGAGCGGTCTAAAAGGCAAGGGCCAATCCGGAGGCCAGAGGGGAACGGGCCCTCCTCCCGCGGGGGCCGCGTGGCTCTGAGACCCAGGGTAGAAGGCGAGCAGACGGCTGCTCAGCTCGAGCGCCCCCTGCAAGGCGGGCTGCAGGGCCAGAGGCGCCCCGACCTGGAGCACAAGGGCTGCCTTCCGAGCTTCTGTGGGGTTCCCTGGACCCGCTCCGCAGACGACTGGGCAAGCAGATAGAACTGGGCATCTCGACTGGCCTGGGCAGTGTCGACCCATCTCGCCGCCTTTTTTACAGTTTAGTCAGAGCTTGGTAATATGTCACTTCATTGTGTTGGGTATTTCGGAGGGATTCTCTTTAACTTCTTTTTTTTAAAAATCCCTTTTTAAAACTTTCTCTTATTATGTTAAGGAAAAGAAGCCATTTATACATTGAAGTCATTTATATGAAGTTCAAGAACTGGCAAAATCAAATTATGGTGATAGAAAATAGAATAATGGTTGCTTCTGGTAGGAACTTTCTGAGGTGTTGGGAATATTTTATATCTTGATTTAGATATTGGTTACATAATTGTATACATTTGTCTAAGCTTATTGAACTGTACACTTAAGATCTGTGCAGTTTACTGAACATAAATTATATCTGAAACAATAAGCAAAATAACCTTGCCTTGCTGTTCTTACCAGGAGAAAGTGTTCCCACTCTTCTTCGCTGGAGCTGGGTATTATTGTAGAAAGCACACTGACTTTGGAGTCAGGCAGTCTCTAGTTCTAGTTCTATATAGGCTGTCGCTATCATTGTGACTTTGGACAAGCTGATCTCTGATTTCCTAATCTTCAAAATGGGCTGGAAAATTGTTTTGATCACTAAAAGAGCCATCCAGTCATACAGCAGTGCCTGGCATATAGGCGGTGTCTAACGCCATCTTGCTTCCCTGCTTGCTTCTCTAGACCTTTTGAGGTACCTTCCTCGTTCCCACACACCGGTCTCAGCACACACGTAATTCAAACGTGTCTCAACTACTGGGCACATCTCTGGCGGTCACAGACCTTTGTGGTTGTCTACTGAGTAGTCAGACTTCAAGTATGGAATCTGCAAATGCCGAGTCTACTGGGTGGCTATATTTACACCTTTCTGCTTTGCACCCCACCCCATACCTAGGCTTTCAGAGCTTGAGGGCGAGGCCTGGGTCTTGCTAAGCTCCATGCTCTCTGCAAACATTTGAGCAGAGTGAGTAACTAATAAGTAAGCTAGCACACGCATAACTGAACGAATGTGTGAAAGAATGCACACGCCAGTGAGTGACTCTCTTAGGGAAATACTGGGGCGATGATAGGTGAATGATCAGTCCGAGGTTGGGGAGATGTGACTGAATGAAAGGATGCGGCTTTCCTTTCTTCCTCAGAGTTGTGCGGTGGTGGCAGCCCAAGCGGTCCAGCCCCAGAGCCTCCGGCAGCCGTCCTGCAGGCTTCTCTATCTGCCCTTCCCGCCATGCCCCGCGCCTCCGAGGCGCCAAGGGAGCACAAAGCAGGGCGCGCCTGGGGGGCAGGGAGCTGGTCCATGCTGCCCCCTCCCCGGACACCCCTGCCACAGCAGGGAGGGCCTCTCCTCCCCCGATGCCGTGTCCCCAAGCAGATATCTCTCCTGTCTTGTCAGCAGCAGAGCGGCTGTCAGGAGTTTGCATTATTTATCTGCTCAGTAACATTTACTGGGATTTAGTGTTTAATAACTGTCACTCCAATATATCTTTTCTTAATCCCTTCAGATCTGCTGCTGTAGCAATTTTAAATATTTATCAACAGTGTTCGTGTGTTCACTGGTTGAGTTGCAAATTTTTTTGTAATTAAAGATTTAGAAGACACTGCTCGAGATCTACCAAGGATCGGTAGAGATCACAGGGCGAGGGGAAGAGAGATCTGGTCTTGGAATCTGTTGCTTGGAATCCGGAGTGAAGGTGGAGGCTCACCCCCGGTCCCCACGGCCCCCTCCCGCCCCCTCTCACACAGCCTGGGCGACACTCCAGCCAGAGGGCCTGGCAGTGAGACACAGCCCAGAGTTGGGCTGCCTTCCTCCGCAGTCCTGTCTGTGCCAGCCTCAGCCTTGGACCGGGTCTTGGGACAGCAGGGAGCAAGACCGAAAAGGCTGCTCCCAACACGGTGGAGACAGACTACAAACATGTCAGCTCATTTAAAAAGAAATCATTTTGGATTTTGAAAAATGCTGTAAGAGGAACAAACAGATAATGGCTGAAGCCAAAGAAGCTGACTCAGCCAAAAGGAAATTTCTGGACAGACAAGAGGAGGTCACAGGATCAAAGGACAGAATAAAAGGGAGAGAGAATAAAGGAAGGCTTAGGAAGCAGGGTTATTTTGTGGCCCGAGTAGACTGTCTCTTCAGGGGTAGACGTGGGGAAAAAGTTCCCCGGACAGTATTCTGTTGTGACACCCAACTTAGCGTCACAACACAGGAACAGAAGGTCCACAGCTCTCTCACCAGGGGAGACCAGAGTGCCTTAGCTGACAGCTTCACCAGGACTGGATCTACGAGGGGAGGGGTGGCTATCCAAAACCAAAGCCCAGTGATGCTATAGAAGGAAGGATTATAGGTAAGGGGCACGGAAGGCCCGTCTGAGGAAATGAACTGAAACCGCAGCAATGAGAAAGAGCCAGACCCGAGGAGAGCCGCGGGGAAGGGGCACAGGTACGAAGGCCCGCGGTGGGAAGGGTCTCCATGGAGCCGCGCGGGTCGGGATGGCTCGCCCTGTGGTCCCTCTCAGACTGGGCTGGGGAGTGGGCCCGTTGCCAGTCCTCAGAGGCTCCCTGGGCCATGTTATGGGACCAGAATTCTGTTTATTCCAAATGGAACAGACTAGAAGGCCCAGGCCCAAGGCGTTCTCTGGCCCCTGTGACAGGGACACCCGTGAGCCTGGAGCTTTGGTCGAGGCATGTTTCTGGAGGCCTGTGGTGGGCCAGCCTCTGTGTTAGGGTCGGTATACTAAGGATGCTCACGATACAGAGGCAGCTCTCAAAGCACTCTTGTGGGGCGGATACAGGCAGGCCATGGGATAGAAGCAGGTGAGAGAAGCAACCTTGGAGCATGGATTTAAAACCATTCTTCTCTTCTAAGCTATGTGTTTAGTGCTTTAAATTCCCCATAGTACTGTTTTAGCAGCATCCTGATGATTATTTTTAGTTTCTCTAAGCCTCCGTTTCTTTTCTGTATGAAAGAAAGTGAAAATTGCTCAGTTGTGTCCAACTCTTTGTGACCCCATGGACCGTAGTCCATGGAATTCTCTAGGCCAGAATACTGGAGTGGGTAGCCTTTCCTTTCTCCAGGGGATCTTCCCAACCCACCTGCTCTTGCATTGCAGGTGGACTCTTTACCAGCTGAGCCACAAGAGAAGCCCAAGAATACTAGAGGGGGTAGCCTATCCCTTCTCCAGTGGATCTTCCTGACCCAGGAACTGGGGTCTCCGGCATTGCAGGTGGATTCTTTACCAACTGAGCTATCAGGGAAGCCCTTTCTTTATGTATAAAATGGGAATAATAATAGTACTATATTAATATGGAGTTTTATAGAGATGAAATGAGATAATATATGTAAAGGTTTTACATATGCCTGGCACATAATAGTAACTGCTCAACAAATTTCAGTTGTTATGATTAATAATAAAAATCATATAAGTCCCGCTATACCCAACCCATGATTTTAATATGTTGTGGTTTTCAGAGTACATCATGAGAAACGCTGGACTGGAAGACACACAAGCTGGAATCAAGATTGCTGGGAGAAATATCAATAACCTCACATATGCAGATGACACCACCCTTATGGCAGAAAGTGAAGAACCAAACCCATGATTTTAATATGTTGTGGTTTTATTTTCTTTCAATTCAAAATACTTTTTAGTTTTTTTTCATTGGCACATGGATTATTTACAGTTGTGTTATTTAGTTTCCAAATATTTAGGGATTTTCTCGATATCTTCCTGTATTAATTTCTAGTTTATTTCTGTTGCAGTCAGAGAACATACTTGGTATGACCTTTTAAATGTATTGAGTTTTATTCATGGCCCAGAAGACAATCTTGTTGAATTTATTTATTTATTTGAAATAATGCATACTTGGCTGTGGTTAGGTGGAATGTTCTGTAATTGTGGATTAGGTCAAGTTGGTTGATCAGTTCAGCTCAGTTCAGTTGCTCAGTCGTGTCCAACTCTTTTTGACCCCATGAATTGCAGCACGCCAGGCCTCCCTGTCCATCACCAACTCCCGGAGTTCACTCAGACTCACGTCCATC
>SJYT01043595.1:77114-190458 GCA_006410635.1 Cephalophus harveyi
CCTTCAGAATGGACTGGTTGGATCTCCTTGCAGTCCAAGGGACTCTCAAGAGTCTTCTCCAACACCACAGTTCAAAAGCATCAATTCTTCGGCGCTCAGCCTTCTTCACAGTCCAACTCTCACATCCATACACGACCACAGGAAAAACCATAGCCTTGACTAGACGGACCTTAGTCGGCAAAGTAATGTCATAGCCTGTCTAGGTTGGTCATAACTTTTCTTCCAAGGAGTAAGCGTCTTTTGATTTCATGGAGGGTTGTTCAAATTTCCTGTATCCTTGTTCATTTTCTGACTACCTGTTCTATCAGTTGTTAAGAGCAGGTATGGAAATCGCTAATTGTGAATTTGCCCATTTCTCCTTACAGTTCTATTAGTTTTTGCTTCATGTATTTTGATGCTCTGTTATAAGGCATATAATGTTTAGAATTATTGTACAGTGAAGCATTATCCAGCCCAAAATGTCAGCTGAGAAAGCTGAGAATCCGTACTCCAGGTCCTAGGACAAGTCCTTTCCCCTCTCTTCAGTGCTCTTGAGTTGCAGGGTTTGCCAGTCTGGCCTGTGGGAACCAGCGCTGTTCCCAGCTTGTGTGAGTGTGGTTTACTCTTCCCCAGCCTCACAGAGATCCCTCACGTGTACGTGCTGATCAGCACTCAGCTAAGTACCCGACAGGGATGCGCTCTAGGTCTCCAGAGTTCTTCCTCTGTGCGTTCTTTCCTTTCTGTTTTCGGTCCTGTGAATTCAGCCTGCTGCCCTCTCAGCATCACTGCCTTGACTCAGCCAGCCCATCAGGCTCCGATGGATTCGCTCTCCCTAGGCTGCCTGGAGATTCTGTCAAGGTAGTAAGCTGGGGCAGTCACAGGGATGACCTTGTTTATGTCCCACTTCACAGGGATCGTTGTCCTTCGTTGCCTGGTGTGCTATGTTTTATAAATAGTTGTTTCATATATTTTGTCTGGTGTTGGGATGCTTTAGGTGGGAGGGTAAATCCTGCTCTTGTTGCTTCATCTTGACTCCAAGCTGGTCTCTGGATTTTGGGGACCAACTTGGGATGCTCTATGGGTCCCGTGGCAAACGCAGTCTGTCCTGAGGCTTTGGGAATGAACGCACGCTTTGTCAGCTCACTATTCTTTTGAGAAATAGTTTTGGCTTGTTGCCGGCCCTGATAGACTACATCTCTGACCACAGGATAACACATGACCTTGCAACCACAGTTACTCATCGCGACTGACAGGCCATGAATCCAGGCCTGCCCAGCGGCGCTCCGGAATCAGCTGCAGGTGCTGTCAGCGGGACTGGGCTGAGCGACACCCATGGCTCATTAGTGTTCTCGTGGCGAGTCACTCAACTCCGAGGGTGTCTGCTCCTGCTTCTCTGCTGCTTCCTCAGCCGACCCCTGTGGCCTCAGGGGGAGGTGACCGAGGAGGAGAACAGCCCAGACTGCGCTGAGGACCTCTTCCTGATATGCTGACGCCCACCTGAAGGGACTCCCCTCGCACCATAGCTCCTTCTGGAGGGGTCCTCACATGGGGACAGATGCTGCCCAGGGCGAGTGCTTGGAGCTGGACAACTTTACTTAGAAGGAGAGATGGCCTGAGTTAAGGCCTAATTCATGTGGTTTGGTCATGAACTTGAAAGGGATAAGATTCAAGAACTGGTGACAAGGAAGGAAGTTTAGAAAAAAGGTGTGTGGATGGGCCTCTTAGAGTGTGCATGGAATGTGAAAATATTTATGTTCTGCATGAATTTTGCCAAGCTCCCACTGGTCATCAGGCAGACAAGATGGTCCACTTTGTACGTGTTTGGATTCTCCCTCAGCCTTCCCCAGTGTTTGCTCAGTGGCTTCTGAACAGAGTAGCCATGGTGACCAGGTTGAGAGCCTGGCATAGCTCAGCCACGTCTTCTCACCAAAACTAAGCTGATCGCTGCCATCGTTAAATGCCCAGCATTCCAAAAGCAGGAGCCAACCCTGAGCTCCTGACTTGTACCATAATCTAGAGGGACGTGTCAGCTGCTTTAGGCTAGGTTGGTTAATTCAGATAATTGCCTCAAATTTCCTTCTAATTGAGATGTAATATGGCTCCTGATCCATGGAGGGGCTACAGTTTGTTCTCCTGGAACAAGACACTTGTTCCTGGAGGAAAGAGGGTCCCTGCTAACCAGGGTCATTTTTGTAATGGTGGAATCTGCAGCCCTTAGCTTACTTACCCAAGGAATAGGTATCTGGTGAGCCCGGTTGTGGCAGAGAGATCTTACTGCTAAGGCTGGGTCATCAACAGTGTCCAGAGACAGCCTGTGAGCAGCGCTCAGCGTCTGTCATGTTGGTGAGGGCAAAGCACTGTGGTGGTGTGTGTGTGTGTGTGTCGCATGCCAACATCTCATCCTTCTGATCAGCTGGGGAGGGCTTTAAGGCAAGAAATGATTAAAGAGCTCTCAGAGGGAAGGAAGAGTGTGAGGCAGCCTCTGATCCTTTGTCTACTCAGAGTCTAGCATAGTTTCTGTCACCGAATGGTTTCATTTGTTGAATGAGAAAAAAGAGAGAAAAAAATGAAGTGGCTCTGTATATCCTTTGAGTTGGAAAGGATCTCAGATTATCTATTCCCATCTCTAATCATTCTGAGACTGTCTTTGTTAGCCTCTCCCAACTGGTAGTCAGCTAATTTCTGCTTGTTATTATATGTAAGAATAGTTATAGCTAAAATTTATCAAGTGCTTATTACTGTGAGGTGGTAGTTGTTGTTATTCAGCTGCCAAGTCATGTCCGACCCTTTGCAACCTCATGGACTACAGCACGCCAGGCCTCCCTGTCCATCACCATCTCCCGGAGTTTGGCCAAGTTCATGTCCGTTGTATTGGTGATGCCATCCAACCATCTCATCCTCTGTTCCCCTTTTCTCCTTCTGCTTTCAATCTTGTTCAGCATCAGCATCAGGGTCTTTACCAAAAAGTCGGCTGTTTGCATCAGGTGGGCAAAGTATTGGAGCATCAGCTTCAGTATCAGTCCTTCCAATGAGTATTCATGGTTATGAGGGACTCTACTTTACATGTACTAATCTCATATATGCCTCAAAATTTGAGGAGGTAATTATTATGCTTATGTACCAATGAGCAAACAATTTCAATTAACTTCCTCTGAGTCACACAGTTAGTAAGTGGCAGTAAGGAATTGAAACCAGATATATCTGAGTCTATAGCTTAAGCTTCTAAACACTACACTGTTCGGTTTGAATACATGCTGTGACAGAGGTCTCAGCGCCTCATGAGATGACAGTGCTATCATTAGCAGCTTTGATTGTTAGAAGGTTTTCTTCCTTTGAGTGGAAACCCACCTCCCTGTAACTCACAGGCCCTGTCCTGAGTGTCCATTCTGACCCTGCTGAGAACCATTCTCCTCTGCCTTCAGCCACCTGAAGATGGCTTTCACAGGCTGCAAGTGGGGAAGGATCCCTCTAGACCCCCACCCCGCTTTCTGGAGGTCTTGCTGAAGGGAGCCCAGGTTTACCAGTGGCCTCTGCATGTGGCTCTTAGGCTGAGCAAGGAGAGGCCTGACCAGGGCAGAGACTTTCCGGACCATTGCCTCCTGTCTAGACACTATACTGTTATTAATGCCATTTCGCCTCCCATTAGCTTTTTTGGCAAGAGAAATTCTTCCACTGCTCTGGCCTGTGTAGGAGAATTACTGTGGTGCTTAGCTCAAAGCAGGAACTATTATGAGAGGGTAAGAACTGCAAACCCCCTGGGTCTGGCCTGAGTCATCTGTGAGTCTAGTCTCTGGGTCTAAGTGCTGGGCAGAGAGGAGGCAGGAGAGCTTGCCTTTGAGCTGGCTATTCCTGGTTTGTCTGTGATGCTTAGCAACTGTCTCTTTTGGGGTGGAGCTGTGGGGGGTATGTGTGTGTGTACACGCATGTGTTTGTGTGTGATGTGGCAGAGTAATCTTCTAGAACAGCTGTCGAGTGCCTGACTTCACCTCACCTATCTGGACCTTTCCTTTCTTACCTTGGCTGTAACTGAATCTCATTTTACTGGAAAAACCTTCTTGCAGGCTGAGCTGAGCTCTACATGTGAGATGACCTCTGGACCACCCCCTCCATCCCCTCCAGTCCCCAGTGCAAAGAGATAACCAAGGAGGCTGCATTTGTGTGCAACCCAGGAGGTCCCCAAAGTCCACTTCTGGTAACCTGGGCTAAGACCACAGGCCTCGGCCGACGATAGCGTCACACAAGCCCAGGTGAAGCACACTGAGACCCCTGTGTGTGTGGAGGCGGTTGTCACTCTCTGCTAATATGCTCCTTGTAGGAGAGCCCATACTAATTGCCTCAGATTTCCTCCTAATTAAGATGTAATGTGGACTTCTCTGGCCATCCAAAGGTTAAGAATCCACCTGCCAGTGCAGGGAATTCCCCGGCTGGGGAAGATTCCACATGCCATGGGGCAGCTACGCCTGTGCACACAGCCACCGAGCGCATGCGCCTGGAGCCTGGCTCCGCAGCAAGAGGAGTCACTGCGGTGAGAAGCCCGCACACCAGAGGAAGTGGCCCCTGCTCGCTGCAACTAGAGGAAGCCCAAGTGCAGCAACAAAGGCCCAGTGCAGCCAAAAGAAAACTGCAGTGTGGCTCCTGATGCCCAGAAAAGGAGGCGCGAGGCCTTGGACATGCTGTCCGACCCTCCCAGGTCCTGAAGCGGGTCACAGCTGGGGAGCCACGGTGCCCAGGTCTGAGTGAAGGGTCGGGTGGGCTCTGTGGGCCCCCACCAAGGTGCCCTCGGTTAGCCACGTGACAAACGAAGGCGCGCATTTCACCCGCCTGCCGCAGGAGAGGCTGGGGAGCGCTGGGGAGCAGAGATGGCCCGGGCTCTGTGGCACGGCACTGCTGTGGTGCACACAAAGCTGGGGCCCTGGGGACAGCCGGGCACTGGGGTGGACCCCTGTCTGCCCTCCTCTCCCCGAACTGCTGCCCTTCCCTTCTGAGCGTTCCCAGATCCAGGGCTTGCTGTTTCTCCACTGCAGGGGAGAGATTCAGGATGCTGCAGGGGAGATTTTGTCTCGCCAAATTACACGCCATGGAGAATGACCCGTTAGAGCCCAGCTCTGAGAGGTGCATCACTTTTGTACCTGGGGCCTTAGGCCTCTTGGCCAGGGGGGGCCCCTAGGCAAATGGCCATAGGTCACAGCTGCCTCCTAGCAATGGGGGTAGGGCCAGAGGGGACAGAACGCGATCACTGTGCACAATCTGGGAAGCCAGAGAAGGTGGAAGAAGCCATAAACTCTTCATTACTCAGGGTAACAAGATCGGGGACGGCCAGATAAATTCAAATATCCTGACTAATTCAGAGCTTTGGAACAGTTCCCCAAGGAACTCCAGGGTTTATGCTTCATCTGTATGGTCCCTATCCCCGTTTTGGAGTATCCTCATTTCCCCATAACTTTGGGGGACACTAAAAGCCAAAAGACAAGGATGAGGTTAAAAGGGGGGTGGAAGGAAGCCAGTCCCCTGTACCTCCCAGGTCTCATCAGCCTCCTGACTGAAGCCTCCAATGCTTTTATTCACACACGCATTCCCTCATCAGAAACTTGTCATGAGCACCTACCCAGAGCCAGGCAGTGTTCTAGGAGCTGGGATAAACATGGACAAGACTCTGTTCACAGGACCTACTGTCCTAGGAACACGAGGCGCCAGGGAACATACCTGCGGCAGAGTCCCGAGATGACCCCCATGGTAATACTTAGAATCCTGGAGGCCATGGGAAGCCTCCTGGAGGAAGGGACATTTAAGCTGAGACCCAAAGGATGCCAAGAACTAGTCAGATGAAGAGAGAGGGTGTTGTGGGGGAGACTGATTCAAGCTGAGAGAACATTATGTACAAAAGCCCAACAGAGACCGAGTGTAGCGGGTTTTAGCAATTGGACCGCATTTGTGTGGCTGGATCTCGGGGCAGGAGGGCGGGACACAGCAGATGCACCGAGGGCCAGGCAGGGCTGGGATGTGAAGGGCTGTGACTGCGTGTCAAGGAGTTCAGTCCGAGGGCAGCAGGAGCAGTGAACCACTTTCAGGAGGGAAGTGAGAGGATGAGGTTTGCATGTTCAAAGGTGCCCTCTGCCTGCTGCTGAGCCCGCACAAAACGAGGGAGGCAGGGGACTCGGGGGGAGCTGGCAGCAGCGTGGACTTCCACGCTCGTTGAGAAGGAGGGGCTCCCCACCCAGCCTCTCCCCCATCACCCCTTGCTGCGCAGCAGCTCAGCGTGGGGGCAGCGGCCCACTCCTGTCCTCGCCCGGATCTGTCCCGCTGCTGGGCGCTCCTGTTACTTGAGCACCATTGCTCTTGGGAATTTGTTTTGCAGGCTGCCTGGGAAGACTTTGTTGCCTTTGTTCCTCCCTGGCCTGCTGGAGAGCAAGACTCCTCACGGGCTGAGGGATGACGTGAGACCTCTGAGGATAAGGCCAGAAGGGACAGGGCAACAAGCATTCTGAGGTCCAAGCTCCTCATCGAGCCCAGAGATGCTGGGAGCCCCACCTTCTCAGCACTCCTTAAGAGCAAAGCAGGATGGAGTGACTGGGACCCTAGTCCACCACTGGTGGGAATGTGAAACGGTGCAGCTGCTGTGGAAAACAGCACAGCGATACCTCAAAAACATCACAAATAGAATTGCCATGTGATCCAGGAAGCTCACTTCTGGGTATATATAGAAAAGAACTGAAAGCAGGATCTCCAAGAGATATTTGCACACCCATGTTCACAGCAGCATTATTCACAATAACCAAAAGGGGGAAGCAACACAAGCGTCCACCAACGGATGACTGGATGAACAAAATGCGGTGTATGCTCACAAAGGAGTGTCAGTCAGCCTTCAGAAGGAAAGGCATTCTGACAACATGCAGCGCATGGATGAACTTTGAAGATATTATGTAAATGAAAGGAGCCAGTCCCAAAGACTGTGCTGTTGCGGTACCTGGAATAGTCACATTCACAGAAACAGAAAGTAGAAACGGTGGTTTCCAGGGCTTGTGGGGAGGGGGAAATGAGGAGTCATTGCTTGTCTTCTCTGAAGATTTCCTTCTTTCTTTCTTTCATTTTTGGCTGCGGTGGGTCTTCATCGCTGCACGCAGGCTTTCTCTGGTTGCAGTGAGCGGGGCTCCTCTTCGTCGCGATGTGCGGACTTCTCATGGTGTGGCTTCTCTCGTGGTAGAGCACGGGCTCCAGGCACGTGGGCTCAGTAGTCGTGGCTCATGGGCTCCAGAGAGCTGGCTCAGCAGTTGTGGCACCTGGACTTAGTTGCTCTGCAGCATGTGGGATCGTCTGGGGCCAGGGATTCATCAGTGTCCTTTGCGTTGCAAGGAGATTTTTAACCACTGGACCACCAGGAAAGACCAAGGAGTCATTGCTTAAAGGGAACTGAGATTCTGTTTTGCAAGATGAGAAAGTTGTGGAGGTGGTTGTACAACAGTGTGAATATCTTGAACACTTCTGAGCTGTATACTTAGAACTGGTTTTGCGTGCGTGCTAAGTCACTTCATTGGTGTCTGACTCTTCCTGACCCCATGGATTTTAGCCCGCCAGGCTCCTCTGTCCATGGGATTCTCCAGGCAAGAATACTGGAGTGGGTTGCCATGCCCTCCTCCAGGGGATCTCCCCAACCCAGGGATCAAACCCAGGTCTCCTGCATTGACAGGCACGTTCTTCACCACAATACTACATTTTATGTTGTGTGTTTAAAACCACAATTTAAAATGAAATTTTTAAAATCAGATGATTTAAATTAAAAAAAAAAAAAAGCAAAGCAGGGGCCAGGCATGGGGTATAAATAGCTCCCCATTTCTGAGGGTGTAGGAAGGGAGAGGTCGGCCTGTATTCTGACTCTCCTCTCCTGAGCAGCCCTAGGTGAGGACATCTGATTCCCAGGGGTCCCCTTGCCCTCACAGGTTCGGGGAGGACACGAGGCGGCTGTTGGGGCAGCAGGAGAAGAAGTATTTGAGTGTTGAGCTGGGACCCAAAAGGCCAAGGCCATAGCTGCGGCTTCCCCACTGCACCTACACACACACACACACACACACATTGCATCTGCTCTGAGCACGTACTTTCAACTGACTTTCCCCTCGATACTAGTCCTAGCTTGTTTCTTCTCTGTAAATACAGCGAGGAGGCTGAGAGGTGAAGGCATGAAGTTGCCTTGGTTCCACGCTCGTCTAGAGGTGTCTCTGGCTCCCTCTTTCTCCTCCCTGCTCTGTCTCTCCACGTGATCTCACGTGATCTTAGCCATAGGGCCAAGAAGCAATCTCTCTGTTTCTCCAGAGAACTGAGCTGAGGTCCCGCTGAAGACCAGGGTTGGGTGTCTTGGTGGATGGGAAGCTCTTTTCACCCACATGGCGGGGAAGGCGGCCATTGACTCCCCTTTACCTTCCTCACCCCTTGCCAGGAGCCAGCATGGGGATTCCCGCCCATGGCAGAGGTCATGAGGAAAGGGGCCTGAACAAAATGCAAAGGCGGGATCAGGCCTCAGGGGTCCCCCTGGACTTTCTCAAGCATCTACCCCCAAAACCAGAGTCTGCCTGCCTTACTGCATTATGCTTTCCACCTATTCTTCTGACATTACAGGGGGGCTATCCCCGACCACCTTTCTCTGGAAAAGGTTAACTTAGAGCTCCAGTTAATAGTCTCCTGCATATAAAAGGAGTGCTCAGCTCAAACCCCTCTGATGGCTCTCTAACTTGCCTGACAGGTTTACCTGGACTTTTACAACTACGCATGTGATTGTTTACAGCCCCCCAACTGTGAGAGGCATGGGAAGCCTAAAACATAGAGCCTTTCAAAGAGTTAAAAGTTATTAGAGTAGTGCAGGTGTAGGATTTCATTACTGGGCCAATGCTTGTTGCTAAGTTCCCATATCTCTTATCCGCTGTGCACCTGGGAGTGCGTTAGTTAACATAGTTGGAATGTAAGAAAAACAAGTGTAGCCTTGAAATTAACCACATCAGACTTTTGAGCTAATTGGTTCTTTGTTGTAACTTACTGCACCTTTGCTCCCTGAGAAATGTAACTGTGTTTGGTACTTTCTGAGGCTGACATAGATTCGAAATATAAAGGAAAAACACTTTGAGGGAAAATAAGTTTTCTGGTTGAGCAGCCTTTATCAAAAGAGGGTCATAAAATGTTTCACAGGCCTCCAAGGCCAGAAGATAATGTACACAACATCATTGGTGGGAAAGGTATAAAAGTCCTTTTTGAAAATAAAGTAATAGGCCTCACTCAAAGAAGCTTGGTCACCCCGTGTCTTTTTTTTCTCTCACTTACTCTTTTTTTTTCAGGCTGATCCCTTGGAGCACAGAGGCTCCCTGCATTCACTTATCTGCCCGGGTTTCTAAGACCTGAACGGGAAGACGTTCTGCGTCTTCACTCCCTGGGGAGACCGGGAGGGCACCTGTGGCCTCCATGAACAGGGCTAACTCCTTGTCTGGGGGTTTTATTGGCTTTCTATGTAAACCAAGGAATATCAGCCTCTTTCTCTCCTCTGTTTTCTTATCTACAACATTCTTTCCTTATCTCTCTCTAAATCAATTGCCGACTCCATCCCCGCTTCGAATTACCCCGGATACACCGGGGCTGGACCCCGGCAACCCCTCCTCAGGCTAAGACAGCCAGACCCAATGGCGTCCCAGGATTGTGCTGTTGGCGTGCCCCCAGACAGGCTGGACCAACGTAACCAGGGCCTTGAGTGTTTCCTCAGCCACCTCAGGCGTTCTCCAGCCCTCGGCCTTGCTCTGCCATTTGGTGTGGTCCATTGCTTGCTTAAGTTCCTGGGATCTTGACCAGAAACACAGGGTGTGCTGGCTAGGCCAGGTGCGCTTGGCTTTCCTAAATTTGGGGGCCTCTTGACTAGGATGTGGTGAGTATCCACAGAGGAGTCAGGAAGGAAGATTGGTGGTGTGTGTACATTTTTCTTGAAAACCAAGCCTTTTCCTGGCAAAACCACTGGCCTCTCCAGACTTCACCTGTTCTCCTCTGAAGCCAGAATCTGTGTTCCCCTTAATCCAACTCTTGATCATCACTGCTGTGTGTTACTGGCATAATGTAGAAATTTCTTTATTGGGTAAAACTGAACTCCTTAACCAAATGATAGATTCTTAGAGAGAAACAGTCTTTAGTTCTTTACTTTTGCAACAGGATCTTAGAGTGAAAGTGAAGTTGCTCAGTCATGTCCAACTCTTTGCAGCCTACCAGGCTCCTCCATCCATGGGATTTTCCAAGTAAGAATACTGGAGTGGGTTGCTACTTCCTTCTCCAAGAGATCTTCCCAACCCAGGGACTGAACTCAGGTCTCCTGCATTACAGGCAGACGCTTTACCATCTGAGCCACCAGGGAAGGAACAAAAAAAAAAAAAAAGCAAAGCAGGGGCCAGGCATGGGGTATAAATAGCTCCCCATTTCTGAGGGTGTAGGAAGGGAGAGGTCGGCCTGTATTCTGACTCTCCTCTCCTGAGCAGCCCTAGGTGAGGACATCTGATTCCCAGGGGTCCCCTTGCCCTCACAGGTTCGGGGAGGACACGAGGCGGCTGTTGGGGCAGCAGGAGAAGAAGTATTTGAGTGTTGAGCTGGGACCCAAAAGGCCAAGGCCATAGCTGCGGCTTCCCCACTGCACCTACACACACACACACACACACACATTGCATCTGCTCTGAGCACGTACTTTCAACTGACTTTCCCCTCGATACTAGTCCTAGCTTGTTTCTTCTCTGTAAATACAGCGAGGAGGCTGAGAGGTGAAGGCATGAAGTTGCCTTGGTTCCACGCTCGTCTAGAGGTGTCTCTGGCTCCCTCTTTCTCCTCCCTGCTCTGTCTCTCCACGTGATCTCACGTGATCTTAGCCATAGGGCCAAGAAGCAATCTCTCTGTTTCTCCAGAGAACTGAGCTGAGGTCCCGCTGAAGACCAGGGTTGGGTGTCTTGGTGGATGGGAAGCTCTTTTCACCCACATGGCGGGGAAGGCGGCCATTGACTCCCCTTTACCTTCCTCACCCCTTGCCAGGAGCCAGCATGGGGATTCCCGCCCATGGCAGAGGTCATGAGGAAAGGGGCCTGAACAAAATGCAAAGGCGGGATCAGGCCTCAGGGGTCCCCCTGGACTTTCTCAAGCATCTACCCCCAAAACCAGAGTCTGCCTGCCTTACTGCATTATGCTTTCCACCTATTCTTCTGACATTACAGGGGGGCTATCCCCGACCACCTTTCTCTGGAAAAGGTTAACTTAGAGCTCCAGTTAATAGTCTCCTGCATATAAAAGGAGTGCTCAGCTCAAACCCCTCTGATGGCTCTCTAACTTGCCTGACAGGTTTACCTGGACTTTTACAACTACGCATGTGATTGTTTACAGCCCCCCAACTGTGAGAGGCATGGGAAGCCTAAAACATAGAGCCTTTCAAAGAGTTAAAAGTTATTAGAGTAGTGCAGGTGTAGGATTTCATTACTGGGCCAATGCTTGTTGCTAAGTTCCCATATCTCTTATCCGCTGTGCACCTGGGAGTGCGTTAGTTAACATAGTTGGAATGTAAGAAAAACAAGTGTAGCCTTGAAATTAACCACATCAGACTTTTGAGCTAATTGGTTCTTTGTTGTAACTTACTGCACCTTTGCTCCCTGAGAAATGTAACTGTGTTTGGTACTTTCTGAGGCTGACATAGATTCGAAATATAAAGGAAAAACACTTTGAGGGAAAATAAGTTTTCTGGTTGAGCAGCCTTTATCAAAAGAGGGTCATAAAATGTTTCACAGGCCTCCAAGGCCAGAAGATAATGTACACAACATCATTGGTGGGAAAGGTATAAAAGTCCTTTTTGAAAATAAAGTAATAGGCCTCACTCAAAGAAGCTTGGTCACCCCGTGTCTTTTTTTTCTCTCACTTACTCTTTTTTTTTCAGGCTGATCCCTTGGAGCACAGAGGCTCCCTGCATTCACTTATCTGCCCGGGTTTCTAAGACCTGAACGGGAAGACGTTCTGCGTCTTCACTCCCTGGGGAGACCGGGAGGGCACCTGTGGCCTCCATGAACAGGGCTAACTCCTTGTCTGGGGGTTTTATTGGCTTTCTATGTAAACCAAGGAATATCAGCCTCTTTCTCTCCTCTGTTTTCTTATCTACAACATTCTTTCCTTATCTCTCTCTAAATCAATTGCCGACTCCATCCCCGCTTCGAATTACCCCGGATACACCGGGGCTGGACCCCGGCAACCCCTCCTCAGGCTAAGACAGCCAGACCCAATGGCGTCCCAGGATTGTGCTGTTGGCGTGCCCCCAGACAGGCTGGACCAACGTAACCAGGGCCTTGAGTGTTTCCTCAGCCACCTCAGGCGTTCTCCAGCCCTCGGCCTTGCTCTGCCATTTGGTGTGGTCCATTGCTTGCTTAAGTTCCTGGGATCTTGACCAGAAACACAGGGTGTGCTGGCTAGGCCAGGTGCGCTTGGCTTTCCTAAATTTGGGGGCCTCTTGACTAGGATGTGGTGAGTATCCACAGAGGAGTCAGGAAGGAAGATTGGTGGTGTGTGTACATTTTTCTTGAAAACCAAGCCTTTTCCTGGCAAAACCACTGGCCTCTCCAGACTTCACCTGTTCTCCTCTGAAGCCAGAATCTGTGTTCCCCTTAATCCAACTCTTGATCATCACTGCTGTGTGTTACTGGCATAATGTAGAAATTTCTTTATTGGGTAAAACTGAACTCCTTAACCAAATGATAGATTCTTAGAGAGAAACAGTCTTTAGTTCTTTACTTTTGCAACAGGATCTTAGAGTGAAAGTGAAGTTGCTCAGTCATGTCCAACTCTTTGCAGCCTACCAGGCTCCTCCATCCATGGGATTTTCCAAGTAAGAATACTGGAGTGGGTTGCTACTTCCTTCTCCAAGAGATCTTCCCAACCCAGGGACTGAACTCAGGTCTCCTGCATTACAGGCAGACGCTTTACCATCTGAGCCACCAGGGAAGGAACAAGATCTTAAAGAGGGTCTTCATTTTGTACAACTATTACCGTGCTTCCTGCATTTCCCATGGGTATCTCAGTTTTGTCCAAATCGTTTACTTTTGAGGTGACTACTGTGTATGACCCTTGTTGATTTTCTCTTCTTCATTGTTAACTGGTGTCCCCACCCCAGTGTTAATTCTTCCATGGCTTTGTGAGTGATTTAAATATTTCTCTAACACTGATTTTGTCAACAGCATTAAACTCTGCATTTTGGGGGCAAGATATGCAGTTTTACTTTGCAATTAGGGCTTGTATCTTACTTGTTTCCTGCTAACCTCCCACAGTCAGCAGAGCCTGGACAAAGACCTTTTTGCCACAGGGATGAGGTCAGCCTGAGACTACAGAACAAAATTGAGTGAGGGTTAAGGTTAGAGTGTGGTCAGTTCATTAGTAAGTGTTTTTGTTTTATGTTGACTTTTGTGTCCTGGCACAACCTGTGAAAGCTAGTGAATTAATACTCAGTTACCAAGAACCTCTGCATTTGGTAATCAGAAAGCACTCTCAACATGCAGCTGTAATTGCCAACCCCCCACCCCACCACGGAAGGCAGCTCTGCACAGCTGAGCCCACATGTGGGCGGGGAGGCCTGGGGCAGCTTGAGACCTAATGAGTGGGAGTCAAAGGGCTCTGCTTCTGTTCTGTTCAGTTCAGTTCAGTTCAGTCACTCAGTCGTTTCCGACTCTTTGCGACCCCATGAATCGCAGCACGCCAGGCCTCCCTGTTCATCACCATCTCCCGGAGATCACTCAGACTCACGTCCATCGAGTGCGTGATGTCATCCAGCCATCTCATCCTCGGTCATCCCCTTCTCCTCCTGCCCCCAATCCTTCCCAGCATCAGAGTCTTTTCCAATGAATCAACTCTTCACATGAGGTGGCCAAAGTACTGGAGTTTCAGCTTTAGCATCATTCCTTCCAGTGAACATCCAGGACTGATCTCCTTTAGGATGGACTGGTTGGATCTCCTTGCAGTCCAAGGGACTCTCAAGAGTCTTCTCCAACACCACAGTTCAAAAGCATCAATTCTTCGGCGCTCAGCCTTCTTCACAGTCCAACTCTCACATCCATACATGACCACAGGAAAAACCATAGCCTTGACTAGACGGACCTTAGTCAGGAAAAACTTTTTAAAAGGTGGAAATGTTAAACCCCATGGGCTGCCTTGTGAGGTAAGGAGCTCTCTTAGTATTGAAGCGAGGATGAAATGATGGGGTAGTTGTGGAGAGAGCTCCTAAGGCAGATAGGAGGAGAAGCTGAGAACTTCCAAAGCTGAGAGGCGATTATTCCAGCTCCTCTGTGCTACGGCACGAACTCCTGTGGGCAGGATTGCGTTCTATTCGTTCTCGTACCCCTCTCCAGAGCACCTCATAAACAGAGCAACTTGGCTGTGCTTTGCTGCCCTTAGTCATGTCCGACTCTTGTGAACCCATGGACTGTAGCCCGCCAGGCTCCTCTGTCCATGGGATTCTCCAGGCAAGAACACTGGAGTGGGTTGCCATTTCATTTTCCAGGGGGTCTTCCCGACCCAGGAACCTAACCGGAGTCTCCTGCATCGCAGGCAGATTCTTTACCAACTGAGCTATGGGGGAAGCTTAGCAACTTGGTTGATGGTCAGTAAATGAATGACTGTCTGACCGGGTGCATTGAATGAATGAATGAACCAGTTCTCATCTTCCAAATGGTCCTCAGCACCTGGCCCTTCCAGCAGTCAGTTCAAGGTTACGTTTCCCCACAGTCTTTCCCACGGGAACCAGATGGGGGATCATGAAACAGCGGCAGCTGGGCAGCTTGTACAGGGTGTTTTAAATGTGCTGAACTTCTGATACAGTGACTCTCAACCTTGACTGTACGTTTAAGTCACCCGGGAACTGTTTTGAAAAAGTAGTAATGTCTGTATCTCACCTCTAGAGACTCTGATTTAATTGGTCTGTGATGCTGGGCACCACTTTTCAAAGCTCCCTAGGTGGTTCTAATGCACAGTCAAGGTGGAGAATCACTACCATACTAAGTGCCGGGGGATTTACATCTATTTTCTCATTTAATCCTCACAAGAACTCGCAAGTGAGGTCACTGCTTCTCAGAGAGTGGTCCTGGAGCAGCGGCACCCTCTTGAGAGCTGGTGTTAGAAATGCAAATTCTCAAGCTTCACTCCCGATTTGAGGGTGCGCCGCGCAGTCTGTGCTTCAATTGCCCTCCAGGTGACTCTGATGTGTGCTCCTCTGATGAGTACAGCCCTCCTTCTCAGATGAGCCAGACGGGTGCAGTCAGGAGCCAAGGTCTCAGGGATGGTAAGGATCTCCACGAGGATTTATTTTTATTTATTTGGCTGCACCGGATCTTAGATGACGCACGTAGGCTGTTCCTTCAGTGCGCAGGCTTCTCTCTAGTTGTGGCAAACGAGCTGAGTTGCCATGTGGCACGTGGGATCTGAGTTCCTTGACTAGAGATACAACCTGCAGCCCCTACATTGGAAGGTGGATTCTTAAGCATTGGACCACCAGGGAAGTCCTCACGGCAGAGATTTAAATCCAGGTGTATGGCTGTGTAGACACCACACCACCGTGGGGAGGTGACTGGGTTCTCTTGCAGGCCCTGGGTTGATGATTCTTTCTCTTTCTCTTTGCTTGATGCCAACACATAGCTCCATCTGGAGCCCAACTGCTATTGTCCAGGGGAAGCAAAGGGCAGAACATTCCAGGATTCATTCTAAAACAGTTTTATTAGGTGCTTAAAATAGCTTCTGGCAGATGGCGTGTAGAATGGGGACTGGAACAGAGCTGCAAATGACATTTACAAAGTTGTGTGTGTTTGTGCAAACACATGGACTTGCACATGTGCACACAGCTTGTGTATGTGTGCATAGGGGGTCAGAGAAGTTAAGAATTGGGGAAGGGGTCTAAAGAAGAAATAGAACCGAATGGATGACTCTAGTCTACTCAGGACTAGAGAGAGGGGCTTCAGCCTGGGTTTCCCAGGGAACTTAGGTGAATCCTGTGCCTTCCCTGGGCACATGCTTGTCAGATGGGTGCTGCTCAGTGGCTGAGTGAGCTCTCTTGGGGCTCTCAGGGCTGGGGGACCCAGGGAGCTGAAGGAGGGGGTGCTGTGGAGTTCCAGGGAGCTTATAAGTTTTGATGAGTTGAAAGCTTGACGCTTTGATTGGTTAGGGGCAATGTTTGCAAATGAAAATGCTGAGAATTCACTTCATCTTCCTCATTTTAAAGGAAATGTCTATATGAGGAAATCTGAATCCATTTAGTTTAAGAATCCACCTTCCAGTGCAGGGATGCAGGTTCGATCTCCAGTCAAGGAACTAAGATCCCACATGGTACATGGCAACTGAGCTCACTTGTTACAATGAAAGAGAAGCCCGCACACTGAAGGATGGGGGATGTTCATCAATCTAATCCTCCCGGACAGACCCACAAATTGTGGGTGGCCCTGTTTCCTGTGGTAACTCCCAGCAAAAGGCCTACCACTGTGAGTGGGACTCTGGGACCCTTTAATGCAGTAATCCTTGGTCTTTCTGGATTTGGGGCCCATTTCAGTCTTACTAAATCCAAGTTGCCCTTTCTCCATAAAATGTCACATATGCATGTGCACAGAAAAATTTGCCAACCTTTCAGCGGCCCATGGACTCTCCAAGTCCATCGGTGAACGACTGACTCTAACGGAGGGCTCTGAGGAGAGTGCCCATCCGTCTCCCAATGACTAAGTCCAGCCCTGAGTGGAGACAGATCCAGTCCCTCTCCTCCTCTCACTGTGAAATGCACAGAGATATAATGATATGGAGGCCATTAGAAGGCAGGGGTCTAGGCCAGGGGATTCTGGGAGGCTGGCTTCAGCTGAAGGAGGTGGACTTTGCCACGCCCTGGCCTCCGAGCCCCATAGCTGGGCATTTCCCCTGTGTGGCCCTCTCAGCCATGGCTCCGCTGCCTGTGCCAGCCCACCCCGTGGTCCTGGAGCCCATCTGTGGGCTGTTGCTCCTGCTCACCACTCACCAGCTCCTGTGAGCCAGTCAGTACAAGGGACTCCATCTCCTCTCTCCTCTGCAGTCAGTACCTGGTAATGTCCATCCAGCTTCGCCCCCAGCCCCCACCCCGAAAGGAGCACACGTCACTCACTCCATATTCGGGATGTAGAGCACGGTGTGGGTAGGTGAACATGCGTGGGAATTCAGAATTAGACGACGGGGTTCAAATTCCCATTCTACCTTTATTGGTTGTGTGACCTTGGGTAAGCTTAAAATTTCCAAGTCTCAGTTTCCTTACCTGTAAAATGGGAATAATAATCACATCTGTACAGCACAACTCATTGTGACTAAGAGCCAGAAAGAAAGCACATATCAATGAGCTTAGTAATAGGCCACCACATGCTGCACCTTGTTCTGGTCACGTAGGTGAGCCTGGGTTCTTTCTTCCCTCAGAGGCTGACAGCCTGATGCTTTTTAAGTCCTGAGGGTAGCAATGAAGGAACGAGGTATCGCTCCTTAGCACTTTCTCAGCCAACTGGTGTTTTCTTGTTGCCAAGGGAGCTGCCATTTCCAACACTGGCTTTTCTGCTCTAAGATGTTCACAAGCAAGACAAGCGGGTCTCTTTTTGTGCACAGCAGTGGTGGGGCTATGGCAGAGGGAACTCTGGGTTCCCCGGCTGGGGGCTGTAGGAAAGGAAACCGGAGGGGCACAGGGGCTTGGAGTGTGTGGTGGAGACGGGCAGTGGGGACGCTGGTCGACGGCTGTGGTGGGCAATGCCAGGTCGCCAGGAGCAGAGCCAGCTTTTGGATGAAGGTGAAAGGAGAACGGCTCAAGAGGACACTGTGGTATGAGAATGATGTGGGCCACTGGGTCAGAAGAGGGCCACGGGGACCATGTTTTCTAACGGATGCTATAAAATGGGCACAGAGGCCAGAGGAAGCAGTAAGAGGACTCTTGCCACCTAGGTATCTGCTTGGTGCATTGCTTGGCTCAAAGTGGAGCCTGTGATGCATTCCTGACTTGGCCAGCCGATGTCTGAGCTCCGACGAAAAGGAAGCTGGTGGGCAAAGGCTGCTCTGGATGTGATTCTGATCAACAGAGAATTGACTGATGAGGAGAGACAACAGAACCTCCAGGGGAAGCCACTGTGGAATTTTAGAGTTCACAGTATCTAAGGACACAGAGGGAAAGGGGGCAAAATCAGACAGCCGGGCTTCTAAAAGGCATGTTCCAAAAATTTTCCAGAAAAGAATTAGAAGCTGTGGTTGATTCTCAAGAGAATATAGTTCAAGAGGTTTTAAAACTGAAGGCCTGACAATAAAGCCACAAATTATCCTGAGTTTAAAAAAAAAAGAGGGCAGCATCTAAAAATAGATGTGGCCGCACAGAGAGTTCTCTAAAATCCGCACACAGATTTTAGAAGTTTCCGTGTTCCGGAAATCTATTGACATGCTTTAAAAGTACATATATTTGAATATAGTAGAGCAGTAGTTAAGACAGAGTTTTTCGGAATTAGCATTTGAATCCTGACTTGGCCACCTACTAGCTGTGTGACCTTGGATAAGTCCTTTAGTTTTTCTGAGCTCTGGTTTCTAAACTTGTAAAACGGGGATAATTGCACCCACTTTATTTATTTAAATGTTTACCTGTTTATCTTTGGCTGCTGGGTCTTAGCTGCTGGATGAGGGCCTTCTCTAGCTGTGGAGCGCAGGCTTCTCACTGCGGCGGCGTCTCTCATTGAGGGTCACGGGCTCTGCGGCGTTGTTGCGGCTCACAGGCTCTACAGCCTGGACCTCAATAGCTGTGGTACAGGGCTAGTTACTCCAAAGCATGTGGAATGTTCTTGGACCAGGGATTGAAACCATGTCCCTTGCATTGGCAGGTGGATTCCTAACCACTGGACTACCAGGGAAGTCCTGTACCCACTTCATAAGGTAGCTGTGACTGAAATGAAGTGATCCATCGAAATCCCTACTTAGAGTGGCTGCTGCTGCTGCTGCTAAGTCGCTTCAGTCGTGTCCAACTCTGTGTGACCCCATGGACTGCAGCCCACCAGGCTCCTCCGTCCATGGGATTTTCTAGGCAAGAGTACTGGAGTGGGTTGCCATTGCCTTCTCCACTAGAGTGGCTAGCATATGGTAAATGCTCAATGTTAGCCATTATTACCATTCTATAAAAAAATACAAAACACTTTCAATCAAAGGACATCTGTAAAAGGATAGCCCAAACGGGTAACAATTGTACTAGGAGGCTAGGGATGTGTGTGGAACCTATGAGGAACACACAAGGGTTCTTTTGGTAAAACCATCCAGAAGGAAGGTAGACTTCAGGCCTGGAACAGCCAATGGGTTGTCATCGCATTGCTTCTGCAGTGTTTTTGCGATATTCCACGGCAATGCATTGTCAGGGAACGGGCAGGATAAGGGCTCCCACCTCTGCTGTTTCTCCCTTGGAATGACTAACGTGCTTGAATGGTAAACATAATTAAGATGGAATTAGAGGCAGGCACTGGCAGAACTAGCAGACTTGATGGCGGAGTCTTGACCTACGTGAGCTGCCGTGAAGAATCACGGGGAGAATGAGAGGGGTCAATTCAGTCCAGTTCAGTCGCCCAGTCGTGTCCAACTCTTTGCGACCCCATGAATCGCAGCACACCAGGCCTCCCTGTCCATCACCAACTCCCGGAATTCACCCAAACTCACGTCCATCAAGTCAGTGATGCCATCCAGCCACCTCATCCTCTGTCGTCCCCTTCTCCTCCTGCCCCCAATCCCTCCCAGCATCAGAGTCTTTTCCAATGAAAGGGGTCAGGAGCCTGCAAAAGAGTAAATGAGGCTTTGATTTTCAAAAATGAGGGAAACGATAGACTTAGGAAATGGGCACATTAGTGTGCGTCTCTGCCAAAGTTCTAGAAGCGATGGTTAAGCTGAGGCCATCGCTGCTGTGGCCTCTCCGCGCTGCCCTTGGCCTCCCCACACGCCTGTGATCTGAGGAACCACGTGAGTCAAATCCAGCCACGCCTGCTCAGCTCCGTCCAGTGTCTCCCCTCTCACTGGAAGGAAAGCTTTGAGTCCTCACAGGAGCTTGCGAGGCCCAGCCCCACCGCCAGGCTATTCCCTCCCCTCAGGGCTCACAGGTCCTCTCCCTCCGCCCTCCTCCTTGCTCTGGGCTTCCTGCTTGCCTTTTCTGTTGGGACCACTCTTCCTCCAAGATAACTGGTTGGTTCCCTCCCCCAAGGCGTTGCTCAAACGTCAGCTTCTCAGCAAGGCCTTTCCTGAGCCCTCCAATGTAACCTCCCCACCCCAATTCATCCTCTTCCCTGACACAAGCTTTTCTCCATGGTATTTGCTACTACCCAAAAGGCTATACGTACTCTCACTTATCTATCCTGTTCATCAACTTCCTTCACTCACTAAAATGCAAGGTTTATGGGCTCTGAGAGTTTATCTGCATCCCCAGTTGCTCGAACTGTGTCAACTGCATAGTCGTGTTCATTAAATGTTTGTCGATGGGAAGGCGGAAAGGAGAAGAGCAGGAAAGAAGGTGGCTGGTACGCTGAGAAAGAGGTCACTAGACCAGCATGACCAACCATCCCAGTTTTCCCAGGACAGAGAGTTTCTGAAACAAGGGACTTTCAGTGCTGAGGGCAGGAAAGACCCAGTTGGTCATGCTACGCTAGATCAGCCCAGCTCACTGACTCCTGAACACGGGGACTAGTCTGAGAGCTCGCAGCACTGCCTTCCACTAACTCTCTCCTTGTGTTGGCAGAGCCTCCCATGAAGTCGGTCTCGTGGGAGAATGCAGGGACGTGGGCTGCAAGAGGGTGTGTTTAAGTGGTTTGTAGTTGGCTGAGCATCTCAGATGTGTTGGTGGATGGGTCCAGCTGTGGGAAGGCCGCTGCGGTGAGCCACAGAACCATATCCTGGCCTGCATCTTCACCATCTGGGCCGCAGATGAGGACAGAGAAACCGGGTCAGATCCTGCAGAGGCGTGTCCTAGCCAGGGACAACCCACACCGTCAGCAAGTCTGAGCTGGCTTTGGAAATCATCTCAATAGGTGGAAATGATAGGCCCAGTGTAACAACCTGAAATTCAAACAGTGACAAATACTGCTTTCTATTTAGCATTTTTTAAAAAGCGGTCTTAAATATCCAGAAGAGACCAGGCTAAATAGCCGCTTTGTTTGTCTTACCCCCAGCATGTTTGGTTGCCCACACACCCAGTCTAGTTGGAAAGCTAAGACTTTGAATGGCACTTAGGTTCTTAGGTTGGATTAATAGACATACAGGGCGTGAGTCCCACTGTCCTCCCATTTGGCCGCAACACACCTGAGCCGTGTGCCCGGCTCTGTACCAGGGTAGAGGCTCTCATTTGACCAGTTTCTAGCTATTCTGGGACACGGCAACCCCAAAGTGTCTATCCCTCCCCTTCCCAGCTGGCTTCAGCCTAGCAGCATCAGCTCTTTCCAGGAGAAAAGAGGCCACTCACCCCCATCCTTCCCCAGTTCACCTAACCTCTGGGGGCAGCCACATGCTCAGGACCAGGGAATTCAGTTGAGACTCGGGTTAAATCACCATAATGCCTTTCCCCCCAGAAGAGGGGATTCACTTTCAAGGACTCAGTGCAGGGAACTCCCGAGGACATGGAGCCAGAGCAGCACCCCTTTTCCCCAGGGCTCCCTGCCTGTAACTCAGGAGTCTTTGGGAAAGGAAGGTAGCAAAGATGTTTTTTATCTTCCAGCCTTTCCACCCTTCAACTCCAGGCACGTTTACAAGCATTTGCACTTGCAGGATCTGAGGTGTGCTGGGGTCATTTTTGGGGTTGCTATGACTGAGCCTGAGCTCTTAGAGGCATTCTGGGTGGGAGTTCTGAGGTGGCAAAGGAGGTGTTGCTGGGAGAGGGCTGCAGGGCTCCCAGGGTTCTGGGTGCTTATATAAAGGACCAGCACCTGGATTCTCCTTGCCATGTGGGCCCGTCCGGAAGGTAGCACCTGCCCTTCATCCTAGACAGAGGAGGTGCTGACTTCTGACTTCAGTTTTCCGAGATCAGTGCAGGTCCTTCCCTGCCTTTTCCCCACAGAGCTTCTGGATCATGGAGGATGAACCCTAACCAGCAATGAATAGGCTGCCCCAAACTTGGCTATGACGGTCCTGAAGCTTTCCCAGCTCCCACCCCTAAAGAGGGCTTCCATTGTGGCTCAGCTGGTAAAGAATCTGCCTGCAAAACAGGAGACCTGGGTTCGATCCCTGGGTTGGGAAGATCTGCTGGAGAAGGGAAAGGCTACCCACTCCAGTATTCTGGCCTGGAAAATTCCATGGACTGTATAATCCATGGGGTCACAAAGAGTCGGACATGACTGAGTGACTTTCCTTTTCACTTTCCCCTAAGAACGCGTAAGTTGTGCATGGGAAAGAGCACATGTGGGTGGAGCCTGCTGACTCAGGGCAACGCGCTGTCCTTTTGAAACGAGGCTGAGTAGCCCCGCAGTAGAGGGGAGAGCAGCCAATGGACCAGCCTCCAGCGCCCCCTACCCCCGCAACCCTCTCACAGGGCCATAACCTATACCACTATCTAGGAAAAAAAAACCAAAAAAACTGGGACCTAGAGGAAGAAAACATTGCAGCCACCCCAGGTTGGAGCTCCGTGGTTCTCCAAGTGTGGTCCCTAGACCAGCAGTATCAGTATCACCTGGAAGCTTGTTAAACATGCACCTTCTCAGGTCCCGCCCAGACCTGGATCAGAAACTCTGGGGGTGGGACCAACCTCCGTGCTGACCCGGCCCTCAGGTGACTCTGATGCAGGCTGGTGTGTGAGAACCCTTCTGTCCAAGAGGAAGAAGTCTTTTAACTGGCTTTTTGCTGAAGGTCTTCAGAGAACCCTCCTGTCTTTGTGTTCACTGGGAGAGGGGCATCACCCCCTGACTTGGGTGAGGGCTCTTTCTTATGTCCATGGGGTCGGAAGCTCCGGCTACTGGTCTGGCTTCCACTTGCGTCTACATTAGCAACTTTGAGGGTGACTTAAAGCCCACTTCCTTCATGTCTGCTAACTGTGTCTGTAACATTGTAGTCCTCAGGTTCACACGTGGCTTCTCTTCCGTCTCAAGAGACCCGTCTCAGAAACAAGGGCTGTTGTCCGGCAGCCTCTTGCTCTGGAACCCCCACCCATTAAAAAAAAATTATACTGCACAAGCAAACCTGGCTCATTGCAAATTATACTGAAATGGACTGGAAAGATAGATGCTGCAGTCTCCCACAGGCCCCCCCCCCCCCCCCCAACCCCCCCCTCCCCCCCCCCACCCCCCCCTCCCCCACCCCCCCCCCCACTCAGACCCTCCATCACCCCCACAGACCCCTCCTGCTCCAGTGAGCCAAAGTCCTTGCTGTCTTGATGATTTGAAATTCTCTGCATGACTCTGCCTCTTGGGTTTGTTTAATTAGAAATAGGCTGGGAAATGCTTCCTATGTACTGGCATGTTAATTGCTTATCACAGGAAAGGAAGGGGTGACAGTGTGTGGTGACGGAAATTTCCACTATCGCCATCTCCAGACTCGTCTCCATTTTTCTCTCCCTCTCACTCCACGTCTCCTCTTCTTTCCTCTCCTGTCAGCCTCTCTTGCGCACCATCCCCAGATCTCCTGCTCAGTTACAGGGCTCTCTGGGGAGCAGTCCGGAGGCACCTGCAGGTCAAGACTCCAAACCTGTGGGCAAACCGCGCCTCTAGCTCCAAGCTCCCCCGACTCCCTCACCCCCCCAGCCCTCCTGTCACCCTCAGGCTCCGAAGGGATTCAGAACTGAGAGTTCTGTAGTTACACTCAGTATTTGAATGATCACTTCTCTTCTGTTCCCCTCCCCTCCCCTTATTATTGTTATTCTTATTTATTTTTATTTTTTACAAAACAGGAGCAAAACTGAGTTGAGGGGAAGTGACACGTTTCTCCACGAAGGTACAAAATTGCCTACAGAAAGTCACTGTTAGTGCAAGCCAGCTGCCGGGCAGAGCTGTTCCTGGGCATCCCTCTTCCACGCGTCCTTTCAATCCAGCGAGGCCCGGGGGGCCCACGTGGCGAGCAGCACCCCTCCAGGTGGGGAGGAGAAGCCTTCAGCCCTTGCCCAGGGTGGGGGAAGGAGCAAGCAACTGAGACTGCACAGAGACAGGGAAGAGGAGGGGGTGCCTCCTGTGGGCCAGGGGCCTGGGTACGCAGGCAGGGGACATCCAGGCAGAGGCTCAGGGCTCTCCGGGCACAGAGCCGACTGGGGAGGTAGGCGGCTCTAGCCAGAGTCCTTCCTGCTCCTTGGAGCTGCTCCTCAGAACGGCAGCAGAGGTGCCCCCAGAAGGTGAGGGCAGTTCCTGGAGGAGGCAGGGGCACCCCCTGGGGCTCGAAGCTGGTTGTCTCGGTTCAGCTGCCAGGCCTCAAGCACGTGGGTCCAGGTCAATTTCCTGGCAGGGCGTCTGGCCCAGATTGCTTCCCTTTTGGTAAAAAGTAGTCCGAGTTATTTCTCTACTGCCGAGAACAGGCTGAGCTTCAGGAATTCTGTGACGATGGCGGGGACCGAGTCTCCCCTTCGGGGGACCTGGGCCACTTCCTCCCTGGATTCCAGCGCAGGACGAGGGGTGCAGACACCACCCGGGCGGAAGGGGTGCTCCAGCCCCAGAAAGCCCAGGCTGGGAGCAGAGGCCGCCCACCCACACCCTGCCTGGGCTGGCCGGCGCCAAGGTGGGCTGCCAGCCCGGCTGCCAGCAGGAGGACGGCAAGAGCCAGGATGGCTATGAGCCCGGGCCGGTCCCCTAAGCCTCTGCGGCAAGAGGCGGCCTCTGTAGTCCTGGCCCACACACAGGCCAACTGGGTGTGGGCGTCCGCGAAAGCCACCTGCAGGCAAGCCCAGTACTCCGTGGCCTGAAGGAGGCGCGTGATATTGTAGCTGTGGGTGCCCCGTGGCAGGCGGGCCAGCGCGGTGGCCCTGTGGCCCTGGAGGGTGGAGGCGCTAGCCCAGGTGAGGTTGGTGGAGACTGTGTTGGGTGGAGAGACCCAAGACAGCAGGATGTGGTAGGGGTGGGTCTCCTGAACCCGGAGCTCCAGCCCCCACCCCTTGTCTCTGCCGTGTTGCAGGGGGGCCCGGCCGACAACCACACTAACCGTCTTCGTGTCGGCCCCAACCAGGTTCTGGGCCACACAGGTGTACAGCCCTGCTTCTTGCGCTGTCACCCTCCGCAGCTCCAGCGTCCCCTCGGGGTACACCCGGTACTTGCGGCCCACCCAGGCAGCCGTCAGCCTAACCCCAGCGGGAGTCACCCAGTAGATCTCGGGCTCCGGCTCCGCCAGCGCCCGGCAGTGCAGCAGCAGGCTGTCTCCGCTGGCCACCTGGAGGCGCGGGGGGAAGCTGCGGGGGGAGATGAGGGGCAGGCAGTGGTCCGTCATCTCCCGGAAGGCCACCTCCCGCACTGGGAGGCGCTGAAGGTCCGGGGGCTCGGCACACAGCGTGGACTGGGGCTCGATGAAGCGGACGCGGGTGCTGGTGGCGTTAGCCCAGCGGATGACACAGTCGCAGCGGATGGGGTTGCCATGGAGACCCACCTCCTGCAGGTTGGGCAGGGACTCCACAGTCTGCTGGTGCAAGGCACTGAGAGCATTGTTGTTGAGCATGAGGGTCTCCATCTGGGGCAGGTGGCGGAAGGCTCGGGGGTGGATGAACGAGAGCCGAGGGTTGTTGGTGATGTCCAGCTTGGTCAGCTCGGGCAGGTTGACCAGGGCAAATTTGTCGATAGAGACCAGCTCCTCCATGTTGTTCAGCCCCAGCTCCTTGAGATGCAGCATGTTGGCAAAGTCCCCGGGCCCCACCCGCTGGAGTGGGTTCTTGTTCAGGTCTAGGAACTTGAGCCCCGGCACCTGCTCCAGCGCCCGCCGGGGCACACGAGCCAGCCGGTTGTCATAGAAGGAGAGGCTCTCGAGGCTTTGCAGCCCCTCCAGGGCATAGTCAGAGATCTCCCGCAGGTTCATGCCTGCCAGCACCAGGCTGCGCAGGTTGGCCAGGGGCCGGAAGTTCATGTCCAAGATGGCATCCACCTTGTTGCCGCCGATCATAAGGATCTCCAGGCTGGGCAGCATCTCGAACCAGCGGTTGTCAACGGCCCGCAGCAGGTTGGAGTTGAGGTGTAGCCGTAGGAGGTTGCTGAGCCCCGCGAAGGCCCTGGGGGCGATGCGGTAGAGCTGGTTGTGGTTGAGATAGAGTTCCTGCAGGCTGGCCAACCCCGCGAAGCTGTGGTCCTCCAGCCGGGTCAGCTGGTTCTCCTCCAGGTGCAGGCTCAGCAGCTGGGGCAGGGCACGGAGATCACAGTCTCGGGGGTCTGAAAAGCTGTTCTGGGACAGATCCAGCTCCGTGAGATTGGCTAGGTAGCCCAGTTCACCCTGGTCCACGCGGACGATGCTGTTGCTCTGCAGAAGCAGGGTCTGCGTGCCTGCAGGCAGCGCTGGTGGGACAGCCGTCAGGAATAGGTCATTGCAGTCCACGGTGGTGGCCTCGCGGTAGGATGATCGGGGGGTATACCAGGGCCGGATCTGGCAGGCACACCCAGGGGGGCAGGGCACGTGCCAAGCTACCACGGGCACAGTGGCAGTGGCACCAGCCACCCATGCTAGCAAAAGGGGGGCCACGAGGAGCCTCATGGTGGAGCTGCAGGGCAGGGGACCATCCACAAGAAGAGTCTGGCTCTTGGGAGTTCAGCAGCCCGGCCAGGATCCAGGGAACCACCCCCCCAGGGCAGTCATTCTAGGCGGGGACAGGAGGGCACCATTTCCTGCCCTCCTGGGAACAGCGCTCCATCCTGGTCTACAGGTGCCGGGTCTGCTCACTCGTCAGGGCAGCCTGGAAGGGGAGGACGCAGAGTTAAGGAGGGTTCAAAGGATCCGAATCTACCCCCTCCTCCCACGTCTCCCCGGTTAGACTCAAGAGGCCAAAGGACAAGACGAGCCAGGGCTCCTGAGTTCCATCTTACAACCCTTCAGCTTTGTTGTCCTTTTCTCCCATCTGCTGGGGGAGGGACTGGGAGTCTTCAGGGAAGGAGCAAGAGATTGAGCCTTGGAAGCTTCGGGGATAACTCGGGGAAGGTGTGTGTGCGTGGAGGAGAGGGGGTGGCTGGAATTGCTGTCATCTTCAGAGTCCTTCTGAGCCCAGAGAGACGAGAAGTAGATTTTCCAGCCTGCTTCTCTTCTCTCCTCCCTCCCTCCTCGGCTCACTGAGTAAATGGGAAATAAAGTGATAGTTTTCAGACATCTCTGAACAGTGTGGGTAGAGAGTCGCAGCGTCAAATGTGGCTTCTCAATTCCAGGGTAAGCTCCTAAGACTTTGAAAGCTGAAAGGCAGTGGGTCCCAACCCTGTGCCCAGACTAGCTGGGGCAGTGGGGTGGTCGTCTGGAGTCTGCTTAGGCTCTCCTGGGATGGAGGTCGGCTTTGTTTTTTGCCAACTTCCCGACCTGGAGGTAGAGGCTGTGCCTTCCCCAGCAGCCTGGCCAAGCTGCTGGGAGGAGGAGGTGGGTTTAAGCCTGGGTCTGAGCTCTTCAGTCCTGCAGGTAAGACCTTAGGTGATCTGGCCTCTGCGCATTCTCCTAGCTGTGGCCACCGTACTGACTCACTGCAGCCAATATTCTGGGCCAAAGTTACCCTCAACATTCACTTGTCTCCTCCTCACGGTCTCCCAGACAACTTCCACTTGTTCTTGAAAACTCAACCTAAGGCCAGTCACCTCCTACAGAAAGCTGCTCCTCACCCTCTGCACCCCTGAAAGGCTAAGGGCCTGGCTCCTGCTATCCCAGTGCCCTCTGCTTTCTTCCATCACAGCCCTGATCATACCATGTGGAAATGTCTCTCCAGCTGGGGACCTGTCTCACTCATCATCATGCTTACAGCCCAGGGCAGGGGCCCAGGGAGGGTTTATCATATAAATCAGTCTCTGTAGTCCCAGGGCTCCTTTCCCAGGAGGCTGGGTCCTCACCCCTACCCCCATCTAGAATCCCAGCCACTGCTGTTCCTCCTTTGCAGGCATGGACAATCCAGTCTAGATTCTCTGGAACCCAGGGCCCGGCTGCATCACCCTTGATGCAAGTCCAGCCTTGGCCTAGAACCAAGATGGGGAACTAGAGGATGCCTCCAAGCCTCATCTGACTCCCGAGTGAAGATCTGACTGGGTAGTTTTCCAGCTGCAGGTGTCAAGGGAGCACATGGTTACTAAACACCTGCAATTTGCCAGGCCCCAAGACTGTGCATGTCTTATCTCACTTAACCATCATAAAGAGTCTATAAGATATGCATTAATACTTCCAGTTTCCAGATGAAGAAACTGAGGTTCAGAGATGGTTGAAGAGTTTGGCTCAAGCCACACAGCTGCCAAGTGGCAAGAGCCAGGAATCCAGAGGGTGTGCCTCTTACACAGTCCTTCTCTGCCCCACATCTGGCCCGACCCAATCCTGGGCACCCTGAGCTGCCCTGGCCGCTGCAGCAGCAGGCTGGGTGCCCATTTGTGTCCCCGAGGAGATGACTACTTGCCAGGGAGCTATGGGAAGCTGGGAGCTGTGGCTCCCGTCACCTTCCAGGCAGGTGCCTCTCAGTTGGCCAGGGGCGCTCTTTGCCTTCCTCCTCCCACTTCCAGGATGCTGGGGCTGGGAGGGGAGCAGTTGGAGGCCTCCTCTGAGCAGGGGAGCGGCATGCCTGTTTACATTTGACTACTTCCCACCTTCCTCTGCAGCTATTTCTGAAGGTGGGAAAAACAACATGACTTAAAATGCACAGAGGTTTTGCGTGGGGGGGTGTGTGTACACTGACACGTAAAACTCAGGGCAAACAAACACACGTGTACAAAAGCATGCACACCTCCATCCAGAGGGGATGCAGAGGGGAGCCAGGGGGACTGAGTCACCCAGGCTGGTGAGTGGAGGTCAGGAGGAGGGGTGAGGACTCTGCAGTGTGCTGTGTGGGTGCAGAGGAAGCAGGGCTGTTCCTGTCGTGGGGCTAGGACTGTGATCGTGTTGCACAGACACACCAGAGGCCTCTGCTTCTTGCCCAGGACTGACTTGAGAGAGCACTACCTACCAGCAAACAGATCTTACTGTTACCTACCACTTCCTACCAGAGCACTTTGGGAAAAGCTGTTGACTTTTCTGAGCATCTGTTCCTTAATGTAGAATGAGCTCGTCATTAGGATTGAAGGAGCTGGGTGCGGTGCATGCAGAGCTCAGTAAGTCTTAGTTCTCTGCATCCCCCAGGATGGGGAGGCACCCCAGCTCCAGGACTTCTTAGAGGGGATAGAAGTTGGGCCCTAGGACTTAACCAGTCCCTATGAAGCTTGCCCATTGTGGGCCTGCTGTCATCCCCAGGTTGGGTGGGGAGCTGGGGGCAGAACTAAATGCTACACTTTTAAGAGTGCCACTCTGGCAGGACCAAAAATGCAAAATGATTAGGAAAGCCCAAGACAGCTCGTGAGGGAAGAGAAGGCTGCAGTGGGTGGAGAGGGCCCTGAGGCCCTGACCGAGTCCCAGGCTCCTCCTCCAGCGCCTCTGTCCTGGCGCCTCTTTCTGCTGATGCACAATGGTGTGAAGCCACTTAAAAGCTCATTTAAAATGTTCAGAGACATGCCTTTCCCTCTACCCCAGGCTCACCCTCCTCCTTGCCCCTGTGGCTGGGCTGGGGGGTGAGCCGACATCTAGAGAGGGGCAGCGGCTGGATGCCTCACATTCACATGCACCTCTGGCCCCAGTGCTTGGCAAAGACAAGTCCTCCCCATCGCTGCTGAGCTCACAGTCCCTTCCAGGATAGAACTCAGAGCTGCCCACTCACCTGCCATCACCACTTAAGGCTGTCTTGCACATGGCCCACTCATGCAGGCTTGATTAGCAGTTTCTGCCGGGAGCTGCAGAGAAAGCTAATTGTCTTTTATCTATAATCTCCCCGGGTGAGCAAGAGTTCAGATTATCACATGTATGCTTTCCCCAAGAGCTGGATTTCAAGCTCTTGGTGGCAGGGGCCATATCGTGCAAGTTTTTGTGTCCCCATGGTGCCAAGTGTAGGACTGAGTGTGCAGAGGGTACTGGTGAATGGATACAAAGAGTGAAGCATGTAATTCTATCAATCCTGTGTGCAGGCAGAGAAGGAAGAGATTATTTAGTCTCTGCAGCAGAAGCAACTGAGGCACCTAGAGGTTAAGTGACATGTCGGAGGTTACATGGCTTCTGACGTGGTGGGGTCAGAATTCAAACCCAGGTCTCTGACTCCATAACCTGCCTCCCTGGCCCATGGCTCACTGCCTGGCAGAACGATGCCAGCCGGACAGGAGCAGAACGCAGGCCTGGTGGCCCAGCAAGCCTGCCTCAGTGGCCAGCCCCTCAGGGATGACCTGACTCTCTGCCCGTCCTCCCTGACGGCGACCTGAGGGGATCCTTGGGCACCGTGCCTTGCTTCCTAGCTACAGGGACTCCCCTGGGGACACACAGAGAAGCCACTGCTCCTCTGTGTGGTGGCACAGACTGGGGGCTGGGGGCTGCCATGTGCAGACCGCTGCAGCCTTGGCCTTCAGTGAGGGGATCATGGGGGGTCAAGCCCAGGAGAAGAGAGGAGCAAAGCTTCTTTTGGAAAAGCTGGTTCTGTGAGCCCTGATGGACCCCCTCTTCCAGGCAGCTGCTCTGGACCTAGCAGAAAGTATGGAATGGACTCCACACACTTCCCACTGAACCCTGATCCTTGCCAAAGCACCGAGTGAAGAATTCTGGAGAAGCTGGCGTCAGGGGCAGAGCGGACCTTCTCCTGTTTCTCTGGCTCAGCATAGCCAGGGGCTCCTGCCAGCAGACAGCGCCGCTCCTCCAGATGGCCGTGGGTGCAGAGCGGCTCTGTCCCCCCTGCCCCCGCCTCCTTGCAGCCCAGCCCCCCTGGGCTGGGAGCCCTCAGGAGGGAGGAGCAGCAGGCAGTGATCGATGGCCTGGCCTTCACTGCAGCTTCAGTGCCAGGGCCCCCTGAGCTGCGGAGACAGATGGGCAGCATAATTGAGTGTAGCGTTGATAAACTCCGGCCTCCTCACCAGCAGATAAGCTCTGGGTGGGGGGACATGAGGGGCAGGGGGGCAGTGCTCCATCTGTACACCTGGCCCCTGAGAGCTCCTGGGAGGGGAGCATGGCCCTCGCTCCCGCCTCCCATTTAATCACAGACAACCAGGACCTCAGGGCTGCAGGAGGCCTCAGCGTTTATTTAGTCTTCCAGAGTCTGAATTCCATAAATAATTTATGCAAAGGAGGAGTGGTGAAGCAGAAGGAAGCAGGCCTCTCGATCAGGTTTGAGTTTGGCTCTGTCACTCACTGTACAACCTTGGGCAAAGTCAGTGACCCGAGCAGGGAAGTGAGGATGAGACCCTGTCACAGAGCTGCTGTGAGGAGCCCGGATCAAGGTCTAGGACATGCCTCTCCGTGGCCCTCATGGCCCCCTTCCCCATTGCCCCTCCTCCCATCTTAGCTCCTACTTCTCAACTCTTACCTTTTGTAGTAAACTTTTCCTTTCTCTTATTCAGGTATAATAAGAGAGTACATAAATGGCACACATCCCAAGTGTGCAGCTTGATGAATTTCTACATTAGTAGATACCAATATAACCACTCCCTGGACAAGAAACAAATACTTCCAAGCCCTCCTGAGGTTCCTGTGTGACGCTTCCCAGGCAATGTCCAGCTCCCACCTGGAGCAGCCATTGTCCCGCCTGACTTTGTCACCATCAGTCAGCTTCATCTTTTAAGCACAGAATTCCCCTTCCTTCCCCATCACAGCTCAAAACCACAGCTCTGGAAATAGTTGACTCTGGCTCTAGGGAACTCCAGAACCTCAGACTTGAAATTCACTTAATTCATCCTCCTGCTTCACAGTGACTATAGCTTCTCAGGGTCTCATTCTTAATCAGTGATCTCCAAGAAGGGAGATTCCTCTATTTCTCTTTCTTGATCTACAGTTCTACATCTTAGAGTCCCCTCTCGGGTTGGAACCCTATGACCTGAACCCATGAGTGCTATGCTGCCTCGAGGCAAAGGCAAGATGACCTCCTGGCCCCACACATCCCTGGCAGCCCTTCCCCAAAGCCCTGCTGGGTCTTGGCCTCCTCTTGGGGCAGCACTGCTAGCCCTCTTCTGCTGCCAGACCTATAGATATTCTGATGACAGAGCCTGCGGCACCAGGCAAGGGGGCAAGCGGGGGAGCGGCCAGAGAGGAGAGACCCAGACCAGACTCCCTCTCGCTGCCCCGGGGCCCTCCACCTACCCTTTTCAGAGGCTCGTCGCACTTGACGGGCTCCAAGCCCAACACCTCCCACCAAACGTGCTCAGGCACCCACCAGCCTCCAGGACTGGAAATCTCTGCCACCTTGACCCTCTCCCATCTCACACATGCCCGCCACAGTGCGCATGCTTACGTTCCCTTCTCATCGCTTGTCTTGACTCTTTTGGTGTCTCCTTCTCAGCCCTGAGTGACCCTCTTGCTCCCAAACACCTCATGCTTCCCCTAGACTAGACCTGCTATTTCCTTCCCTTCTTCAGGCCTCACACTCAACTGGCAAAACCTCTCCCCAACTTCAACTGTCAAACTCCTCTCCAGTCATCAAAACCCATCCCAAATGCCACCTCCTTGTGACATGTTCCCGGAGCCCCTCCGAGAAAGGAGGTCATGCCCACTGCAGGCCCTGGAACCTGGAACAAACCTCCACTGTAACAGCATCTGTCTGACTGCCATTCAGTGAGCCTGTTTTCTCAACCAGGATGCAAGTTCCTGGAGGAAGGGATGGTTTGGTACTGATTTTTGTCTCCTCAGAACCTAGGACAGTGTAGAGGGTGGGAGGTGTTTACAGCCGTGAACTATGAGCGGCAACCTATTAGTGGGTCATGAAAACAGTCTAAAGTGGATAAAAATGTGCATTAAAAAATGAAATAGACAATAGAGTGCGTGGTATGTAGCTAGAGGAAGCAATGTTTTAAGAAACGTTTTTGTTTTATGCACACACACTTGCACACAGTCAGAAATCATACATTTGTATGCAAAATCATACATTTTTGCCCTTGAGTCACAGCTATAAAAGCTTGGAAATGATGAGTCTGCAGGGCCTCTCTGACTGAGGTGAGTCCCTTCAACTCTCGTTGACGCCGCAGGAAGGATGATATAAATCAGTGTCAGAGGGAAGATACAACATTCCTGAGTGCTTTGTATATGCCAGATTTCTATTTGTTGGCCCGTTAGATACCTCATCCCACCCTTCCAACATCTCTGTAAGTGGGTACTTTTTAGAAGAGAAACCTCAACTCAGTGGAGCCCAGGCATCAGACCCAGGCCCCACAGCTCGGATGTGGAAAAGCCCGAGTGGAACCCAGCTGTGCCTCACGCACCAGCCCTTTCTGCTTCCATGATTCTGGTGCCAGAAGCTGTTCCAAGAGTGGAAGATGCTGGGGAGACTGGAGGAGAGCAGGGATAAAAATGGGGGGCATCCTTGGGAAAAGGATGAGGTCCTCCTGTCCACCTTTGCCCTCTCTTCCACTTTGCAGTGAGAGGAGTCACTGTTTCAGTAAAAAACCTTTTCCCGACTTGGGAGGGAAGGGATTTGTTTCCAGAAAGAAATATCTGCATCTCCAGGTCTCTGGACTGGCCTTGGACTCTCGGGGACCTTAGATTAGGTCAGCCATTCAAAAGAGGGCTTTGGAGTCAGTCTGCACCTGAATCCTGGTGATCTTTAGTATCCCTACTCAGGCTCCGCCTCAGTGACTGGGGAAAAACCTCCCTCATGGGGGAAATCTGCAAGAGGTGATGCCTGCCAAGCGCCCGGCATTCAGTGGAGCCCTCTTTCACTTCCATCTCCCTGGGTTTGTCTGGGCCACAGTCTCCAGCTTCCAGGCCCCCCACACACCAGGCCCGCCCCAGACGGCTTGCCCCTGGCTGTGTGCTCCCTAGTGCAGGCAGCCCTTCCCGGGAGCTCTTCCATCTCAGGCTGACATTCCTCCTTGGTGGAGCTGCCCTCTCCTGGGTCAACTCTAAGCACTCCCTGCGGCTTCCAATCAGGGTTCTGTTTCTAGTCTTCAGGACTCTAGAAGGCTCTGGAACTCAGTCCACTGATAGATCACCAATGTCTGACACTTTCACCCAGCAAATAGCTCACTCTTCTCGGCTTGGGTGAGCAGCTCCTCCATTGCCCAGGTGCTCCTTGGAAGGGTCAGGAGGGCCCTTGCTAGCAGCGCGGCAAATGTCCCAGCGTGACTGCAGCTCACAGACATTCTGCACTGGCCGCCAGCCCAAGGGGCAGCCAAGGCCAAGCGCCAACCTTCAGCCTCTCCCGCTCCCTCCCTGTAATTGCCCCTGCAGCCGGGGGTGCTGGGCAGCATTTCAGCAGCCCTTAAGACGCAGTGGGTCCCTGGGAGCCAGGTGCAGGCGGAAGGAGGGGGAGGCTTCAGAGAGAGGCAAGCAATGCTCTTTCCTGCCCCCCTGTTCTGCACATGCAGCGGCCTCACCCAGAAGTCCCTCCCGCCGCTCGAGTACCTTGGGAATTCTCTGGGGTCTCAGTTCACACTGCCCTTCTCTGAAGTCTTCCATTACCACCCCCACCCCCAGCTAGTTAATCCCTTGCTCTTTTTGTCATCGAGGAACCCACATCCAGTACAGTGCTCAGCTCCTGTGTCAGACTGTGAGCCTCTCGAGGGCAACTCTGTGACTCGTGTGCCGAGAACTAACGGAGAGAGAAGGTGTGCACAGTGGGGGTGCGCTGGGAGGGGTGCCTGGGGGCGGGCTCGGGGCTGAGGAGAAAGACGCAGAGCCGATGGGGAACAGACCAGTTACACAAGGAGAAAGGCCAAAGCTCTTCTAACGGAAAAAGAAAATGAAATCAGAATGAAAATTGATGAGGCGGAGAGAAAAGGAGACTCGTTCATCAGCAGGTTTGCCAGATGAAGCTCCGAGATAAATGGCGCATCGGAAGCAGCCTCGGCCCCGGTGGGGCTCACCGCCTCCCCTCCCTGTCAGCTGTCTCGGGCAGGCCTGCGAGACAGATGGCTGCAGCCGAGCCCCGCGGTGGGCCCCCCGCAACCGGCCGCAGTGAGCGCGGCCTGTCCGCGTGGCCTCCTCCGGGCCCGCCCTGCCCAGCCTGGGCCTGCCCCTTCCCGGGGCCCTCCCGTCCCCTGCTTCCCCGCTCAGTCAACACCCCCTCGTCCCGCCCCGACTGGCCCGCAGAGAGCCTTTGTCAGAGGCCCCATGTGACCTGTGCCCACGTCCAGCTTCTCTGCAGTCAGGGTGGGAACAGAGGCCAGAGCCCGGGAAGTGGCAGAGGATGTGGGCGGGACAGGACTGGGTTCGAAGCCTGGCCTGGACCGACCTGGGGATGCTTCCTCTTACTGCTCCAGACCTCGGGCCCCTCACCTGTGAACTGGGGGCTGGGTTACAGAGCGCTTCTAAAGCTGGGGTCCCTGGATCAGCACCATCGGCATCACCTGGAGTGTTGTTAGCCGTCCAGATTCTCAAGCCCACCGCAGACCTCCAGGATTGGAGGGTGGGGCCTAGTTTTACCTGTGTTTGAGCAAACCCTCCAGGTGCCTCTGATGGGCTCCATGTTGGAGAACTGCTGGGCTGGATAATCTCTAAGCCCCCCTGCCCCCCGCACGGCCCCCCACTCCCCCCAGCTGAGCCTAGAATTCTGTAATCAAGAACAGTGCCAGCTAGAAATGCTTAATTAAAACTCCGGGTATGATGAGCTGATGGGTATTATGCTGACAGGTAAGAGTTGAGTATTCCAGACCCCTTGCACCTCTGTTCTGGCCACAGGGAAACTCTCTACCCAATGGGCATTAATAGAGTTGCGATTGTATGCTGGTACCACGGGCGGCTAGGGGTACAAGGTCATGGGGAGGGCAGGTGTGATCACACGTTAGAAAACACCCCACTCTACTAAAGCATGGTATGAGTTGTCACAGAAGTACCTACCAAGGGCAACAGGGACATGGTCCAGAGGAGAAAGCACAATTCTGCCTCATGAGGGACACGGGGCAAAAATTCAGAGGAAATTTCCCAAAGTCATTCAATTATGCACACAAAATGGGTAGATCTGAAGGTATGAAATGTACTTCGATAAAGTTGTTTTTGTTTTTGTTTCTTTAAAAAACAAACCTCCCAGGGAAATGTTGTCTAAATCAACAGGTCAACAGATGCACAGCTGAGGAAAGATATTCTTTACATACTGAGGACGCCAGGAACAAAAGTCCTGGGACAAAAATGATGAAGAGAACTTCAAGAACTTCAAGAGTGGTCCCCCTTAGTTTCCAAGAGTGCAGGTCGTGTGAAGAGAGCGGAACAGCAGGCTGGAGCCAGAAGGGACACGGTTCGCAGACAGAGGGCATGGACGGCGGTGCTTCCTGTAGCCATCAACAATATGCCTTATGACCGCTCGCACCTCGCAGTTTAAATTCTTCCACCTCCATGATCCTGTGTGAGTCTCACAATAGGCTGGCAAGGTCCTAGATGTCATCACTCCCTTTTTAATGGAAAGGATATTAAGTGACTTGCCCAAGATCATATAGCAAGCAAGTAAAAGCCACGGCTTTTAGCTAAAAGACACTGTGTGTTTCCAAATCCAGATTTATTATCCCAGAAGGACATCGATGTTGATAATGGTAGCCTTTGACTGAGGACTCTATCAGCCAGGCCTTGGGCTGGGCTCTGACGTGAGTGCTCACACTCAATGCTCAAAACCACAGCAAGATAAGGGGATTACTAGCCCCATTTCATAGATGTGAGAGGATATGTCCCTCGCCCAAGAACATCCACCTGGTGAAGCTAGGAGTCAAACAAGGTCTGGCGGCTGCCAATGTCCTCGCTCTAAACCCTGATCCCACAGCACCCTCCTCCAGCTGCCCCTGCCCAGCTCTCTTCAGGCCCAGAAAAGAATGGGAGGTTTCCAGCTGATCAAATTCCCCCGAGTGTGGGCCAGCCCGAGAGAAAGAAACTGGCCCCTGACCTAAGCTGAATAGCCCTTCTGGGAGAGGAAGGCCCTATCCAACCTGGCAGGGGCTTCTTGCCTCCAAGCCCGTCAATGCCTTCTGAGCCCCACAGACCCGGCCTTCTAGGGCCCAGGGCTTGGTGGAGGGAAACACTTCCATCCCATGATCAATATCAGGCATAATTCAGTGACTGCAGCAAGTACAAAGGAGTGTAGGTTAAATCAATATTTAGAAGCTTCGAAATGAAACTAATTAAGAGCAAGCCTTAATGATTTTTACTGTCTGGGAATAAAAAAGACAAAAAGCCTGCCTCTGTTTCACGATTCCACCTTAGTAGCCTGTAATCGTTTGGGAAAGGCGGAAGGTGAAAAGCGATCCGAGCCAGCCCCACTTTCTGCATTGCAGGAGAGGGGAGCGACTCGTCCTTGCTGGAGGAAGCCACGGAGGAGAAGATGGGTGGGAAGCACAGGACGAAAACAGCATTGCAGAAGCCAGTGGACCCTTACGGATTGAAATGTGCCCCCACAAAAGACACAACGCAGACCGACTCCTGGATCCTGGGGCTATGACCTTAATTTGGAAACGGTCTTTGCAGAGGTAATCAAGTAAAGATGAGCTTATATTAGGTTAGGGTGGGCCCTAATCCAATACTGGTGCCCTTGTAAGAAGAGGTAAACTTGGACACAGACACGGAGACACAGGGAGAATTCAATGAGATGATGAAGAACGCAACTGAAGCGCTGCAGCTCTGAGCCGCCGAAGACAGCACCAGGGGCTGGGAAGGAACCTCCCCTCCAGGCTGCAGAAAGACTACACCCGGCTGCCCTGCCGCCCTGCCAACCTACCGATTTCAGATTTCCAGCCTCCAGAACTCGAGGCGATTAAGTTACTTTTGGTTAAGCTATCCAGTCTACTTTGTAGTACTTTGATATGGGAGCCCCAGCAAACTGATGCTGGGATCCTAGATTCTGGCTGTCACTCTACCACTTACTAACTGTACAAGCTTGGCAAAATGCTTAATCTCCACGAGCCTCAGTTTTCACTTCTGAAAAATGGGGATAAGACTAGTGCCTTCTGTCGTTTGTCCAGAGATCTGGTTTAGATCTAATGAAAACATGAGTGTGAAATATGCTATGGGCTGTGATATACCACCTAGGCTTAACTGCTAGTGGAAAAAAATCTGGGAATGACTCAGGAGCCCTCTGTCAAATGGGCAGGAAGGTCCTTGCCAGCTCACAGGGCTGGTTTAAGAATCCAATCAGATCACAGGTGTGAGGTGTCTTTGCCTCATTAGAAATATTATATACATGAAAGGGATTTTTATTGTTCTCAACAGGGATTTTATTTGTTGCCCACTTGGCCCTAGTTTTCTTATCTATAAAATGAAAGGGTTGGACAACATTAAGATATTTTTCTAAATCAATTCCTTATATATATATATATGTTGATATATATTTGATATATATGTATATATTTAAAGTACTACACCTTAGCATCCTAACTTCGTTCTCATCCCAGCAGCCCAGGACAATGCAGAGGGGGGCCAGCTAAGCTATTGCCTCAGGGAGGAACCCGAGCCCTTTTCCTCTGTCCTCACTCAAGCTTACCAGGCATCAAAGGAACAGGAAACCACGCAGGCAGCAAATAAAATCTCTATCGATCATGAGATGGCTGGCATCCCAAGTCCAGCTGGCTCAGAGCTGGTCAACTTAAATAAATGTTCCTAATGATCCACTCGTACTTAACGCTCGAGCTGTGTCTTGTTAAAGCACAATGAAACAGGGGGGCCGACCGCAGGGCTGCTCTGTCAGGGGCTCATCCAGGGCTCCAGGGGCTACGGCTCTCAGGTGACCTCTCAGCATTTTGGAAGGAGCTGCAATTTGCAGCAGTGGGGTTCTCAAATGGCGGGACCAACCTTCCTGCCATATGACGACTGATGTTCTTCCCAGATGGGCATCAGTGTGGTGAGTGAGCATCTGTTTGCACGCCCTCACAGAAAGGGAAACATTAGCAGCACCACATGATAATCGCCACATGCTGGTGGTCACCCCACCTGCAGCACACCATCTCCATCAATATCACCCCCTGTTGTCGTCCTTGTCCTCGGCTGTGATTCCAGGACCCCCTCACTCACTGTCATCACCACGCATCACTGTGAACACCTTTCACTAGCTTCATCATCCCGGCATCCGCTGCCTCAATCGTAAGTACCCTGATCATCCTAAGATTTGTTCAGGTTCATCTCTGTGACTTGTACACCATCCGAAAGAGATATGGATTTTGCCATTGGGAAATACAGATGAAGAGACCCTATAAGGCTAACATGAGTGGATTCACATGCACACCCTAAAAGAAGCATGACTGTGGACATGTGACGCACACAAATGTAGCGGGGGAAGGGAAGTGGGGCTGGGAGTATAAACAGGGGACAGGTGACCAGAGCTTCGCATTCTCCTTGGGGGAAATAAAAATGATAACTCTTTGCCTCCTGTTATCTCTGTTTTTCAACTCCGGCTGCACCAGAGATTCATATGAGGATCTTTTAAAATATACTCATATCTGCATCTCACTCCAGGCCAATTAAACCAATCTCTGGGGGTACAATGAAGGCATGGAATGAAAACTTCTCAGAATTTATTTGCATGTAAATTTTATATAAAAAACAAATCCGTAAAATAAAGTTGAACTCCATGGTTGTTGAAGCATTTAGGGAAAATGTACTAATACCAGCAATTTACTTTAAGATGCAGGAAAAATAAGATGGATTGATGGATGGGAGGAGATGTGATGAAGCAAGTCTCGTCCAAGGGTAATGGTAGAATCTAGGTAGTGGGTATATGATTGCTCACTGTTAAATGCCATCAACTTTGCTGTGATACAATATTTAAAATTTTCATAATAAAGTAGAGGGGAAAATACCCAACTGGTTTTACTGAGAAGCACTGCATCTAAGGGAAAATTCCATAAGCAAGTGAGCGTCTCTTTCCTCCACCCTCCATGTGTGAAAAAACATCCTACCCTTTTCTCATCAGACTCACAGACTCTCTACCAGCGTTTCCCAGCCCTCCCTGGGTCTCGGCACACACAGACAAGGGTATTTGGGTGGGCACCACGGGAGATGGAGCGGCTGCCTGTAGGAGCGGGTGGCTGGGGAGATACTGGCTGCCCAGGCCTCGAGGGGCTGCCCCGAGTGCCAGGGCGGGGCCCAGGATCACTGCCACGCTGGCAGGCCAGCTCTGTTCTGCTCAGTGTTCCCAGGTCTCCTCTTTCCAAAGCCTCGGCTAGCGTTCTTGGCAGGGATTAAACCCTTGCCCAGGAACACCAGGGTATACTGTAGTGTGTGTGTGAATGTTGTGAGGCAGACACTGTGGGCAGGGGCCAGGCCTGTGGTGTGTGTGTGTGACTGTGTTTGTGTCTGGTGTGTGTGTGTGTCTGGTGTGTGTGTGTGTCTGGTGTGGGTGTGTGTCTGGTGTGGGTGTGTGTCTGGTGTGGGTGTGTGTCTGGTGTGGGTGTGTGTCTGGTGTGTGTGTGTGTCTGCTGTGGGTGTGTGTCTGCTGTGTGCGTGTCTGGCGTGTGTGTGTGGTGTGGTGGACGCTGCGGGCAAGGGCCAGGCCCCCACCTCATCTGTATGCTCCTCCAGGCCGGCTGGCCCTGCCGGGAGAGCGCCATGGCAACACCACGCTCTTTAAACACAGGAGTCTGTGCTGCCATCGCAAAGCAGCATTAGGCAATTTAATTAAGGAGCTGGCGGCAGACAAACTTTGTGAGTTAAAGGCATTTTATTAAATCCCATTGTATTATGCAGCTCAGTTCCCCCAGGAGCTGCAGAGCTGGGGGAGGACAGAGGAGAATTTGCTGGCGTTTCTTTCCTCTTCTTTGCTTTTTTCTGGCCCCCCTTCTGCTTCATGAATGCATTCACTGAACGTAGGGGCCCTTGGCTGTGACTGCCTGTTCCCCCGGGCCCAAGCACCAGGCCCCGGCAGAGAGCCTGCGGGCCGCAGCCTGGGCAGCGGTACCACAGGGCCAGGCCTCCAACCTCAGCCTCAGCACCTTCGTGGCACCCAGCGCAGGGCTCCCTATGCAGGATCTCACAGAATCGCCCCAAACCCTTGGAGTAGGAACTGCTGGCATTCTCACGCTATAGATAAGGAAACCGGGGCTTTAAAAGGCTACCGAGCTTGCTCAGGATCTGGTAAGTAGTATGCAGCAGAGAAGCAAGCCCGGCTGCCTGCACAGGCTCCCAGTTAGCTCCAGAGGCTGGTGGTGTGTTCCTGTTTCAGCCTTCAGAACGGGTTCCACTGCAGACGCCCAGCTAGGAAAGTAGTTCCAGGCTGAAGCTGGGGTGGGAATGGGGATTCTCTAGGAGCCTGGCTTTCTGACCCACCACGCCAGGAATATGTGAATGTGCCTCACGCAATGTCACACCCAGGCGGACACATTCGGGGGTTCAACCCGCCTTCCCAGCTGCCTCCGGGAAGCTGGCTGGTGGCACCTGAAGCCAAGCCCATCTCTGTTAAGAACCAAAGGTCAGGAAAGCAGGTGAAAGGCTATAGGATGCTGAGGCTGGATGTGGGGAAGAACTTCCTGATGAGAGAGCGGTTGGGGTTAAAAAGGCATGACTTGCCAAGAAACTCCATCTCAGCTCATCTGCCCCAAGTGGGAGCCCACCCAGGCCCCTGGCCCCAGCTGGAAGAGGGTGTCTGGGGCTCGCATGCCCACCAAGGACCCCACCTTGTGGCCACCCCTCCCCCCCGGCAGCTCCCTCAGCTCCTCACTTGTGAGGGTCCCTCTGGTGTGAGAAGCCGGGCCCCAGCAGCTCTGGGAGGGGGCCTCAGTCCACTGGGGGTCCAGTTGCCTCTGGGGCTACAGGGCTGCCCTCCTCAGCCTCCCAGAGCTATGCCCTTCCCAGGAAGGGGCGAAACACCTTTCACTCTGCAAATAATCAGCGCTCCACCAGCGCCTGACCCCCAGGCCCGTAGACAGTCCTCTTAGGCAATGAGGGGCAGCGGCATACCCCTTGTTCAACTAAAGCAGATGTAAATCAGTATCACTGAGGACTTTTTCTCTGCCAGGGACTTGCCCCTCATTACCTCTTTAAATCCTCAGAACAATCATTATATTATCCCCATTGTGCAGATGAGAGAACTGAGGCTAAAAGAACTTTAGCTTCTTGCCCAAGATCATACAACTAGGAAGGGGCAAGAACCAGTGGTCTTAACAACCCCATTTTATATATTTATAAACTTATATATATGCATGTAGGGTTTCCCCAATGGCTCAGTGGGTTAAGAATCCACCTGCAATGCAGGAGACACAGGAGATGTGGGTTCGATTCCTGGATTGGGAAGATCCCCTGGAGAAGGGCGTGGCAACCCACTCCAGTATTCTTGCTTGGAGAATCCCATGTACAAAGGAGCCTGGAGGGCTACAGTCCAAAGGGTTGCAAAGAGTTGGACATGACTGTGTGATTACAGACACACATATATGCAAATGCATGTGTATATATGTATATGCAGTATATATAATTATTACATAGTTATATACAAATAATGGTTTTCAGATATAATTCACGTGCCACAAATTCACAATCACATTATATTTGAGAGGTAAATTTAGTGGCCGGATTTGCCACCAAGTTCAAGGATGTTTTATTATTACCAACAGGAAGCTCCTTTTGGAAGGGGCATCCAGCTGTCTGAGCAAACGGAGCCGCAGCGCGGCCATGGGCTCCCCGGGAGTCAGTGGGGCTCGCCTTCTCCCAGCCGCCGCCTCTTTCCTCACCCCTGTCCTCTCTTTTTGCCCCTCTCCCGCCTTGCAGGTCATGCATCACTCCTCTCCCCTGCCCCCACCAGCTCCTGATGCTGCCATCTGGCTGGGGGTGTCCTCTGTCTCCACACCCTTGCCGCCACCTGGCAGAGACTGGGTGCAGCTGCAGCTGCAGTCCAGGTCAGCCCTTGGAGAAGTCCCCAGAGGGGTGGCCGTGTGTGTGCAGTCCAGGGATGACGGAGCTGGCTGCAGTGGGAGGCCCAGGTCTGCTCTGCCCCCATGGAAATCTCCCAAAGAAACAGCAGCTCCAGGGGACCTCCTCCCTGAACCCTGGACCACTTGTAACATGGGATAAGAACATCTGCTCTGAGTTTTAGCAGGTACAGTTTATTGAACACTTACTCTGTCCTGGGCCTTTCCCAGTTCCGCTCTTCTCTAACCCACATGAGTAGCCCTCTGAGAGTGGCAGGTATAGGCACTGCAGGGGAAATGGGGGGTCAGAGAAGTGAAGCCACCGCCCAGGCCCCACAGCTGGCATGTGCAGAAGCCACGACACGCGTCCAGCCCATGTGACGCTGGGCCCTGACTCCTCACCACACCACGTGCCGGGCCGCAAGGGAGCCCACTTGTGGACGGCAGGTGTGTTCACAGTGCTCCTTGACCGAAACCTCCAGAATAACAGAAGCAGGGGTCTTCTCCCCAGCTCTCACACGGTTCTGCTCTGGCCTGGCCAGCTTTCTCCCACTGACATAAGAACAAGCGCTCCAGGGGCTATCCCTCTCCCTTCTGCTGGAGCAGCTCGGGCTGCACACATGTGAGGGTGCGTGTGTGTCTGTGTGTGTGCATATGTGTGGGGGCGACGCGCAGAGCCGGCCAGGTGAACCAGCTCGGAAGGGAGCAGATACAGAGGCTATTTTGTTTTTTTACCACTGCTTGCTCTCCTGGGCTCAAGGCCTGAGTGGTGCCAGCTCGTTTTCCCAGGGAATTAACAAGGGAACATTCTTCTCTGTAATAATGATAAAAATCATAATAATTAACACAACTGTGGCTTATATTTCTCCAGCGTCTCTCTCCCCAGATCTCAAAACTCTGGGCAAACAGCAAATCTGCTGGCTTTCCAGTCATACCCACGAGCCTGGGAAGCCTCAGGCCCTGCCAGATTTCCTGTCTCCTCCAGCCGGGTGGCAAGGCAGGCGCACAGGAGGCTGTCTGTTCCAGAAGCTGCCCCCCCAGGTCACTAGTGGAGCTGGGAAACGACCCCTGGCGCCCTGCCTTCTCACTCCTCCCCATTCTGGGCTCACCCTGTGCCCAGGCGGTGAGCAGGTGAGGAAGGAAGTGGGGTGTCAGCCGCCTTTGCCCAACCTTGAAAGGTGACCCCCTCTCCGGGCTCTTAACACAGGGGCGCTGCCTTCGGGAGGATGGCCCCCCGCTCCTCCAGCCAGTGGAGCCACGGCCAGCAGGTCTGGTCCCTGCAGAGAAAGGCTGATGGCTTTTTCTGGCCCCAGCCAGGAGTCATTACACACCAAATGTCTAGTTTAAACAAGTGATTAGGCAGCTCCATTACAAGCGCACGTGCTTCCCGCCAGGGAGGGACAGGAACTTCCAGAGGTGGCTGAGGGGGAGGAGCAGGTCCCCGGAGCCTGCGGCAATGGCTGTCTCCTCCAGAGCAGTCTTCAGGGAATTCAGGGCAAGGAGAGTTCCCGAGCTTCTGAGAGCTAGCATCCTGACAGACTTTTAGACACAGAGCCCACTCCCAACTGCGCAGGCAGCCCACCCAGCCCTCACAGACGTGAAGGCCTCCGCAATTCAAATACAGGGAAGCCAGAACTCTCAAGCAGCCTGTGGCTTCGCCTCCCCAAAGACACTCTTGAAAAGCAATGACTGGATTTGAGCGACACTTCCCTAGCTTCCTCCAGGAGCCATAGGGCGAGGAAAGGGTCAGAAGGGTAAACACAGTCAGCAACTGTGATTATCATAAACATCCCCGTGTCTCCAGAGAGAAAGTCTGCTTAATCTTGAGTCCACAGCTGGACGGAAGAGCCTGGCAAATACCTGAAATTGTGTGTGTGTGTGCGTGCGTGAGTGTGGGCATATGGGTATGTTTCTCTGGAGAGAAGGTCCAGAAATCCTTGAGTGGGGTCTACGGCCCCAAATGTTAAGGACCACCGCTCTATTCCTGGGTGAGCTCTGAAGAGGATGGACTGGCCCCTTTCCATCAAATTCTCTTCATTCCTTCGGAAACCGGCAGTGGATTTTGAGGCCTGGATTCTACCAGCTTGAAGAAGGGGCCTAGGACAACTCTGGGGACACAGCAGAACCGCCAGGACAGGGACGCTTTGCCCAGGCAGCACTGTGGCCGCCTCCAATCAAGCGGCGGGGAGGAAGTGCCTTCCTCATCACCTTTTTCCCGCTGTGACAGCTCCGTATCTGCTGTTCTCTGTCACCCCAGTGACAGCCTTCTAATGACAAAGGCAGCATCAATGTCATATAAATCCCTCCAGAACCCCAGGGGCTAGATGAAGAACAGGCTCAGGAAGCTGGGGACCAAGCGCTTTACACAGCAGTGTGGAGAGAACACGGCCTCCAGAATAGGAAAGACTTGAGCTCAAATCCTACTTCTGCTTCTTCCTAGCTGTGTGACCTTGAACAAATTACTTATCCTGAGTGTCAATTCCTATATCTGTAAAGTGGGAATAATGTCTCACAGGGTTATTGAGGATTCAGTGAGGTTGCTGTTCAGTTGCTTAGTCATGTCTGACTCTTTGTGACCCGTGGACTGCAGCACGCCAGGCTTTCCTGTCCTTCACCATAACCTAGAACTTGCTCAAACTCATGTCCATTGAGTCTGTTGCCATCCAACCATCTAGTCAAAGTTATGGTTTCTCCAGTAGTCATGTATAGATGTGAGAGTCGGACCATAAGGCTGAGTGCCAAAGAACTGGTGCTTTTGAACTGTGGTTTGAGAAGACTCTTGAGAGTCCCTTGGACTGCAAGGAGATCCAACCGGTCCATCCTAAAGGAAATCAAACACATCCTGAATATCCATTGGAAGGACTGATGCTGAAGCTGAAGCTCCAATACTTTGGCCCCCTGATGCAAAGAGCTGACTCATTAGAAAAGACCCTGATGCTGGGCAAGATTGAAGGCAGGAGGAGCAGGGGACCACAGAGGATGAGATGGTTGTATGGCATCACTGACTCGATGGACATGTGTTCGAGTAAGCTCCAGGAGTTGGTGATGGACAGGGAGGCCTGGCGTGCTGCAGTCCATGAGTTCATAAAGAGTCAGACACTACTGAGCATTTGAACTGAACTGAAGTAATACTTACAAAAAACCTGGCACAGTGCTGGCACACAGCGGGAGTTCAACAAATGAGTTCTATATCCCAGCAGACATGGCTATGACATGCACACCTACACCCTCCTGCTTCACTAGTGCAGTATCAGAGAAAAGGGGCCCCAGGGGAGAATGGCTTTTTGGTAACATGTGAATGGGCCAGAAGCTACTGCTGCCCATATTGCCGAATCTCCCGATCCTTCATGCGTCCCTGGGGTCCCCTTCTCCTCTGGGTGCTCCATCTGTCATTCAGTCCCTCCACCTCAGCTCTCCCCTTGTGATGAGGGAGGCCACCAGCTCTCCTTGACGAAATGCAGACCCCCAGCTGCTTGAGCAGCAGCTCCAGCCCCATCCGTCCCTACCCACCTCTGCAGGGCCTCCCCTCCTTTCCTCATTTCCTGAGCTGAATAGGAACTGGATGTTCCCTTCTGTGCCTGCAGGCCTTTTAACTTGCTCTGGAATGCCCTTCCATTTGCTGCTGGGGAAACTCTTAATTATCGTCCATCATCAGCTCAATTGTCACCTCCTTTGTGAGATCCCTGCCCTCCATCCTCTCCCTCCCCCAGCACCAACCCCAGTTGAGCAGCAGCCATGGGGTGACTGCCTCCCAGGCCTGAGTTTCTCCAGGGCAGGGGCTGGGTCTGCTCCGCCTGGCTTCCCCTTCACCTCACACGGGGGTTGGCACATGATTGGTGCTCAATAAATGTGGGTTGTGGAGAAGGCAATGGCACCCCACTCTAGTACTCTTGCCTGGAAAATCCCATGGATGGAGGAGCCTGGAAGGTTGCGGTCCATGGGGTCGCCGAGGATCGGATACGCCTGAGCAACTTCACTTTCACGCATTGGAGAAGGAAATGGCAACCCACTCTAGTGTTCTTGCCTGGAGAATCCCAGGGACGGGGGAGCCTGGTGGGCTGCCGTCTATGGGATCGCAGAGTTGGACACGACTGAAGTGACTTAGCAGCATCAGCAAATGGGGGTTCAGCAAGTGGGTTGGGGGTAAAAGAACAAGTGGTGTGACTGCCCATGCCTGGCAGTGGGGCTGCCCTTAACAGGAGGCTTCCTGAAAAGGGACAGCACCCCCCATTAAAAGGTGACCTGATAGGGGAGGTCTAACCTTGTGTCTAGACTACACGAACAGTGGGTGACAATTAGAAGGCGGATCTGCACGTGCCTATTTCAAGCCATGGGGCACAGGGTTTCTGCCAATCACTGCAGACCCTTCTCTACCTTGCACCTGCATCAGGAGGAAGCGGATGTGAGGGGGAGAGGAGGGGCATTAACCATCAGGAACACTGGCAATGTTAGGGCAAGCTCTGAGAGGCTGGCATCCTCTGCTCACTTCACAGGCGAGGACCAAGGCTCAGAGGCGACTCGCTGGCCCGGATCCAGGGAAGAAGCTGCACAGAGCTGAAACCGGACCCAAGATGGTCCCGCTCTAGAGCCAGAGCTCTTTTCTTCCCAAGATGCTGTCTTCTGCAGAAATCATAACAGAACCCAGAGGGAAGAGGAATGGGGAAAGGCTCACACTGAAAGACTGTGTGCATGCACGTGTGTGCCTGTGTGATATTTCCCCTTCATCACCAATAAAGAGAGAATGGATGGAGGAAGATCTGGACAACCTCTCCTCCCATGTGTCCAGATGCAGGTCAGGGGATTTCACACGGGCTTCAGGGTCACAAGGAGAGCCTCTGAGCAGCTGTCACCATCTCCAAGTACTGGTGGGGAATGGCTCTCTCGGCACAGCGACGAACAACCCAGGGGCTTCAGCCCGCACTTGCTTCTATCTCATGTTTGGTTATTTGCACTACTTGGCCAAAGTCTCAGCCCCAAAAGGATGGGGAGGAAGTGTGGGGAGGGGGAGGGAGCCCTTCAGGGTGAGAGGAGAGGGGACTCCAGACACAGGAGTGAAATGAAGGAAGGAGCTGGGGGTCAGCAGCTTGGATGGACGGAACCAGCCCACCTCAGATTTCAGTACCTTTATTTTCTATCAGAAACGTGATCTGGAAAATCTTGAGACTCCTGTGCTTTTTTTTTTTGGCACGTGAACCATCATTTTTTTTTTTTTAATGTTTAATGCTCCTTTTCAAAAATCTACTCTTGTTTCTGTTGAAATTGACAGGAAATCAGGACTGTAAGCACCTAGTTAGTGCGTGGCTGGGGGAGCAGTCCCGCGGGGACTCTGCAGGAGTTGAGGGAGGGTGGGCCGTAGAGAGGGGGAGACGGAGGAGGGCCAGCAACCGCACCGGAGTGAACAGTGACTGGAGGATGCCAGCTTTCCTTGCACACAGGAACTGTTTCAGGTCCAGGTGAGCTTCATGGGCAGCCCCGGCGCCTGGATTCAGAGCCAGAGCCCTGCAGCAGCTGGGCAGTTTTCACAGCTCCTGTGCGGGTGCCAGGAGGGCGGCTGGCCTGCCTCCCGCTCAAGTGGAGGTGCCATGCAGCCTGTGGTGACCTCAGGATCCTGACTCCAGGTGGAAAAGGCGCAAGGAGGCAAAAGCGAGGCTGGCAAGTTAAGGAGAAAAGAAGACCTTGAGGGGCGAGGTGTGGCAGGGTTAATCGCTTCTTTCCTTCAAGAGAGATTTCATGCCACGTTGAATAAATACTACGCAATTGGAGAAGAGCGGTTCCACTGTGCATTAGATACCACCACACTCTTTCCCGTCTGTCGGTCGCCATCACGGTGACTGATGACTTATCAAAAACCACACTGACATTTCCAAATGAGATGTTTTGATAGAAGTGCCATTCAACAGGGCCAAAAAAGCCAGATAGAACCTGAATGTAAATGAGGGACATTTGTCACCTTTGTCTCACTTATTTAAAGGTTTCTTGTCTGACAACAAGTCCTCCAGGAGAGAGCTCAGGAGAGGGCGTTATGAGAGAGGTGGACGGGAAGATGGGCAGGTGAGAGGGAAGGAAGACCACAATCCTATAAGAGCCCAAAGGAAGAGGAGGGCCGCCCCCAGGATCAGCAGGAAGTCAGGGCAGCAAAGGCCAGGACCGGCTCTGACCTTCATGCTGAGTCACTGGGCGATGCAGCAGAAACGAGCAGCTGCAAAAACCTCGGCCTGCAGTGCCCAACTTGGCAGCCCCCATGACCACTGAACACGTGAAACGTGGCCGGTTCAGACCGAGAAGTGCAGTACGCTACCGTCTACGCCAGCCTACACAGGTTTACTGTGCAAAAAGAGTGAATGTGCTAGTGAAATCTGTTATGCCCATTACATGTTGAAATGATAATCCGGGGTGATACACCGGGTTACACGTCATTAGCATCACCTGTTTCTTTTCACATTTTTAACATGGCTCTTGCTGTTCAGTCACTAAGTCGCGTCCAACTCTTTTGCAACCCCATGGACTGGCCCTCCAGGCTCCTCTGTCCATGGGATTCCCCAGGCAAGAATACTGGAGTGGGTTGCCATTTGCTTCTCCAGGGGATCTTCCTGACCCAGGGATCAAACCTGTGTCTCCTGCATCAGCAGGCAGGTTCTTTTCCACTGAATCACCTGGGAAGCCCTTCATGTGGCTACTCAATATAAAATGTGGTCTGTATTATATTTCTACTGAGGAGCAATAGCATAGACTGTGGTTTAGAAAGATGCAGGTCCAAATCCTACCTCCACCACTCACTCACGGCTTCCCCTCCCTAGTCCTAGGTAGGAGCCAAGACTGAACACTCCCCAAGTCTCATCACTAACTAGTTGCAGGCTTAACTTTTCCATTGGTCCTCTGTGAGAGTCTGGGAAACTGGTACCCCTTGGCACCTTGGTTTTCTCAGTGTAAAATGAAGAGTGGGCCGATGACTTCAGAGTGTGCCCCAAAGCTCTGTGACCCGTAATACGAACTACCTAACTTCCGGGCGCCTGTTCCCGCGCCTGTCTTTGAGAAGGGCAAGCAGCAGTAGCAGGAGGGAGGTGCAGTGGTGATGCTCCTGACCGCCTAGGGTGGCCTATGTGCTTGCGCCTTGTGGCAGACACCACCGCTCTGGGCTGGGGTCCGGACTGGGGGCACGGTGCTGAAGTCCCCACATCACCAGCGTGTGAAGCCTGGGCTGTGACCAGCCTCGTGAGCCCAAGTGGAGAATTCAAAGTGCATCTAAAGAAGGTGGGGGAGCATCAGAGCATCACCTAGTCCCTGGGGAAGTAAATACCCTTCCTACAGAGCTGGGCCACCTCCCAGATGCTGCCCACAGCCAGCCCCTCTTCTCTGCTGAGGCGCTCACCGCCCAGGCCAGTGCAGGAATCGGGATGAAGACCAGGATTACCAGGGGCAGCAAGGCAGGAAGAGGGTGCTGACAGCAATCTGAAGATCTCGGGTGAGCCAATACTCCAGAGCCCTGACCAAGTCTGGGCGTGGGCCGATGCTTTCTCTCTTTGACCCTGAATCCAAGGCCTTAAGGAGCAGGGGAGAGCTCTTCTCACCACATCTAGATCAAGCAACCTTTCACGGAGGGTGGGCAACGGTCCTCTTACACCAGAATCAGGTTCAGGGTACTTACTAATCCTGCAGATTCCTATACACACCCAGACTTCTGGAATCACATTCTCTGGAGGTGAGGCCCTGGAACCTGCATGCTGAACCCACTCTGGAGGTGGTCTTTGACAAGCACTGATGAAGATCCCAGTCAGGCTCAGCCTAAGACTTCCGGGTTGGGGAGCACCCTCCCTACCCCCGGCCTGGAGCAGGCTGCATCGACCCCATCAGGGGGCGAGTGGGGGAGATTCAGGCATAGGTGAAGGACCAGGTGTGCATCGCAAGGGGAGGGTCGCTGCACCCTCTTGTCGCAGCCGTGCATGTCACCGGGGAGTGGGCCATGCCGCGGCAGCAGGGCCGCAGTGGGGACGGCCCGGGTGAGGAACCAGCCATCATGGGGCATCTGGCCTCCTGTCCTCAGGGACAACAAACAGGGCGATAGCGATGAGCTCTAAGCGGCTTCAGAGCAGAAGGGGTCCTGACCTTCCCATGCCTTTCCCTCAGGCACGGGAGGGGGCGGGAGAGGAGGCACCTGGCCGGTGGCCCAGCCCAGCCAAGAGGGGCAGGAGCAGGAAGCGACCCAGGGCTGGGGCTGGCTGGTCCAGGTGTGGGCAGACCATGGGGAGCATGCAAAGAAGGCAGCAGAGGGGCAGTCGCCTGTCTCCCTCAGCAGGAGGCGACGGAGGGGCCAGGGCCAGGGCCTCCCTCAAGGCTGCCCTCACGGGGATATCACGGGGGATAAAGCTCAGCTGCCAACGTGCCTGGCACCATGGAAGCCTGGGAGAGGACGCTCTGAGAGATCCCTCTCTCTCCTGACTCCCAGTTTCCACCTCCCCACGAGTCAGTGCTCCCACCAAGCTGAAGGATGGCACTCAGATGTGGGGCTCCCACCAGGGCACACCAGCAATGCCCTCTTCCTCTCCCGTGGCGCCAGCGGCCACCTAAGGTGCTGCACGGCTGCCTGCTGCAGCGCAGGCCTTCACCTGCAGGCCTCATGGGCTCAGGTCACGGGGGTGGCGGCAGCCGGGGCCTCCCACCAGCCCCACCGGCTCCCCATGGAGCGGAGTCTCCAGAGGCCGCTGTACAGGCACCAGGGCCCAGCGTTCTTGCTTCAGGAGGGAGGAGAGGGTTTGCAGAAGGCCACACAGACAGCCAATGGCAAAGCAAGGAGGAGGAATCCAAATTCCTGATTCCACACCTAACTCCTCAGGCAGCAGTGACAGGAGAGCTCAGGATGCCTCCGCAGCACAGGTGGGGCCAGGAACCAGGGTCCGCTCCCTCACCTGCTGCGGTCAGGGTCAGAGTTGGTTCTCACTGAAGACTGACCCATCGGAGGCTGGGGACCCAGGGCCAAATCCACACATGAGAACCACGAGGTGGGGAGGTCCTCGAGGGCAGGGAAGGGCCGCCTTGTTGGTCTTTGTGCTCAAGCCTAGCGTGGTTCCCAGTACACATTGACACTGACAGATGAATGAATGAGTGTGAGTGAATGAATCAACCCAGCCAGAGGGTGGGGGGCTTGGTGGACTCAGGATTTTGCACGTGCCTCACCTCCTGCATCTGTGAGGATGCCAGGCATTGGGCTGGGGGCAAGCCAGGGGCAAGAGAGCAAGGAAGCGCCCGAGGAGACGAGAGACAGGTAAGCAATAAGCAGCTCGGTGGTGCATGCTCCTTCTCAGGCCAGACCCCTGTGTGACCGTGAGCAAATCCTTGTCTGCCCCAGCCTTGGTTTGTGCAGCAGGAGCAGGGTTGGACTGAATGATGCCAAGTTGCTCACACCACCCCCGTGACTCTCCCGGCTGCGGAGAAGCACAGCTTCAGCATAGGAGAGTGGAGAGGGTGGGCAGGGGCACCTGGCCTGCGGGAGGGAGAGGCTCCCGGACGCTGGGTCCCCAGAGACCAAGCGCCAGAGGTAACTGGCTGTGACAGAGGAGCCAGCCAGCAGTCAATTCTGTTCAATAAAACTCTGTTCATCTAGGAGTTGCGTAAACAGGCAGCTTCCCTGCGGGTCCGAGGCACTCTCTTCCTTTCTCCTTCAGCCAGCCTCTGCTCGGCCCTGCCCCTGCTCGGCCCAGCCCCAGCCTGGGCCAGCCACCAAACAGCCCTAAGTCTCTGGCGCAAGGCAGATAGCCAAGGGTTAACTGCCCGCCCAGATGAGGGCCCAGGTTCCGGACAGCGGGAGGCGGAGGGAGCGGGAATCACTTAGCCTCATTAGTCCAAATTAAAGTCAGGAGTGAGATGACAATTACAATTTGCAGTGGGCTAATTGTTTTCCCCCAGAAGCTGATCGTTGTGCAGATGGGGGAAATTAATTGTTGGGAGTCCCAGGTGGATTGGCTTTGAACCCAGCCGCCGCAGCAGTCCCTGCCTCCTCCCGGGCCAGCCTGCAGTCTACACCACCCCTCGGGCCGCCATCTAGCTTGAGGCTTCTGCCCGCTGGGGGTCCTCAGGCAGGGAGACACTGAGCATCTGGGGGCTGCGGGAGGAGGGGGGGACACTGGCAGAGAGGCTGGGCTGGTCAGAAGTCGGTGCCAAGGGCACTGGAGCTGCGGGCATCTCCCTGCCCGACCTCCTGCTATCTGCTCCATGGCGGGGCAGGCTCTGAGAAGCCTCGTGCGAGTTGCAGAACTTGCCCTTTCCACCGGGCGGCCAGCAATCACTATAACACTCATCGAACAAACTGTGTGCCACGCCTACCGCATGCCCAGCACTGGGAAGGGCCGGGGACACTGCAGGGCAGGCAACACAGATGCCGTCCTGCTCGTGTGGCACTTGCATGGGGAGGAGAGGGACACACAATAAGCAGAGACTAAATGCCCACGCAAGGAAGATGTCTGCTAGTGGCAAGGGCTCTGAATGAAGGCGGGAACCGGCATGCCCTCCAACCCGGAAATCTGCTGCATCTGTTACCTTTTGCACAGCAAAAGGGACAATGCAGATGTGACTACGGTTGTGGACTCTAAGGGGCAGCGCCCTGGATTATTACGTGAGGCTCACCTGGTCACAAGAGTCCCTAAATGCAGGAGCTTTGAACAGCTGAAGCGGAGGGGGAGTCCAGGCACGCAGGGACTTCGGGTCCTGTTGCTAGTTTGGAGGCACAGGGGCTATGCCCAGGGCTGAAGAGAGGCCTCTGGACGCTGACAGCCAGTATGGAAAAAGGGACGTCAGCCCCACGCCTGCAAGGAGCTGGGCTCCACCTGCCACCCGCCTAAGTTCACAGGTGGGTTCCCCCAAGAGCCTCCAGATGAGGCGTCCAGCCTGGCTGACAGCTTGATTTCGACCTTTTGAAACCTGAAGCAGAGAAACCACGAGAACCAACCCAGATGGACTGCTGACCTACATGCTGTGAGACCACAAATGCATGTTGCTTTAAGCCACTAAATTTGGGGTGGTTTGTTCCAGGAGCAATAGAAAACCAACCCAGGAACAAAACAGAGTGACAGTATCATGACTTGCTGGGGTCTGGGAAGACCTCTCTGAGGAGGGACTAGTGGACCCAGACCCGAATGAGAAGGGGGAAGCAGAGGACGATGACCAATCTGTCCCCAGTCCCCAGTTTTAAAGTTCAGAATCCCCAAAGCCCCCAGTCCTGAGCAAACCAAATGGTTGCTCACTGGGAGGCAGAGGGGAGAGCAGGTGAAGGCTCTGGGGTGGGGCTTTCCGGTGACCCGGCCCTGAACGCGTCCCGGGGGAAGTCACAGCAAATACCAGAGCAAGTGACAGAGCTGCGGGGCCTCCAGCTCAGGACAGGACCCGCCCAGAGCGCTGGCAGGCTCCTCCCAGAACACCGTCCTCCCGGCGGTGGGCCGGGCCAGTCCTCCCCTGGGCGCTGCCCTCGCCCCTGCTCTGCCGCCTCTCCAGCTGGCCCCCGCCAGGGCCCAGGTGCCTGCTGCCGCTTCCCCAGAGGGTGGGGCACAGGGCCAGTGGCTCACAGCAGGGCAATTCTTTAATTAGCGAGACAATGAGAGGCTGGAAGAAGGGAAGACAGAGGTCGCAGATGAGAGGCTGGAAGAAGGGAAGACAGAGGTCGCAGATGGCTTCACGCCCTGTCAAAACGTGCCTGGGGGCCTGAAGGAAGCTTGAGGAAAGAGGACTTGCGGAGGTGGCAGTCCCGCCTTTCAGTTCAGTTCAGTCGCTCAGTCGTGTCCGACTCTTTGCGACCCCATGAATCGCAGCACACCAGGCCTCCCTGTCCATCACCATCTTCCAGAGTTCACTCAGACTCACGTCCATCGAGTCGGTGATACCATCCAGCCATCTCATCCTCGGTCGTCCCCTTCTTCTCCTGCCCCCAATCCCTCCCAGCATCAGAGTCTTTTCCAATGAGTCAACTCTTAGCATGAGGTGGCCAAAGTACTGGAGTTTCAGCTTTAGCCATCATTCCTTCCAAAGAAATTCCAGGGCTGATCTCCTTCAGAATGGACTGGTTGGATCTCCTTGCAGTCCAAGGGACTCTCAAGAGTCTTCTCCAACACCACAGTTCAAACACATCAATTCTTCGGCGCTCAGCCTTCTTCACAGTCCAACTCTCACATCCATACATGACCACTGGAAAAACCATAGCCTTGACTAGACGGACCTTAGTCGGCAAAGTAATTGTCTCTGCTTTTGAATATACTATCGAGGTTGGTCATAACTTTTCTTCCAAAGAGTAAGCGTCTTTTAATTTCATGGCTGCAGTCACCATGTGCAGTGATTTTGGAGCTCCAAAAAATAAAGTCTGACACTGTTTCCACTGTTTCCCCATCTATTTCCCATGAAGTGATGGGGCCAGATACCATGATCTTCGTTTTTTGAATGCCTTTACAGGACCCCATCCTCCGCCAGTGCGGTGGGTTCCCTCCAAACACTGGAAGCACGCGGGGAGCCAGAGCTGCGTAGTAGTACAGCAAAGGGCCTCAGCTACAATTCCGGCTCTTTGTCGCATTAGCTGTGTGATGTCTGGCAAGTTAATTGTTCTGGGTCTGTTTGCTCTTCTGTACAATTAGAGTAATACCTACTTTGCTGGCTGGTGGTTGTAAAGATGAGAGATGTCAGAAAGTGCCCCACGTGGAGTAGGTATGGGATAAGTGGGAGCTATTTCGATTATGAGCACTGAACCTCCCAACCCTAATCCCAGCCCCCTGAATCCATTTCTCAAATCAGAGTGCACCCAAGAATCAGTTGGGAGTGCTTGTTAACATGCAACTATAAGTCCGTGATGGTGCAAGCCCAGGGGTGGAGCCCAGAAACCTGCAGACTGAACTCACTTCTAAGCAGGTGATTCTGATGCAGGCGGCTGGGTCCACAGCTGCTATCCCAGGCCAGCATCTGCCTCCTGCGGGAAAGAGCTGGCCCACGTGGTCCAGCACCACACCTATCTCAGAAGTTGCCTCCACAGAGGGAAGGAGCTGGCTGGGAGGCGGAGCCTTTACCCACCCCTACCCTCAGGCGCAGGCGTCTGCCGGGGCAGCCTCCACACCTAAGTAAGGTGAGTTGGTGCTCAGCCTCCTGAGACGCGTGTGCTGAGAGCCTCGGGCGGTCAGAGCTCACCTCAGGCACCTCATTCTGCCTCCTGGCTTTTCAGTGGAAGAAACCGAGGCCCAGAGCAGGAGGAGACTGAGCAGGGCCCTCACCGGAGCCTGGCTTCTGAATCTGAGCTGTAAGGTCAAAGCCACGTGACCACCGGTCCCTCTCAGCGGTGCAGATCTGTGTTTGGGGAATTACTACTCCAGGAGTCGCCTCCACTGGCCCCGGGTGGAGGAAGCCCAGGCCTGACTGCCTTCCTTGACCACTTCTCTCATTTCCAGGCCAGCAGATCTGTAAAACTCTGACGGCGTCCCTATTCCCAGGTCTCATTCACTTTCCGGTCTACGTTTGGTAGGAATTTTGTTCTTTCCTATTTCTGTTTTCCTCCTCCCTTTCTCATTCCATAGATTCATCCAAGCTTTGGTTCTGTGCCTGCTCTCTGTGGGCAGTAGGGGTATGCACGATGGACAAGAGCCAGCCCTTCCCTGGGGAAGTTCTCGGCCTAGCAGAGCAGACAGACAGATGCTGGTGTGATACAGCCCCAGAGGCAGCAGCGTGTCACAGGGGCGCTGCAGTGGGAGTAATGGAGGGGAGAGCCAGCCGAGGGACTCCTCTCTGCCCTCTGCGACTAGTTCCTGCCTTCATCTCTCAGCATGAGATGACATGTATGTAGGTACGTAGGTGTGGTATAGCATTGTTCCTGAAAAGTGAGGAAAACACATGGAGGAGGTTTGAATAATTTCCTTTTTCACCTCCCAATTCCAACTAACCGATACTAATATTTTGGTGCAGGTCCTTTCAGGCTTTTTCCTATGGTAGCAAACATTCCCACTGTTTGTTCCTCTGCCTGGGTTTCACGTCATCTTTCTTGTTTTGGTGGGGCACACCGGCAAGTTACTTTTTTGAATAAGAGGTGAGTTTCTTAACAATTGGCATGCTTGAAAATGTCTTAATCTCCATAATTAATTGATGGATTGACTGAAAATATAATTTCAGATTTTAAAAACCTTCCCTCCTGTGTTTGGAGGAATCTTTCCATTATCTGCTGGCTGCCAGGGTTCTGTTGAGAAGTCTGCTGTTATCCTACAGCCTGTAGAATCTTCACTTTATCACCGATATTTTGAAATTTTAAAATGTGTCTTTGTGAGGGCCTTTTGTCACTAATTATGCTGGCCACCTAATGGATTCTTGTGATCTGGAAAGTAATCATTTTCCTTTAAGAAATATATTTTAAGTTTATAAGAGTTCATTCTTGTTCTTAACATTTTCACTGTCTGCAAATCACCCAAATGTCCATCAACCGATACATGGATAAATAAAATGTGAAATATCCATACACGCAATATTATCCAGCCATAAAAAGGAGTGACATACTGATAATGCCACAATATGGATGAATCTTGAAAACATTACGCTAAGTGAAAGAAGCCAGACACAAAAGCTGCATGTTGCATGATTCCACTTATGAAATGTCCAGAACAGGTAAATGGACAGAGAGTAGATTAGTGGTTGCCAGGGGCAGGGGGAAGAAAGAATAAGGAGTGATTGCTTTCGGATGTGGGGCTTCTTGGGGATGATGAAACATTCCATAATTACATAGTGGTGATCTGACCTTGCAGATGCCACTAAGACCCATGAAACTATTCATTTTTAAAGGACCAATTTTATGGTATGTGAATTATCTCTCAATTTTATTTTTTAAAAGGGTACTTGTTCTTTGGGCAAAAAAAATCCTCCCTTATTTCTCTGAGGATTTCAATCATGATGGTGGTGGTGTTTACATTTTCTTTTGCTCCCTGCATATGTTTACTGTCTTCAATTTATGTTTATTTTGGCTAATGCTTTTTTATTTTGGATGCCTTCCTTAAAAATCTAGTGGTGCTTGGCTGATGGCTCATATTTACGAGTGAGGCATCTGGAAGCTGACTGGAAGCTCTCCGTGCATGTGTGGATTTCACCAAGGGAGGTGTCATCGGAGCCCCCCAGATGTCACTGTTTGCCCAGTCACTGGCATTCCTAGAGCCAACAGGGAGAACAGGGCAGGGGGTCTCCCCATTCAGCTTGCAAACATTCAGCAGATGCCCATTTTTCAATAAACTGCTTCATCTCCACCCATGCTTGTACCCGTGTTCCCAAGCTAGCACTTCTTGGGTTCAGGCTTTCTGGAGAACAGTGCTCTCCAGGATGCTACTTGGTGGTGAAAGGGTGAGGAATCACTCTTCTGCTTCTGGCCCTCCACCTTACCCTATCATCAGATGTCACTGATTTCTGAGCCTCTCTGTGGTTCAATGGCAGGAATCTGTCCATTTCTCATTGGCCTCTCCATCGGGGATCTCTGGGTTCTACTTGCTCCATCAAGCCAAGTCAGTTAGCTTCTCAACTTCCAAAGCTGCACAGACATCACCGACTCACTTTCATCTCCTGTCCCTCACCCTGTGGGCTTGCACCCCTTCTCCACTCTTGTTTACACGCGGCAGCAGAGAGAAACATGGTGAGTTCAGTCACCCCGTTCCATCACAGCCCCTCTGTGCTATCTGCTGTTTGACAAGCAGTAGACACTTGGCATTCTCAAGTTTATCATAAAGTGGCTTACACTGCAACCAGCAGCTGACATCTGACATGAAATAGTGCATGGCGTTGACTTGCAGGCTGTTGAGTCTGATTCAGGGAAACCTCCTGGCAAGCTGAGAGTTAGGTAACTTTGCCCTCACTAGCTCTCCTCGTCACATTTCTCAGCCATATGTTACTATGTTTTACAGGGGAAATTATAGGGTAGTTTTTAATCCATTGGTTCATGACGGGCTATGATGTCTCCCTTGAGAATGTCAAGGGTCTAGTGTATCTCTGTCACTACAGAAACTTGTTCCCTGGTGACAATCAGGCTTAAAGACATTCACAGTGGTGGGATGCACATCAATTCTGGCTCTGGTAACGGGCAGTCCCTGGAGAACTGGCCATACTCACCCTCACGGCCGGTTTCACCCTTCAGGGTGTCTCCTAGATGTCCTCTCTCCACGAGCACCTCGCCCCACCCTAGCAAGGGGCCTGGCTTGAAGCACTTCAGCTCAGAGAATGCAGAGGCAGAGGGGGAGTCTGTCTGACCCACCAAGATCGGATCGTCCAAGGCCTCCTGGAACTGCTCCCAAATCCAGCCCCCTAGCACTTCTGCTTCCTGCTAACCCAAGCAAGGGAGAGTTGGCTCAGAGTTCTTTCTGTGGCCACCAGTTCTTAACCAACTTTCAGAGTGAGGAAGAGGAAAGGAAATGGATGGCTTTTAAGTTACATGTTGTTTGGCTTTGAACTGCAGACCCCAGCATATTTACTATGTGAATGAACTAATAGGGTTAAGTGCTTACAACAGCCTGGCTCCTGGTAAGTGCTTTACAAGTGTCTGCTGCTGTTATTATTATTACAAAAGCTGTATTTAGCTTACATCCATAAGAAAACAAATTTGCATTACCGCCTCTCTGCAACTCCCTCAGCTCTGAAAACGTATAAGGTCCCACAACCCAGGGATTGAGAACTTCTGGGTCTTTGACTCCTCTTCACAAACAGCAAGTAAACGATCCTTCAAACATTTTGCTTGTTGGCTCTCCTCGTTCACTAGATTGGTGCGCGGCCTCCCTGTCACCCCTGCTCCTTGACACCTCACCTGGAACCAATTAGCTGCTGTCTGTAAAGCACTGATGAGCTCTCCTGGCTGCTCCTTCCGGGCCAGGGGACAGGCAGGCCGCCCCTCCCAGGCCTCGGCCTGCTTTGTACCTCAAGCTCCAGGACGTCCCGGGAGGCTGTGGAGCTCAGACTGCTCCTTCCCCACTGTGTGAGCTGACCCCCGCTCTCCTGCCCATCCTGCTTCTTCCTCCCAGTGTCTCCTTGCTCTGCCAGACATGTCCTCTTACACTTGCTGTCTCTGACCCCATCATCTCGCTTTCTCTCTTCATGTCCCCTGGGCTGGGAGGCCCACAGGGCTCTCTACCTTTACAGTGTGAACACTTAGCATGGGGCTGGGCACACAGATGTTCAAAAAATTCTTTTTCCTTCCTTTTTGAAATAATGAGCTCTTCTTTCTGCATGGTGCTATTCGGCATCTGCTTTGTGTCCCCTACCTGTACCTCCACCCCACCACCAGCTCACACATGCTCACACCCTGCCTGGCTTCCTCTCGAACCCTCTCAGACCGCCCCTCTGCTGGCCTGGGAGCCAAGGAGCCGGTCTTCTCCGTACGGGAGAGCCCTGCGGACCTCGGCGGGAGGGAAGGGCCAGAAGAGGCTGCTCAGCTCTGTGTGTCAGGACTGATACCTACTGATGAGGACTAGGCTTGTTCTGTGCAATTTCCATCTCATTTGTCTTTTCATTTGTAGCTAAAATTGGCCAATTTCATCTGGAGTGTGCCTGGACTCTGGCAATCTGCACACAGCAAATGCGTGTCCCTAGGAGCTGTGACAGCGAGATGGGCAGGGGAACAGGCCTGGGTCCTCTGGCGGCACAGCGCTGGGTCCTGGGCCTCCAGAAACACCAGAGCTTGAAGGATGGCGACCAAACATGACACCTCCAAGACCTGGGGTGGGGGACGGGGAGGAAAGTCCAATGAGGGGGGGTTAGAGTTAAGCTTGGAAAAAATCTGGTGGGTTTTTTCCCCCTTTTTTCTTTGTTCCTATCTCGAGGGGGAGAGTAAAGTACAGGCATTCTCCCTGGTTAACCTGGCCTTTGGGGGTCAACACACAACACGTGTGGAGTACTGTGTCCCAGGGTGCCCTGAAGGATCTGGAGTGTTTGATGGCCGGCCGGGAGGCGGCCTTCACGGACCCTCCATCCTGCTTCTGCGTGCGCTTGGGGATTATTCACTGGATGGCTTCTCCCCAGCAATGCTTTGCTTGTTGCTGCCTCTCCTCTAGGCAATGCAACCAGTGCTCTCCAAATCAGAGCTAATTAGCCCAGCAAATCAGTGCACTCGAGTCATCACCGTACTCTCCGAGGACAAGTGGAAATGCTGTTCGGATTATCCTGCAAGGTGCATGTTGTGTCTGTTGGTGTTTCCTTGGATTATCCACTCTTTGCTTCCCGCCTTCCATCGACTCCCTAATGGAGAGGCAGGATGTAGCCCCGGCAGGCCGGCATTCATCTTCCCCGCCTGACCCTCTCGCAGGCTATTTAGCTGTTGTTGCGAGACCAAGGAGGGGAGAAAAATGAAAGCAGGGCCCAGAGAGCAGTGAGGGCAAGTGGGGCTCTTTTAGAACCAGATCCACTGATAAGTCAGGACAAGAAGAAATGCCCTCAGCCTTTGGGAGGTGGAAGACTCCTCAGATGGCAAGGCCAGATGGATAGACCACCTGGCTGGGCTGTTCGCAGGAGGAGGCGAGGATGGGAAAGTCTCTGGAGAAGTCTAGGAGCCCAGGCCCCAGGAAGTGAGGCAAAGATTACTGGTGTCAATGCCACCCCGTCTTAACGAAAAGATTAGCGATTTTCCCTACCCCGCCCCGTTCCTTTCCTCCCACAGCACTGCAGGAAGAAGAGAAGCCAGCAGACCAGCCGCGTAGCAGACAGCCTGCCGGCCCGCTCCTGGCCCTCTCACTGCTGCCCTGGCACACTCTGAGTGCCCTTTCCCGGACCTGCTTCTCCCTGTCCGCTCCGTCCGCTGACGGGCTGGGCAGGCGCGACCTCCTGTGTCCCCTGGCGCTGGGCCTCCGTCTCCACCTCGCCCAGCAACTCGTCTTCTCTTCCTTAGCTCCATCTTAAGGAGAGAGGTTTTCTCTCTTTAAACACCAACCTCATCCCTTCCCACCTCCAGGAAACTCAGTCCTTCACTAACCCTCTCTCCACCTTTACAACCAACAACAAAAACGCCGTTTTGGTCTGCTCTTCCTCCTAAATAGAGGCTTAGGAAAGAGCCCTGGGAGCTGCTTTCCAGTCTCACCATTCTTCTCAACCTGGCAGCATTTTCTTCGCTCAGCCTCCGGGAGCCCTTGACGGAATCAGCCACTCGGCAAGGAGCCCTTTCTCTGGGCAAGAAGCCCTTTCCCCGTCTTCTGTGCTCCCGGTTCCCACTCCCGTCGAGGACCGGCCTCCTGCAGGCTCTCCCCGCCCTCCTTTGCCCCTCCCTGTTCTCCCCACTTGTCACACTGGCAGCACCACCCCGGTGACCACCAAGCGCTGCAATCTTTTCTCTCCCCTCGGTCCCGAGGCCACCAAACTCCAACTCCGAACACTGGCCAAATCAGACATACCACACCCTCTCCGCGGCGTCGGCCGAGCCCCCAGGGAGCCATCCTCCCAAGACCCATGCTGCCTCTCTACCCACCACTCCATGCTCTGGAGAGAGGCAAGCCAACTGCTCCTTCGAAGCGGCCCTGACCACAGAGAGTGGCCACGCTTTCCCAGGGGTCTGAGGACACCGTCCCAAGGGGCCTGCAGAAAGGTCCCAGTGGCTCTGCGGTCGTGGTCGGACTCTGTGAACTTCTCGCCGGACCGACACTTGCTTTTCTCTAGCGTTTCCTCGCTGAGCCTCTGAGTCAAGGAGGAGCTACCCGAGAGGCACACCCACCGGGGCGACCTCCTCCAGGACACTGTCTCCAGTTAACAGCCTCTCGTTTCCACCAACTGTCACTGGTGTGGGGGCCTGTACCGTTTAGTTTGGTGTTTAAGTCATTGCTTTGAGGCTGGGTCAACACCTTTAGCAGTTCCTGGAGGGCAGGGCTCACCTTTTTTGTTTGACCCTTCAACACGCACCCTTGGTGAGGCCTTGCCGGGACTCCTGGAGGAGGGATGGCACAGGGGCTCGAGCAAGCCCATCCCTTGGGTGCCATGCCCAGGTGGAGACAGGTCCACCTTGCGGGGGCCCTGCCAGTCACTTAATCGCATTTGGGTCCACACCTGAGGCTTCCAACTGCTCCACAAATCCTCCTTAATTAAACCTCCAGATGCCCCTGCTGAGGGACAATAACTCCGGTCCTCTTCGATGGGCAAAAATGCCCTGGTGGCCTCTTGGCTTCGGGTGGGTACTTTCAGGACCCAACCATGGTCTGTGCAGCCTGCTCCAGCCAGCCTGCCTGGAGCAGCTGAGAGGGCGGGGCTGACAAGCAGGAGCTGGAAGGGCCTCTCCATTGTGCTAAAATGAGCCACCTGCAAAGTAGATGCAAAATACCACGCAAATATGGCATAAATTAATTTGGAACCAACAGCTTTGGGCATTTTAGGCAATAAAATGCCAGCCCTCTATGTGATCATATTTACTGCCCCAATTTTCCTTTTCTGATATTCCAAGTGAAACGGAAAGTGCAGTTATGTAAGCTATCAAATGTCTCTCTTGCAAATGTCTAGGCACAGGGATAGGTTAGACATTACTGCTACCTATGTAAACACAGATGCAACTGCATCCACATCCTCACGGCAAACATCACTGAACACCTACTGTGTGTAAGACACCAGGCTGGGAACTAACAGAAGAGCATGAAGTGCCCTCAGCTGAGCTTAGTACAAGAGAGATCTATTTGGTGCCTATTACTAAACCCTTTTTAAATGCTGGTAGTTATGTGACCCTAGGCAAGTGAGTTTTCTCACCCGAAAATGGAGTAATGCAAATACACTTCAGAGGGTGAGTAGTTAAACTGTAGCACATCCCTATCAGGGAACACCATTCAGCAACAAGGAGGAGCCAACTGCTGATACAGGGAACAACCTGACTGAACCTCAAGGAAACTGGGCTGATGGGAAAGAAGCTAATGGCAAAGGATATAGACTGTATGACCCCACTGATGTAACATCTGTGAAATAACACCACCATAGAGATGGGGGACATGTTAGAGGTTGCCGGACGTTAGGGATGGGAGTGTGTGGCTATGAAGGTAGCAGCAGGGAGCCCTGTGACCGTCCAGTTAAGGATCTTGATTGTAGTGGTGGTTACACAAAGCTACATGCACAAATGAAATCTGGATAAACGCTGTGAATTTCATCAGTGTCGGTCTCCTGGTTTTGATATGGAACTATAGCTACATAAGATGTTAATGTTAGGGGAGGCTGGATGAAGCATACTCAGGAATTCCTGGTACACTTCTTTGCACTTCCAGCGAATCCTTACTTATTTCAAGACAAAATGTTTTTCTGAAAATAGGGTATATAGCACCTACAGGATAAGGTTATTTTAAAGTTCAATGAATTAATACATAGCACTTTACCTAGCATCTACAACATGGCAAGCCTTCATTACCTGTTGTTACTTCTTCCTACCAGTTGCTGGGAGAACCACATCAGTAAGTCACAGAGACCTCTGTTCTCAAGGAGCTTCCAATCCAAAACGAGATAGGAAGACACGGGAAAGAGATTTTTCATATGGCATGCTGAGTGCGCTAGTACCAGGGAAGAGGAGTCCAGGCTTCGGGGAAGCTTTCCTGGGAAAGATGTCACCAGAGCTGAGTGCTGAAGCACAGGGAGAGCCAACCAGGTGAGTGTGCATGAAAGGCACCCAGGCAGGAGGAAGAGCAGCGCAAAGCGTAAGGTGTGGCGCGGCGGAGAAGGCGGAGATTTAGGGGGCAGAGAGCGGTAGGGAGGGACTGCAAAGCAGGCAGGAGCCAGGAAGGGAGCCCCGGGAGCCCGGAACCCTCCCTCCGGAGGTGGGCGTGGGAGCCGCTGTCCCGCGCCCGCCTCAGCCACCTTGTCCTTTCGTCTGGATTCCCAGGGCACTCTGCTCCTGGGGTCCCCAGGGCCTGACCGGTCCCGCTGTCCTGCGCTGAACAGGGGACCCTAAGTGCCTGGGAAAGGTGAGAGGCCCGTGCAGGCTCCGCAGAGCCCACTGGGATCACCCTGAGCTGCTCAGCAGGTAAATCTACACAAACCACATTGCACATCACATTCCAACCCACCTCCTCCTTCCCGACCCATGTAGGTCTGTCTGTTTCTCTTTGGTACCACTCCTTCTACTCCTACTGATAACCCAGAACTTGTCTCTGTTTAGAATACAAGCAAGAATGAAGCAGGGCAGAGAGCACAGAAGTGGGGCCACACGCACTAGGTTTGAGCTTGACTCTTCACTGACCAGTCCCATGGCTGCAAGTAAGCCACTAAACCTTTCTGAGCAGCCATTTCCTCTGCTGTGAAACAAGTGATCATAACACACACCCCAGCTTCCTCATAGGGGTGGCTCAAAGGCCTTTAAAAAATACCATGATGACGTATGTGAAAGAGCTTTGTAGGTTGCAAACAAATGTCCAGATGGGGAAGATGACTGCTATTGTTCCTGAAAGAACTATGGTGAAGAAGAGTCTAGCCCTCTGGCTGGAAAGTCGGAGTACATCTTCTTTGAAGCTAGGCAAAGTCTTTAGCTGGGGTAGGAGAGTGAAGGGAAAGGAGACAGGAACATCAACCCTGGTTCCTTTTACATTAGAACACAGGTAAGGCAGTGGTCATCTGGTCTACCAATGCTGCATTTGCGGTTGGCTTTTCCCATCACCTTTTCTCATGAGATCCTTTTTGTATTTAAAGATCTTTCACTAAACTCCCCAAATAATTTTTGTATACCTAATCTGTGTTACAAAAGTGAACTTAACGGCCAGTGTCTCTCACGGGGTCACAGTCTTGTGGCAGAGACAGACATTTGTCCAACAAGCACCCAAGCATCAGTTCAGTTCAGTCGCTCAGTCGTGTCCGACTCTTTGTGACCCTGTGAATCGCAGCACGCCCAGGCCTCCCTGTCCATCACCATCTCCCAGAGTTCACCGAGACTCACATCCATCGAGTCCGTGATGCCATCCAGCCATCTCATCCTCGGTCATCCCCTTCTCCTCCTGCCCCCAATCCCTCCCAGCATCAGAGTCTTTTCCAATGAGTCAACTCTTCCCATGAGGTGGCCAAAGTACTGGAGTTTCAGCTTTAGCATCATTGCTTCCAAAGAAATCCCAGGGCTGATCTCCTTCTCCTGGTTGGATCTCCTTGCAGTCCAAGGGACTCTCAAGAGTCTTCTCCAACACCACAGTTCAAAAGCATCAATTCTTCGGCGCTCAGCTTTCTTCACAGTCCAACTCTCACATCCATACATGACCACAGGAAAAACCATAGCCTTGACTAGATGGACCTTAGTCAGCAAAGTAATGTCTCTGCTTTTGAATATACTATCTAGGTTGGTCATAACTTTTCTTCCAAGGAGTAAGCGTCTTTTAATTTCATGGCTGCAGTCACCATCTGCAGTGATTTTGGAGCCCAAAAAAGTAAAGTCTGACACTGTTTCCACTGTTTCCCCATCTATTTCCCATGAAGTGATGGGACCAGATGCCATGATCTTCGTTTTCTGAATGTTGAGCTTTAGGCCAGCCTTTTCACTCTCCTCTATCACCCTTAAGAGGCCATTTAGTTCCTCTTTGCCTTCTGCCATTAAAGTGGTATAATCTACATATCTGAGGTTGTTGATATTTCTCCTGGCAATCTTGATTCCAGCTTGTGAGTCATCCAGCCCAACATTTTACATGATGTACTCTGCATAGAAGGTAAATATGCAGGGTGACTATACACAGGCTCCAGGCACTCCTTACCCAATTTGGAAACAAGTCCATTGTTTGATGTCCTGTTTTGTTATTTCTTGACCTGCATATAGGTTTCTCAGGAAACAAGTAAGGTGGTCTGATACGCCGATCTCTACTGCATATCTGAGGTTATTGATATTTCTCCATGCAATCTTGATTCCAGCTTGTGTTTCTTCCAGTCCAGCGTTTCTCATGATGTACTCTGCATATAAGCTAAATAAGCAGGGTGACAATATACAGCCTTGACATACTCCTTTTCCTATTTGAACCAGTCTGTTGTTCCATGTCCAGTTCTAACTGCTGCTTCCTGACCTGCATACAGATTTCTCAAGAGGCAGGTTAGGTGGTCTGGTATTTCCATCTCCTCCATCTTACCACCTCCCAAAAGCATGGGTGATAAATTATGCTTCTTTCAGATGATAAGTAATATGGTAAGAATATTAACAACAAGCTTTTCTTGAGTACTTCTATGGATCAGATATTTTTCTAAGCATTTTCTGAGTGTTATTCCATTTAATCCTCACAACTTCCCTGTGAGATAGGAACCGTTATTATCTCATTTTACTGAGGCTTGAGGTGCTTAAGTAACTTGCTCAAGATCACAGAGCTAGTCAGTGGAAATAACTTCCATTTTCTGGGTGCTTATGGTAGACCGGGTACTGTACTGATCACGATGAACTGATGATCTCATTTCATAGTGCTTTTAACCCTCAAGAGGTAGCCCCTCAGCTCCTCCTCTTGCACCCCACCGTGTGAATCCTGCTGACACTCAGGCTGCCCTTGAAGCAGGCTTCCTGACTATGGCAACACTACCAGGCTCGGTAAGGTATTATCAGGATCCCACCTGGCTTCATTAGGATCAAGTCCTCCAGGGCCTTCCCAGGGTTGTGCCAACTGTAAGGAGTAGAACCAGATTTTCTGATGCAGTTCCTTTCTGTGCTGACCTGGCTCCTTTATCTGACTTGGCCAACAGCCTCCTGTAGATGGGGATCTGAATGTGTAGGAGGATGTCTTTATTTAATTTTCAGTTTATTCATTTTCTATTTTAAAAACAGAGCTGTTTAACGGGTACAGAGCCTCAGAAGAAGAGTAAGTTCTGGAGCTGAGTGGTGGTGATGGTTGCAAGACAGTGTGACTGTAGTTAATATTATTGAACTCTGCACCTAAAAATGGTTAAAATGGTAAATTTTATGTTGTATGTATTTTACCAGAATTAAAAAAACACACATACGGGTCTGCTTTTCTAACACAACAGTAAGTCTGGGTTGGTTCAGCTCCTTGATGATGTCACTAGGATCTCAGAGTCTTTTTCTCTTTACTGTCTTAGCATGATGGTTTCTATCCTGGGTTCAAGGTATCCTCTGAAACGTCTTAAATTTCATCTGCTCAAGAGAGGAAGAAGGAGGGGAAGGGGGATACTAGCCATGGCTCTGGTTTTTTAAATCAGGTAAACCCTCAGAAGAGTTTTCTTCTACTTCATGGGCCAGAACTGGGTCTCACAGCTTTGCTCAGAAGCAAGGGCAACTGGAAAAGTGATTACTTAGCTTCCCAACTTTTGAGCTGAGGAGGTGCATGAGGGACGAGGGCCTCTGGGAGTGAGAACTGATTATGTCTGGTGCTCTGCCAAAGGTCACATGGTCACACAGTAGGGCTGGCCAGGCCCAGGACCCAGGCTCTGGGTTCCCCATCCTGAGCTTTTTGCTGGGACATTTGATGAATTTGTAGTGGCTATTTTCCCAATAAAAAGGACTGTCCTGGAGAGTATCTTTCAAAGAGGAAAACTCTCCATAGCTTATATGTAACTGAAATTAATCAACTGCTAAGAGGTAGTGTTAGGGAAGCACTGGGCATTGGTGGAGCCAGGACACCTGAGCGGTGCCCCAGGCTGGCCGGAAGTTTTGGGAAAGGTCCCCATGTCTCTGTGCTGATGAGGTGTAATTATATTTTTCTTGGTTAGTGTTGTTCATTAAGTGCCCAGTAAGTGTTTTGGTATCTCTAGATGAAAGGTACTCAGGAGGATACATATAGTTACTATTAACCAATCATGTGCTATCAAGAGTGGGCTTATCACACAAGATGATATGTTTCAAATGTTGAATTAAGATGACAGAAACTTCACAACATCTGTCCAGACCAGGAGAGTAGTGAAGTTGGGGGTTCAGGGGACACTTAAAATAAGGAATGTAAATAAGCATCCCTATTATAATTACCTTGCCATTGCAAGGGAGCCAGATGTGTACACGTGGCTTTTGAAGATAGAGAATGGACACCATTCTCTTTAACTCCACCACTTGTTCTTTCCATGGGAGGAATCAAAGAGGAACTGGCAGGCCCTGGCCATTTTTTGAGCCCAGAGTAGGCACATCTCTTTCTCTATCAAACCTTCTTGGGTGACTCCAGATTATACCAATCCATCTTCATTCTTACCCCAGGGCGCCATATACAGTGAACATATTAGTACTTAGTGGTGTTGAAGTTAACTTTTCATCTGAGTCTTTTAAGCTTTGCCAGGAGTGGGCACTGTTTGGGGGCAGCAACACAAGGATCTTTGGAACTGCTCAACCCCAGGGCCCAAGCAGTTGGCCAGACACACTGTAAACCCTCAATAAACATCGGAGCTGGACTTATGGGATGGGCTGCCCATGGCTCTACCAGTTGGGAATTTTTTTTCATGATGCTTTGGAAACCAGTAGGATTGATTCCCGGTTAGAAGGTGAAGCCAGAATATCCCATCCCTGAAGGGGCATGATGCAGTTGAGTGCCCTCACAGAGTCCCCTGTGGTCAGGCCACAGGGAGACTTCCTGAGCTCAGCAAGACACCGACTTTCCTATAAAGGGAAAGGGTCCATTCTGCAAAACCAGAAACGAAATTGCTCCAAGGTGGGGTGATTCTTCAACAACAGGGGAAAAATAATGCAGCCCTGATCAACGTGGGAATGGCATACCCAGTCAACTGAGAAAGTCCAAAATATTATTGCAAAGAAGAATTATATTTTTATTAGTTCACCATCAGAATATAAAAATAAATAAGTAAACAGAAAACAAATGGAGTCATTTTACCAAAAGCACATTCATTACTTAAAAGTATCATTTTAATGGCTTGGCACTTTCTGGTTATATCTGCTTGTCATATTCTCTCATGCTGACAAGTAAGAGATTCTTGGCTGTTTTCTTTGCATCCGTCTGCTTCTTTGTGTGGCTGTTAAGGAACAACTGGCAATTCTGACAATTTTATGTCCTTAGCCATAAGTACACTTGTCTTCTCTCTTGAATTGTAAGTTCTTTGTATTTTCCAGACACTAACGATTTTTCCATATCACTCTCCTATGTCTTACAGATAGAAGGCGGTGGGGGCTGCCAGAAAGGCTGAAGCTGAATTTCAATTTCAATCATCTTTTAAAATTCTAAGTTCAGGTATCCAAAGACTAAACTTGCTTAGAGGTGCAGAAAGCCCTGAGTTATCACCACCACTTCAAGGAAGTCTTCATGGACACGAGAACTAATATCTGCTGTCTGGGACCTTCTCAGTTTGTGTGTTCATATCTCTGTTTAACTATCTCTTGTGTCCCCATCCATCACAAATATATTATGGTGCTGGCATCAGAACATTGTGTTCTTACTGGTTGTCATAAAACTGATGCACTTGCAGCCTCAATTGAAAAGTTGTCAGTATAAATAATACATAAATTCACATTTTGCATAATAAGGCCCATTCCTTATATCAGGTCATGAGTGTATGAAACATATCTTGGCACACAAATGTTAAATAACAGTAATAAATTAATAAATACATAAATTACTTAAATATTTAAATAACATAAAAGTCAGCTGTGACCTGCTAGCTGGAAACACTATAAATAAATTAGCTAATTGTTTCAGTGGGCATTTAGCATTTAAATATAAAAATACAGCAAAGACATCTTTATAATCTTAAAAAAAAAGCAAACTGGTAGAAAATATCTTTGGGGAGGTCTGTTCCGTCATGTCTTTTAAAAATTTAGCATAATGTCTTCCACTTTTCCTCTGAGGTTTCATCCTGAGGTTAGAACCTGGAAAAGAACGCCGAGCATCTATGTGGATTCAAAATTCAGTAGCAAACCCTTATTTCACACAACACATTATTTGAGCAGTTGGGTTTTGGGGATTCCGTGTCAGAAGGGTCCTCTCCTTCCTTATGTGGCCTAAGATTTTGCTGGTGATTTCTCTTGGGATTTTTCTTAAAAGACCATCTATCTGATTATGTCATCTCCTTGCTTAAAGCCCTTCAGTGGCCCCAGGGGTCGCTGGATAAGATTGTAATTCCTGGAAACAGCTTGCAGGCCACTTGTTCTCTGACTTTCTGCTACTTCTCTCTCTTTGCCTTCCCTTCTGGAAGGGCGGGACCTGTGCCTGCTTTCTTTACTGTAGTGTCCCTGTGCCCAGCACTGTGCTTGGAATACTGTGGGCATCAAACGAACACCCATTAATGAACAAATGTACGTTTCTATCTCTGGCGACTGTGTGTTGGGCACCGTCCCCGCTTCCTGCCCCACACCATCCCCACCATTGTCCTGACCGTGGGTACACTGAGTGGACAAGTCTGGGCTGGGCTTTGCTGGCTTGCTCACCTAACTGCAGGACACAGATGCCCATTCACTCCAGAATGAGCTGTAGTAGCGGTCTCGGGCTTGCACGCGGATGTTGGCATCCTTGTGGCATGTGACTTTGGCTGAGGTTTGGTCCGTGAAGAGTTTCTGCAAAGGAGAGGGAACTTTTTGACAACGCAATCACAAGGTAGGCTGGGGATATTTTGGCAAGTACAAGTCTCCCAAAACATCCACATCTTAGTCTCAGGGCACTACTCTCGGAATTCACAGCGGGTATGTAGAACTTGCGCCACCTACTGACAGAAGCTCTCAGCATAGACACGTTTTTTTCTACCTTGTAAGCCCAAAGCCTGGAGGAAGAAATTGGTCTAGGCTTCATTTTTTCAGCACAGTTGCCTTGCTTGAACACCCCATGTACACTCACCTAGTACTAGGCCAGTGGCAGGCTGAGAAAGATTTCCTCTAGCTGTTCCCTGGATATTCTGAAATTCTATAGTCTTATCCTTTTATCAGTAATATCTTTGTTCAAACCCAGGCATTGCTGTTTATTAGCTATGTGGGCACAGGAAAATGTCTTAGTCTCTCTGTATCTCAGTTCCTTATTTATAAAAGAGAGATAATCATAATAATCACTCCATTATAGAATTTTATAAAAGTTAAAGTAGCAAAGTATTTAATCATGTAGAAAATGCTCTGTAAATACTACTACCTATTAATACTATATATTAATAATATATTGAGAAGCACATAGCAAGATTTTAAATAAGATCTAGGTAAAATCTACTGAATAGCCCTTCCTTTCCAGAAAAAAATTCTCAGGGAGTTCCTGAATCATCGAATTTCTACCACATATAAACACTATACTGAATAAGGCCTTTCTTTATCTAGTGATTTCTAAAACTGGTGTCCAAGGAGTATTTGGATCTATAAAAGGGCCTCTAGGAACTTGAGATTATGATGCTCAGGCAAGGAAGTTTGAAAGCCAATGTCTGAGACAACATTCTGTGCAATAAGATAATTTCACAAGCTAGGAATTATCTAACACTTTAAGTGAAACATAGCATGAATGTTCTATCACCTACTATATTCATTCATTAGAAACAATTATTTTAGGCTCCTAGAGCCCAGATTTTCTATATCGAGGCCAATTCTGAGAGCAAACATTAATGATCAACCATACTGGTGGCAGTAGGGTCTTAAGTGCATGGCCTTTGTGTCCTGGAGACTGAGTTTGTGTCCCGGTTCTGCCACTTCCTAACTGGGTGACCTTGGGCATGTCACTCCACCTCTCTGAGCTTCAAAGTCTTCACTAGTGAAGTGGTACACATAATACTGCCTGCCTTTCTGGGGTTACTATGAGAATTAAGTGAGATATGCAGGGAAAACCCTCAGCAGAGTTTCAGGCACATAGAAAGTACCAAGTAAACATTAGCTGTTACTAGCATTATTAATCTTCTCCTCGATGTGGGCCTACATAAACCTGACTACAGAACAGATGGCACCTGAACCACATCTTACCTTTTCTCTCTTGTTCTTTCCCTGGACCTGAACACAAAACGTCAGGGAGAAGTAGGAATGTGGGGTGCTCCACGTGTCAGGGTACTCCCAGCTGACCTCCACCTGCCGAGAATTCTTTAGTGGTCTCACTTGCAGGTTCTTGGGTGGGTCTGGTTTGACTGTAGAAGAGAGAGAAACAGTCATTTTCCTAATGGGGCTTTGGGGTAGGGTAGTTTTGGCTTCTGACCCCACTGTTGCTGTTGACCAGCTCTGAGCCTAGGTCCATATAATAGTTACTGAACTTCTCTGATCTCCTGGTTGACAGACATGAGTCACCTCTGCGGGGGATGCTCATGCTGATGCCTGAGGGAGGCAGTCCTCACCAACTGCTGCTTTGGCTGAACCTAAGACAGACTCAGAATCCTTCTCATCACTGTGCAGTTATACAGGCCTTGCGGGGTGGAACCACCTCTGTGTGGTGCTCAGAGAAAAGATCTCAGAGACAACAAGACTTACATCTGGGCTGGCAGTGAAGGACCACCCTCTCTACAATCATTCTTCTCTGCACCAAACTCAGAAAGGGCGGAGCCTCTTGCTGGGGACTAGATGAGAGATTCCCACTTAGAGCTCTCTCTTTCGCCTTTTCATGAAAGCTGACACTGACTTGTCCTGTGGCAGTTAAGCCAACTTGTCTCTATGCTCAGTCACACATTCATTCAATAAAAAGCCCTCATTATGTGCCAGCCACTGGACTGTGCACAGAAAGCACATCCCTGAGTGTCCTCAAATAATATGCCTTCTTCTAGAAGGGTGTGGGGGGAGAGGGAGTCCATAGAATGGGCTTGAAACATCTGGACCCAGCACCTCTCCATACAAAGACAAAAGGCTCCTAGATGTTCCACAAATACTCTTTCCTCTTTCATAACACAATGACATCTTGTTTCCTTTAGGACTCAGATAATCCACCTCGTCACAGAGACCTTCCCTGGCCACCTCACATGAACAAGACCCCACCCTCTCCTTCCCACCAAAGGCAGTCCCTCCCCAAATGCTAGAGTAGGTTCCGTGATTCTATCACATTTTATGTCATGATGCATGTTCACTGGATAAGCGGTGAAGGATATGACAAATGGCAAAATCTCTGTCTGCCAATTTATAAAGAAGTCTCTTTCAAATGCTAGAGAAAGACTAGTTGGGAATAATTGCAATTAGGAGGGGAGGCTCTGGTTCTGCATATGAATATTATGCTTGAGGGACTGCTCTTGGATTCATCATGGAAGGTGCTTGGGTAGCAGAACAGAAGCGTAACCAGGAGCCTGCTTTTTCTGAGGCAGTCTAGGTCTGAATTGCTAGCTGTGAGATCTGGGGCAAGTTGTTTAACCTAGCCAGGACTCAATTTTCTCTTCCTTAAAAGCAGTAATTGTATCTATGTTGTAATTATTTTGGGGTGGAGGTGAAGAGTAAGAGATAGTGCATGTATAAACCCTCACCCCACCGCATGGGGCACTGTGAACATGTGATGAACGGCATCATCCTGATTAAGCAACATACAATCAAGCAGACTCACTGATGTCCCTGATGAAGAAGCTGCTGGTGTAGTTTTCATACTTGAGCTTGTGCACAGCTTCCATCACAATCTCAATGGGCAGGCTCTCCTCGGCGGCCGGGCAGGCACTGCCCTCCTGACACTTAACTGTGTACTTGTTATACTCCCTGTGGTCCAAGCTGACCTTCTCTGCTGAGAGCGACGCTGCTCCGCACGTCACCCCTCGGGGGTCAGAGGAGCTGAAATCAAAGACAAGTTATCACATGACTGTAGGCGAGTCGCTAGCCGTTGTAGCCAGACATCTGTCCAAGGATGCAGTTTCTCCAATTGGTTCGATTTCTCTCAAGGGGATAGCAACTGCTCTCCCCACGAGACCAAGTGTTGCTTCGAATAGTAGTACAAGTGATTAGAAACAACTCTGCACTTATATGCCTCTGGCCTAAATGAATCTGAAAATTTTTGGATCCAAAGCTCCTGGTTAAATCTCCTTATCAAACATTTTAATTCATTTTCCTGAACAAAAATCAATACATACCTATTATTAAGAAGATAAAGATGGTGTATAAATGAAATGTGTATGCCTCTTTTAACTCTAGTCCCCCTTTTAACCATAATCTCATGCCCTAGATATAAATACAAATACTTTTCCTGGCTTGTTGTATCCCTCCAGACATTATTCTATGAATATTCAAAGCAATCATTTATCCACATGTATGTATACATAAGGACTTTCCAGGTGGTGCTAGTGGTAAAGAACCTGTCTGCCAATGCAGGAGACGTAAGAGATGCAGGTTCAGTCCCTGGGTTGGGAAGATCCCCTGGAGAAGGGCATGGCAACCCACTCCAGTATTCTTGCCTGGAGAATCACATGGACAGAGGAGCCTGGTGGGCTACAGTTTATGGGGTTGCAAAGAGTTGGACACGACTGAAGTGACTTAGCACACACATACATATATGCATATACATGTATTTGTCTATATACACATACATCGGTTTTATTTTTATGAAAAAGGATCAAATTATAAGGGTAGGGTAGTTTTGGCTTCTGACCCCACTGTTGCTGTTGACCAGCTCTGAGCCTAGGTCCATATAATAGTTACTGAACTTCTCTGATCTCCTGGTTGACAGACATGAGTCACCTCTGCGGGGGATGCTCATGCTGATGCCTGAGGGAGGCAGTCCTCACCAACTGCTGCTTTGGCTGAACCTAAGACAGACTCAGAATCCTTCTCATCACTGTGCAGTTATACAGGCCTTGCGGGGTGGAACCACCTCTGTGTGGTGCTCAGAGAAAAGATCTCAGAGACAACAAGACTTACATCTGGGCTGGCAGTGAAGGACCACCCTCTCTACAATCATTCTTCTCTGCACCAAACTCAGAAAGGGCGGAGCCTCTTGCTGGGGACTAGATGAGAGATTCCCACTTAGAGCTCTCTCTTTCGCCTTTTCATGAAAGCTGACACTGACTTGTCCTGTGGCAGTTAAGCCAACTTGTCTCTATGCTCAGTCACACATTCATTCAATAAAAAGCCCTCATTATGTGCCAGCCACTGGACTGTGCACAGAAAGCACATCCCTGAGTGTCCTCAAATAATATGCCTTCTTCTAGAAGGGTGTGGGGGGAGAGGGAGTCCATAGAATGGGCTTGAAACATCTGGACCCAGCACCTCTCCATACAAAGACAAAAGGCTCCTAGATGTTCCACAAATACTCTTTCCTCTTTCATAACACAATGACATCTTGTTTCCTTTAGGACTCAGATAATCCACCTCGTCACAGAGACCTTCCCTGGCCACCTCACATGAACAAGACCCCACCCTCTCCTTCCCACCAAAGGCAGTCCCTCCCCAAATGCTAGAGTAGGTTCCGTGATTCTATCACATTTTATGTCATGATGCATGTTCACTGGATAAGCGGTGAAGGATATGACAAATGGCAAAATCTCTGTCTGCCAATTTATAAAGAAGTCTCTTTCAAATGCTAGAGAAAGACTAGTTGGGAATAATTGCAATTAGGAGGGGAGGCTCTGGTTCTGCATATGAATATTATGCTTGAGGGACTGCTCTTGGATTCATCATGGAAGGTGCTTGGGTAGCAGAACAGAAGCGTAACCAGGAGCCTGCTTTTTCTGAGGCAGTCTAGGTCTGAATTGCTAGCTGTGAGATCTGGGGCAAGTTGTTTAACCTAGCCAGGACTCAATTTTCTCTTCCTTAAAAGCAGTAATTGTATCTATGTTGTAATTATTTTGGGGTGGAGGTGAAGAGTAAGAGATAGTGCATGTATAAACCCTCACCCCACCGCATGGGGCACTGTGAACATGTGATGAACGGCATCATCCTGATTAAGCAACATACAATCAAGCAGACTCACTGATGTCCCTGATGAAGAAGCTGCTGGTGTAGTTTTCATACTTGAGCTTGTGCACAGCTTCCATCACAATCTCAATGGGCAGGCTCTCCTCGGCGGCCGGGCAGGCACTGCCCTCCTGACACTTAACTGTGTACTTGTTATACTCCCTGTGGTCCAAGCTGACCTTCTCTGCTGAGAGCGACGCTGCTCCGCACGTCACCCCTCGGGGGTCAGAGGAGCTGAAATCAAAGACAAGTTATCACATGACTGTAGGCGAGTCGCTAGCCGTTGTAGCCAGACATCTGTCCAAGGATGCAGTTTCTCCAATTGGTTCGATTTCTCTCAAGGGGATAGCAACTGCTCTCCCCACGAGACCAAGTGTTGCTTCGAATAGTAGTACAAGTGATTAGAAACAACTCTGCACTTATATGCCTCTGGCCTAAATGAATCTGAAAATTTTTGGATCCAAAGCTCCTGGTTAAATCTCCTTATCAAACATTTTAATTCATTTTCCTGAACAAAAATCAATACATACCTATTATTAAGAAGATAAAGATGGTGTATAAATGAAATGTGTATGCCTCTTTTAACTCTAGTCCCCCTTTTAACCATAATCTCATGCCCTAGATATAAATACAAATACTTTTCCTGGCTTGTTGTATCCCTCCAGACATTATTCTATGAATATTCAAAGCAATCATTTATCCACATGTATGTATACATAAGGACTTTCCAGGTGGTGCTAGTGGTAAAGAACCTGTCTGCCAATGCAGGAGACGTAAGAGATGCAGGTTCAGTCCCTGGGTTGGGAAGATCCCCTGGAGAAGGGCATGGCAACCCACTCCAGTATTCTTGCCTGGAGAATCACATGGACAGAGGAGCCTGGTGGGCTACAGTTTATGGGGTTGCAAAGAGTTGGACACGACTGAAGTGACTTAGCACACACATACATATATGCATATACATGTATTTGTCTATATACACATACATCGGTTTTATTTTTATGAAAAAGGATCAAATTATATATACATATAAAATATGTATTTTATAAGTTTTAAAATTCTAACATATTATTATATTATATATGTTGTTGTTTAGTTGCTAAGTTGTGCTCGACTCTTTTGTGACCCCATGGACTGTAGCCTGCCAGGCTCCTCTGTCCACGGGATTTTCCAGGCCAGAATACTGGAGTGGGTTGCCATTTCCTTCTCCAGGGAATCTTCCTGACCCAGGGATCAAACCCGTATCTCCTGTTTGGGAGGCAGATTCTTTACCACTGAGCCACCAGGGATACCCATATTTACATACATATGTATGTATATATATAATTCTGCAACCGTCTTTCCCCCTTCTGAACATATGGAGTACTCCATGACACACCACATGGATTGGGTTATTCATTTTGAAGACTGCACAATTAGAGGGGGTACAATGTACCTCACTGTTTAACCTTTGCCCTGCAGATTACCAAGAACACCACGATGAACCTTTGCATCTGTGTCTCTGTGAACTTGTATAAGCATTTCTTTAGTAAGCGCTTTCATTTTAAAGATGGAATAGTAAGACTCCAATGGTTTACTCAGTTAAATAGTGGCCAGGCCAGGGTGATCACTTAGGGTTTGTTCCGCTAGCCTATAAAGTTTGGGAACTTAGATGAGAGGGAAGGAAGTCACATAGAGGGCTAACGTGGGTTCCGTACCAAGGGAATTGGTTTCTTGGGGTAAGTCCAAGTGCATTGAACAAACAGTGAACTTCAGATTAGTACTGTCAGCCGAAGAAAAAGGAGTTGAAGTGGCCTTGGGAAAATTTCTAGAAGCTTCACAGAGCTTTTGGAGTTGGTCTCAGGGCTTACAAGATCCATGCCCTAGGGCTTTTGTTTCTAGTTTTGACTCAAGGTGCAATTTTGGCAAGTCCTTCATAGCTTTGATTTCTCCTTTTATTCCCTCCCTGTGGTGCTATGAGCCTTAATGAAGCATTGCCAGGCAATTTGGTTGTGTGGGTTCATACATAGCAGAGGCTATTCCAAGCCCCAATAATATCCTGTTCTAATGATTACATTTATTCAGGCAATTAGCGTAAACCTTCATGCTCTTTCCCTAATTTAGTCAAGGGTGTGTTAATGTGGAGGGGGGGATTAAAAACATAGGATTGATGTTATTTTCTCCCTTCTCATTAACCGATAGGCTATTACTAGGTTGCCCTTATTTTCTTAATGAGAAAGTTCAAGAGAAATGCTGAGAAACCCCAGTGGTTTCACTTACCCTCTGCTGCTTTTGACACTGAATTTCAAATCAGTACTGATTGCTGTCAGCCACGAGCAGGTGAAGTGTCCAGAATACTCCTTTGCCTCACATTTTAAAAAACTCTTAGCTTTGGGTTCTGGATTTGAAAAGAACAAAAATTCAATATTTAGGGATTTTCTTTCTTTTAAAATTGCTGATTTTTATTGCCATAAATTACAGACCACCGTATGGTATAAGAGTGAAGATTTTCCATTTATGTCCTTGGAAAATGCTCCTGTTCCCCTGGCAGGCAGTTCAGCGAGGACTCAGAAGGTCCCAAGAGGATGTTGATTCTGTAGATTATACTACACACCTAACATCAGAGGGAGGTATTAATTTCTTTCAAGGCTATCAGCCCAGAGTTGAGTTATGCTCACTGCATGTTAATTAACTTCTGTTAGTCATCCAATCATATTAATGCTATTTGAAAAGAACCTGAGGAAAAGCATCTAGATTCCCTGTGATACTCTCTGGACAGGAGATTTTGATGGTTGATAATCCAAAGTGTCCAGCAAAGGAAAAACAAAGCAAAGGAAAATATAGGTTTTGGGTGGTTTCAGCAAGGGACTTGGTATGACTTCATTAACCACATTAAGCATGTCTTGCCTTTTAAATTCTAATTTTTTTTTTTTTATCTCTTATGGAGCCAAAGAGAAAACTGACACCGTCCAAGGGGATGGGATTACCTTTCTGATCCTTTAAAATATCAGTGGACCAAATTCCATCTTCCTTTTTGTGCAGCAGGAGGAGTGAGCGACTCAGAACCTCGCCTCCTTTGTGACAGGTGTACTGCCCAGCATCTCCAAACTCTTTGACTTGGATGGTCAAGGTTTTGCCAGAGCCCAGGACCTCACTGCTCTGGTCTGAGGTCCAGGTGATGCCGTCTTCTTCAGGAGTGTCACACGTGAGGACCACTGTTTCTCCAGGAGCATTAGGATACCAATCCAATTCTACAACATAAACTGGAGAGCACAGGGATTGGAGAACTGGACTGTGTTTTTTGTATCACCTGGGCATCTGAATGGCTGAAACACAACCTTGCTAATAACAGCAAATGCTTGCTGAAGATGACCTCAGGTTATCAGGCTTCACTTGGGTTCAAAATTGTGGAAGAGAGAAGCTGAGTGTAATAGCTGCCACTGACTGATTGTCAGGCTGCCATTAATAGTTAACTTCTGATTAGCAGGCAGATGAGGAAGACCTTGATATACCAAAAATTGCAAACAGCACAATACTTTCTCAAAGTCTTGGTGGACACAGGAAATTTCCAGCACAATTCACGTACATAGAGAATAAGTGCTGAAAAAGACTGATGAGGACTGAGATCCTGTTACCACTAGCTGGCTGGGGAATTTTGAGAAAGATACGTAATCACCATGTGCCTCAGTTTCCTTGTCTGTAAAATGACAATAATAATAGTATCTGCCTTGTAGGTCTGGCTGTGAGGATTAAATGAAAAAAGCATGTAAAACACTTAGCACAGAATCTGTCACTCAGAATTAGTTGTTATTGTTATTCACAGACCAAAGGTTAGACAACTGTGCCATAAACTGCTTTCCAATTTTCCACAGGGATTGAAGGATTTATTTCCTACTGCGTGAAACTCACCAATGCAGATTTTCATCCCCTCTGTGTTTTTAAAAGCTACTTTACACTCTTACAAGGCAGTTCGGTAGATCTCAGTCTTCCCATCTTATAGAGAAGGGTACTGAGGTCAAGAGGTTAAGCACGGTTACATCAAGTTAGAACCACAAGAGTTCTATCTCAGGCCTTTGCCCTGAAGCTTTAATACTAGCATCTAAACTGGCACTTGTGGAATGGCCTAATATAGCATTTTGAAGAGTATTTCATATCAAAACTTCATTCATTCATGCATCAATTATTAATTAAATAGAATTGTTTAATGCAGTGGTTCTCAATGCATGATCATCCAACTACTATCAGCAGCAGCAGCACGTTGGATTCTGTTAGAACTACAAATTCTCAGTTACTGAATCAAAAACTTTGAGCTGGGTCCAGTGACCTATTTGTAATCTCTGCAGATGATTCTGAAATCCACTCTAGAGAGACATGGTAGTTAAAAGCCCGGATATTGGAGTCAACACACGTCTGGGTTAGGACTCAGCTCTATCTTTTACACTGGCCTATGGCCTTGGGCAGAGCATTCAATTACTCTAAGCTTCGAGTGTCATCCTCTTTAAAATAAGCAACATATTAGAACTTGTTCCAGAAGGTGGAGGTGTGGATTACAAGAGTTAATTCATCTAAGAGCTTGACCCAGTGCCCTTAAATGCTCTGTCACTGCTGGCTCTTGTGATTGGCATCCCATTGTGAATTATTGTGGAATAATAAAGTTCCCACTTGACATCAAAGGGATTTATAATTACTGAATGGGTAACACAGACCTGATGTAAAAGTACCTGGGGCCCAGCTCTGAAAATGGTCAGCTGTGCTGACATAAAACTACATGGCACCTTCACCTTTCTCTGTCACACTGGTGACCGAACAGCAGGGCTATTTTCCTGTCACAATTAAGACTCAGAAGACAAAGACACCTACCTGTCCAAGGGCAGGGGAAACAGCTGCATGAGGAGATGTGTCTAGAACCTAGTGCCTGGCGGCATCTCGTCTCATTGCCAGAGTCGCATGCCCTCTCATTGTTTCTCATTTTGACTTTCTGGAATTTCTGTGGTTTACCAAATCAGAAGTAACTAAGGGCAGGCTATGCAAGGGCCATACGTCCTGAGCTCGCTTAAAATCCCAGAGCTGGAAGGGTTTGAAACAGTCATCTGGCGCAGACCTTTCTCTTTATTCAGGGGAGGGTCTAAAACTCTCAGACTCTCCTGAGGCAGAGTAGGGATGGTTGGATCCTTGTCTTCCATAAATTCTTAAGAACGGAGGAAGAGCCCCAGATTTCTTTCAGGGATCCATTGTAGTGTCTTCTCCTCACTACTGAAAGATGGTTTCTCATGATCAGCTGCAGTGTCTTCATATTAAATGCATGCCTATTTCCTCCTGCTCAGCTGTCTGAGGACAGAGGAAACAATTGCTTCATGTCCTTCGGGTAAAACCTTCTTCAAATACTTCAGCGCATAAGCATTGAAGTGAGACAGAATTGGGGTTAAGTTTCTGTTCCACCCTTACGGGGTGAAATTTGGTAAGTTACTTAATCTCTACAGCCTCTACTTTTAACATCTGTAAAATGGAGTATAAACAGTTCCTATCTCTTATGGTTGTTGTGAGAATTAAATGAGATGCTGTTTTCAATAAACATTATTATTATACAATTAAAGACAGTAATTGTCTATGTTATTACATTGACATCAAGGAGAAATATCTGAGGGCTTTTCAGAAAACAGCTAACAATCTGTTAATACATATTTGTTGTGTGTGAGATACTAGAAGGATAGAGGGAATCCCTTATTCTAATAATAAGTACCTATTATTCTACTAATAATTTTTATTGACCACTGGGATAATAAATAGATGGCCTTCAATCACCAGACACATTATTTTAAACAACCAAAACAATAATACTTGCTAACATTCACTGTCACTTCGTCATCTGTTGAGTTGTCTTCTGTATTCGCTAGTATATTTAATAATCTTTGTAGTAGATATAACTTCGTAATCTTCAGTTTACTTGAGGGAACTCAGGCTCAGAGATGACCCAGCTCAAGGTCACATAACTAATAAATGTCAGAATCAGCCCTGAACGGAAGTCGATGTGGGTCTAAAATCCCATGCTTTCCCCAAAGTGCTTGGTCAGAGGTAAGTCATCTCAGCGCCAACTGAGGGGCTGATATTGCATGGTGGAGTGGAAGACATAGTTCTTATACTTTTCAAATCCCTCACTTTGGAATCTTAATCATATGATACAGCTGATTTTTAGTAATACTGGTAAAGTCTGTATCTCTTTTCCTACCATAGTCCCCCAAAAGCTCCTTCTCTGACATTTAATGTGAGAGCCAAACAATATAGATACCCTCAAGCCATACAATACAGATATCTTCAAAGGTGGAACAAGGACAGAGGGCCGCTGTTATCCCAGAGTGAAGCCCCAGTGCCTGCCCATTTCAGTCTAATTTCTCAACAGGACTGCCTGACAGTCCTGGCCTAGGCCCTGGGACCTTCAGAGAGAATCAGGAACGGCTGGTTACCATTTTTCTCCAGTTCCCATATGGCCACGATGGGAGATGCCAGCAAAACCAGGGAAAACCAGGAAACAATCAACTGCTGAGGATGCATCTGCATGAGGGGCAGAAACAGAGGAGGAGAAGAAGAAAAGAAAAAAGAAGAGCAGGGGTAGGAGAAGAGAAAATGTCAGTAGTTACACAGTCACATTTGGAAAGCATATTCACATTCTATGTATTCCATCTGTCTTTAATCTTTATCTTCCGCTTCCTTCTCTGCTGTCAGGTTAATTTGCAGTGAATTCCGGTAGCCCTCTGCCAGTCTCCGGGTAAGAACATCTCCAAACAGAGAACTACAGATGATCTGGAGCTGAAGGAGACCTAAGGCCAGCCATCTGATACAATCCTCTTATTTTTAAGATGACCAACCTAAGGCTCAGAGAAGGAGCGTGACTTGTCTGGATTGACATTCAGTCATTATTTGCTCCCTATGTAGAGGGTACTGAGCTAGAACAGCTGAAACTGAAAAGGATTTTTACCTGGATCCTGACTTCCAGGAGCAAATAGTTTCATTCAACAAGTATTTCTTAAGTCACTTTGTTAAATGCCTATCCTCCAGTTGGGGAAATAAGCTACATATCCGTATTATTGTAGCACAAGGCAGAATGTGCAGTGACACCCAGGACTATAGGATTTACGTTGTGGGGCGGGGGAGTCAGATTTGAAGTGATCTTTCAAGTTCTGGCAATGAGTTCAGCCCTTGTTAAAGAAGCTTCCTTTCTCTCCTGTTTAGGCTGTAATTGTTCCAAACACAAAGATTATTTCCTCCCATGTAAAGTAACCAGTGGTTCTCAAACTTGAGTGTATGTCAGAATAACCTGGAATCCTTGCTAAAGCACAGACTGGTGACCCCACCCCCTACCTTGACCCTAAAATAACTAATTCAGCAGTCTGGGTGTGGGGATCTGCATTCCTATAAGCTTCCAGGGGAGGCTGATACTGCTGGTCTGAGGACTACTCTTCAAGGTCCATTGATTTAATACATGTCCAGTGTCCAGAGCCCCTGAAAATCAAGATGCTCCTTGGGAGAAGACCATAAAATACTGAATATCCACCAGAGGGTAATTAAATGCATACTTTTGTGCTAAATTAGCCATGTTATAGTGAATTCGCCAGTGAATTCGACAGTGAAACTCAGTCAAGATTAGTATTCAGGGTTTATGAAAATTTTCAGACTGAAAATTAGATGGAGATTGTTATTTATTTTCAATCTGACACACCTCTATCCATCTTGGCTCTCCAATGTTCTGTAGGAATATAGTTTCAAAAACCACTGGGCTGTACGAAGATCAGATGCAAAAAGTTTTTGGCAAAATACCTTAAAAATAAGCACTCCTTGGTCAGGGTGACTAAATATTGACAAAGCATGGCTTTCAGAATGATGCTAATCCTGGGGGCACTTTGCCACCTACTTTATTCCCTTATATTATAAAGGTTACGAGTGGCAGAGTCAGGACTAGAAGCCAGCCCTTCCCGAGCACTGTCAGCACTCTTGTCGCTGCAGCACGGAACTTCAGGGGCACACCTATCAGTTTAGTTCAAGTTGTGACTGTAGTGAAGTTCTAGCTGCCACAGGGGACCAGTTATTACATTCGTAGGCATGGAGTCCAGCAGCATGGGCTTGAATTCTGGTTTGAGCACTCACTAGTTGTTTTAAATTGGCCAAATTACTCTCTGAGCCTCAGTCTCCTCATCTATAAAATGGGTATAAGACCCATTTCAAAGCATTGTTGAGAGAATGCAATGAGATGACACATTATAGAAGCCAACCAAACATATTAGCTTGTACCCAGAGGAAGAAATAAAGAGTTTAATTTCTCTCTTGTCCATGATGGATAAATTTAAAAGTCCTGCCTGTATATATATATACTACTGTGTATAAAGCAGATAACTAATGAGAACCTACTGTATAGCACAGGGAACTCTGCTTGTGCTCTGTGGTGACCTAAATGGGAAGGAAATCCAAAAAAGGGGGGATATATGTATACATATGGCTGATTCACTTTGCTGTACAGCAGAAACTGGCACAGCAGTGTAAAGCAACTATACTCCAATAATAAAATAAAATAAAAATGAAAAAAAAAGTCATGCCTGGCTATAGGGAAATGCCCACAGAGGCACTGCAATTATGCAGGCCCATAAACCCAGATGTCAGCACTCTGGGAATGAAAAAACGGAGATTCCTGGTACCTTCTGGTGAGTCCTTTATGCTCTCTTAACACTGGGGTTTTCCCTTTAGCTAGGTGCCCAGCACTTCCTCTCTGGGCCTCAGATGCATCTGAGAATATCAGGTGAACCATACTTCATGGTCAAGAGAGCCTTGGTGATGGCTCTAAGAAGCAACTCCCATTTTTGTATCATCTACATTTTAAACCACAGGACAGTGGCAGAAGGTGGAGATGGTGCTGGACTACTCTCTTAATCAAACCCAGGGGAAACCACAAAGAGGCTGCCTGCAGTTACCCTGTTGTTCTCTCTATCACCTGATACCATGGGCTTGAATTCTGGTTCTACCACTCACTAGTCATATGATATGTCCCAAATTACTCTCTAAGCCTCATTTTCCTCAGCTGTAAAATGGATATAATACCCATCTCAAAGGGTTGTTGGGCTGTATCCCACAGACCACATTTTCTCAGCATGCTCAATTTGAGAGTTTTAAAGATTAAATGTTTGAAAATGCAATTTCACAGGTTTTCTAAACCCTTGAAACCTTTATATGAGGGACGTAAGTGAAGTGAAAGTGAAGTTCGCTCAGTCGTGTCCGACTCTTTGCGACCCCATGGACTATACATACAGTCCATGGAGTTCTCCAGGCCAGAATACTGGAGTAGGTAGCCTTCCCCTTCTCCAGGGGATCTTCCTGACCCAGGGATCGAACCCAGGTCTCCTGCACTGCAGGTGGATTCTTTACCAGCTGAGCCACAAGGGAAGCCCATGAGGGACGTAAGACCCCCAGATACTGTAGTGTGTTAAGGCTCCCTAACTCTGGTGTTAACATGGGCATGCCAGTGACATTTGGCTGAGCGTCTTGCTTTCAAGTTTTATTTTCTTCATTACTTTTTAATCAGAAAAGAGAATTATCATTTAAAGATAAAAAGGCATAGTCACAGAAGGCATGTGTAGCAAATGCAAATGGTCCTAGTTCTAGAGATAGGCAGCTCTGTGTTGGCATCCCAGCTCTGCCACTTGTTAGGTGTATGACTCTGGTCAAGTCACTTGCTCTCTTTGAGCCTCACACTCCTAATCTGTAAAATGGTCACCTTGTTGTGATAAAATGCTAATGAAACAATTCACATAAAGTATTCAGCGCGGTGTACTGATGAAGGCAGGACTCCCGGCTGTTTCCTCTCAGCTCCATTCCTCCTTTGAAAGCACTTACTTAAGACAACTGCAATCAGCTTGCTACTTCTTTCATGTTTGTCTTCCCCACATCTGTCTTATTCTATATTTTGTCCCCAGAGTCTAGCAGAGAGAATCTATCTTAGAGGGATTTCATTATTAGAAGAATGAATGAATGGACAGAAACCATAACATTTCAGACCCCAATAAAATGAAGTCTAAGAGGCTGCCCAAATTCTTTCTAATACCTTGAAATTCCTCATTTGAAAACAAAGTGGGCCATCAGCTCAGGTTTAGTAATCTCTTTTTTAAAATGATATTTTAAACTAATGATTATTTTTTAACCTGAAAATTATTGTGCATGATTAACCTTGGCAACTATCAGATACCAGTATAGTAAAGATGATCATTTTCCCTCTTCTTACAGATTTTAAAACTTCACAAAGTAATTTTCAACATTGGAGTTGCTTTCCATTGTTTAAGTGATTAGTTAATCCAAAAGATCTAGATAACCCAACTATTAATCTAGTTGATTGTCACAAGCCCACCACAAATATGAAACTAACTATGCTAACAATATACAGTTATGAGGTATAAGCATGAATTCAATTATTTATTGAATTTATTATTACTTATTGAATGAAAGGCTTTTAGTAAGTTTACAATAACAGGGGAAGCACCACTCACTTTAATTCTATACAATACTTTAACTGATGAATGTTAATATTGAAGAAAACATTTTTATACACATACTACTTTAAAACAAGACAAACCTTTCTAAAAAAATAGGCATTTCTTCATAAACCTTAGTAAATAATTATTATTAGTTGACTTTTTAAATGAATACTTTATACCCCTGGACAGCCTGTGGGCCTGTGGAAGGGGCAGCAGGGGCAGGGAAATGCTTACCTTGCTTCTGCTCCGGCTGCAGAGTTCGCTGGGTCTGAAACAGTTGTTTCTTCTTCTGATGCTGCTGTTGCTACTATTGGAGCTTATATACCCCACTCCTAACAAGCTTTCTGATGGAAACTTAAACTAGAAACTGACTAGTTCCAAATTGCAACACTGAAAACAACTCTCACAACCTTCTGGGGAATTTCAAGTAGTTCCTTTTTTTCTCTCTCTATGTGTATCAATAACGCAGAGGGAACACAGGCATCAAAATCCCAGGTAGTGAACTAAGAGGAAATAACTTTCGGGTGGAGAAAAAGGAAGGAGATGGGATGCTCACTTCTTTGAGTTGACATCATGGCTGAAGAGATTAGAGACAGTAAGAGGCAACCTCCCTGGACTCCGCAGACAAGAGAAGGAAGAACAAGGAGACGTCGAGCAGGAGGATGAGTTCAGGTCAGGATCCAGCAATTGGACGCTGCTGCTGCTAAGTCGCTTCAGGTTGGAAAGCAAAATCTACAGTCCTCCTGAAGTCAAAGAGGATGAGATGAGGGCAAAGGTTTAGTATGTCCTGAACGTCCTTCCCCATATTACGCCTTTAACGTGTGGATTTCAGAAACATACTCTTACTCCCCATTGTGTCCCTCCTCACCTTCCAACACATTGTGCACATTCATAAAGACACAGCCTTGGGAAGATGATAAACATGCATATTACTAATAACACTCAAAATATGTAGGAATACTGTCTACGCTCACAGGTACTTACTGATAGACGGATGTGAGCAGAAAGTGAAATATCCACAGGCATGTATACAGCCAATGCCACACTCAAGGTACACTCCTTTGGGCACCCAGACTTCACACTCATTTTCACACAAATCTATGACCCTAGGAGCTCTACACAAATGCACAGAGGTAGCAGAACTATCTGGAGATTTCCAGCAGAGTTTAACTAAGAGAGGTGCAAAGGTGTACCTCGGTTTTAGACACCCCGACCCCCATCTGCACAGGAACAGAAATGTTAAAAACACCTACACTAAATACTACAGCGAGCAAGTGCAGGCCGTGCTCAAATACGTACACTGCCGACAGAGGGCGCTGCTGCGAAACGGTCCGCGCACGCTGTAGTGCCTTCTCCATCCAAGCCTCAGGTCCTGGCCGCGAGGGAAGTTCCTGGGGCCGGCCGGGTTTAAGGTGGGTGCAGATTTCCGCACTGTTTCCTCGCAGTCTCAGTCAGGGAAAACGGGGAACCCGGGCGAGAGCGGCGGAGCTTCCCAGCCGCACTTCCTCCCTCCCGCCGCTGTCCCGGCCGCGAGAGGGCGGGGGCGCTTAGCAGGCAGTCCCACTGGTTATCCAGCCTTGTGCTCTGACTTGGGCGGAGACGGTACCTCCAGCTCAGAGGGGCATCTCCGGGCTCCTCTGCCCTCCAGGCCTGAAGGTGAACGGAGTTCTCAGGTTAAACAACAAAGCAAAACGTCGTATGTTTGAGATATATGGTTATATGAACAAAGTAGTTTGTATTGTATGTTGGTGATATGACACTGTTGTGTGTGTGTGTGTGTGTGTGTGTGCGTGCGCGTATGTGCTTGCGCTTTTTACAGTGGGCATCCCTTGAGGAGTACAGCTAGGCAGTGATGGGGCCTTTTCACAGTTTGACTTTTTTGTTGTTTTTATATAATATACACATATATTAAATGTGTATTAAAATATGTACCAAGTCGAGGAATCCTTCCTGTAAAAAGACATTCATTTCCCCTTGTAAGTCATCAGTGGCTACTGAACAGAAAATTGAAAATGAATTTGACATGACTTTTACTAATTCATTTACAATGACTGTGCCAAAACAGATGAGGCCTTTTGTGACCCTTTGAAAATATATACATACATAAAATAAGACAAAACATTGAAAAATGTTCGTAAAATCTTCTTCAAAATTTTAAAAAATTGATCTGAAGCATAAAAGCTAAGTAAAAATAGTGTGCTTATTATGCAAAAAATAAAAGCTTCAAGGTAAGCCTTTCCCATCACCACCCCCTTTTCCACTCAGATTGCAGACTCAGGGCAAGTCTTATATGGAAAGTGTGGGGCCACTACTGTTCACCTATGCCAAGGGCAAATACTATGTGTTTAAGAACATAGGCTCTGAAAGTAGAGACCTGGATTCCAGCACCTGCTCTGCAAATTATTACCATCTCTAAGCCTCAGTTCACACATCTATAAAATGGGACTAATAATAGTACCTGGTCTTAGGTTTGTTGTGAAGATTAAATGAGATATGATGTAATGCATTTAGTACAGTATCCGCCTAAGTGCTTAATAAATGGCTGCTTTTACTCATTTATTCATTTTGTCCTGCTTATTCCAGGAAGACTCTTGTTAGCTCAAATGGTGACATTGAAGATGGCAAGAGGAATGAAAGAAGTCGGGGAATTAATATGAGGAACCAAGAAGAGGGCTCCTCATTGTCCTCATGCCGTGAAACCGCATGACTACAGTTGGGCCATTAATTTGGCTCTGACCATTCAGGTAGCCAAGATGAGAAAGAAGAATCTGTACTTGTCTGACCTCTGCCCAGAGGACTGACTACCTATTTGGACGAGGCCGCTTCACCCACTTAGGAAAGTAGTTCTCATACTTTATGGACAGATAAGAAAAAAATTCAGGTTTTGGCGCCCAAGCCTCAGAGCTTGTGACTCATGAGATCTGGAGTGGGGCTCAGGAATTTCCTTTTTGACAAGTTTGCAGCTGTTTCTGATGTGGGGAATGTTGCCCACACTTTGATACATGCTACACAGCCCCTGTGCTCTACCTCCTGGAGATAACATCCACTCCTTACTCATCTCTGGTCACCCCACAAGGCCGGCCAGCACTCTGGTGATGTCAGCCTATGTCCTGATTTCAAAGAAGCGGTTTATCACCCTGTCCCACTTCACCATTCAGGCCGAGCCTGACCCCAGGCAAACTGAACCAGAGCTCGTGATCTCCCTGTGGCTTTTCCTCTGGGAAAGGCAGTTCTGCTGACAGACAGCAGGCATGCTGACCTGTAAGACAGAGAGGATTCCCCAAGAAACTGAAAATAACTTGAAGAATTTTTGACCACAAACTTTTTTTTCTAAAAGAATGCTCTGAATTTCTAATACAAGTTTCAAATAAAGGGGAAGCCATGTACTCTATAAAATTGAAATATTAAAAAAAATTACCCAATCAATACATGTATGCATGCTATTGTAAAAACTTCAAACCATACAAATAAAGATAGAATAAAAAGTTGAGGTGCTGATTCATGTGGCTCCCAGAGGTCACCAGTGCCAATATTTTGATGTGTATTCCACCAGAGACTACTCTTAGCCCTTTTCTGTGTATTTATATCTATCTATCAGAATGGAATCATACTATACATATTCTTCTGCAAATTGCTGTTTCTTTGTGATAGTCTATTTTGTGTCCAGCAGCCTCCACCTGTCTTTGCAATGAAAGTGTTAGCCAAGTTAGGTTTGCCGCTGAACTGCTAGAGGATCAGGATTCACTCCAACTCAGGTTGTAGTGAATACTCCAACCAGATGGAAATGGCAGGCCCCCGAGGATGTGCCTTTTAGATGTGCCTGACTGGTTAGTAGTGCCAACAGAGTGAAGCAATATGGCAGTTTTGTGGCTCATGAGGACCAAGGCTTCTTCCCCAAATTGGTCAGCTGCTTTTGAAGGAACACTTGCTGTTTAAAGACATTGGCAGTAATTCCCACCTACCCTCTCAGAAGTGTGCTCTTGCAGAAAAAAATATTGGAAGTTTTTTTTTTTTAAGATTTTTTATGTGGATCATTTTTAAAGTCTTTATTTAATTTGTTACAATATTGCTTCTGTTTTATGTTTTGGCTTTTTGTCTACTAAGCATGTGGGATCTTAGCTTCCCAACCCGGGATGGAACCCACACCCCTGGCATTAGAAAGCAAAGTCTTAAGCACTGGATCTCCAGGGAAGTCGCTGGAATTCTATAGACAAAAATTTAACAGTGTATATCGGAGTGGTACAATAGTAGATTATTTTTCTCTTTTTTTTTATTTGCTAAATATTCCAGTATGTCTTAAATGAACTTGTATTGCTTTCCTAATCGGAAAATGTCATTGAAAAAGGGATGAATGAAATATACAAAAAGGGCAGAATGTTTAGTGGTTAGGAATTTGCATTCTGTAACCAGACAGTCCTGTGTTTGAACATAATCTATATGTCAAATATAACTGAATGTATTCCTGGATTATAAATTTCTCTGGGGATGAAAGTTGCCAAGTTACTATGAAGTGCTGTATTTTATGATAGTGATGGAGAGGTGTCTATCCTAGCTATGATGTTTCCTTGAGTCAGAAGACTTGCCTGAAGTGATCTCATTCAATTACTTCAAGTGTCCTTCAGATGCCTATTTTTTGTCTTAGTACTTTGTAAAAGATCCCTAAAGTCAGCCTCATTTTTACCAAAACTAAGATGTTTTCACCAGCCTCCTCCCTTTCAGCCATGGCTCTGATCTCATTTCTATGTCATCCTTCTCTCCTGGGCCTGTGCTATGTAGGCAGCAGGTGTTGGATGTAGTCATTTCTGAAGTTCATCAGCCAAGAGGGCATCTTTGACCTGCTCTACTGGACTGACTGCAGAGTAAGTCAGATATTCCAGTCGGAAATCAATTTGCATATGGAAATACTTTTCTCTTCATCTCTAAATGCAATTTTATGTTAATCCCAGTGAAAGGAATGCGTGTGTGGGGACAACCAGAAGGAAGTGGGTGTGTCCTGGACTGTAGAATTGCCGAGGTGTTTAAATGCTTATGCTGGAAAGGTGTGGAAACAGTTGGTCTGGTTTTGTAACTAGCAGAGACAGATAGAACAAGGCAAAGTGGGACACAGGTGAGAGGGTAGGCATCTGGGGCGAAGCCCTACCATCTGCTGTCTGATGGTCCCTTTCTACATCAACTCAAACTAAAAAGATGATTCTTGCCTATCAACTGGCTGCCCTGCATTTGCAGGATGAATTGTTAAACTACCATTTAGTAAAGAATATTTCTGCTGCTCATCCTGGTACATATAGTAAATAAGAAGTAACTTGACCAAAAAACAGGGTCTGTGATTTGGTGCATCTTCCATTGTGACTGATGATTTGGAACTCACATTTGAGGCTACATTCATTTCTTTGTTCACAGGAGTTTGTATTCTGGGCTTTTTTTACATCTTGCTCTGAGAGTCTGCTCGGGAAGATAACTATTGACCCTAGTCTCTTGCCCTGTCATTTTCATTCCAATTTGGGGCTTTAAAACTCCTGTCTATTTATTTTTATGTTTGATGGTGCTTTAAAAAATAACTCATGATGCTGGCTTAAAAAAATCAGACAGTACTAAGGTTATTAAATGTATTTCCTTCTTGAAGTAGCTCCTGGACTCCCCATTGAAAAATTGTTTTTACCATAGCCATTCACATTTGGTGATAATCTTTTAGTCATTTTTTGTATGTCATGTATTTGAATATGGAACAACCAAATATATGGAACTTAATTTTACCTCTGTTTTTACCAGGTGAAAGATGTTTCTGTAGGCTTTGGGGACTAAAGCTGTCAGACTTGGGCACTGCCATCCACAGGTTGTGCTTACTCTGGGGAGACCTGATAAGGCATGAAAGTTAAATGATGCCGAGACAAAAATGTGGCAAGGCACTGAGTGGGTGATTAGTAACCAAGTGAGTTTATGCCTGAGGCATTGTCATGTTTATGGTATAAGCACCAGTGGTGATGAAACACCACTCTGTAGGATTTGGGATGCCAAAGAAATTTAGCAAAAAGGAAGAGCAGCATCTTCAAGTATAGCAAGAAGCAGCATAACAAACAGATCCTGCAGTTGAACAGTCTTGGATTTTGGCCTCAGCTCTGTTCCACTAGCTGGATGATATTGGGCAAATTCCTTCAGTTCTGTGAGCCTCGGTGTCCTCATCTGAGGAAGATGGCACTGCTCACAGTACCTACCTTGGAGGAATTATCAGGATCAAATTACATTTTGTGTACAAGATGGATCAGTCGATGATAACTCTTATTACAATTAAATACTATGAAAGAGGGATGTGGTTGGTTGACAAACAAGCATCTGGTCTTACAATGGAGAGATTGTTAGGTTAGATGACATAGCAAAGGTGGATGTGAAAGTTGGACTGTGAAGAAGGCTGAGCGCCAGAGAATTGATGCTTTTGAACTGTGGTGTTGGAGAAGACTCTTGAGAGTCCCTTGGACTGCAAGGAGATCCAACCAGTCCATTCTGAAGGAGATCAGCCCTGGAATTTCTTTGGAAGGAATGATGCTAAAGCTGAAACTCCAGTACTTTGGCCACCTCATGAGAAGAGTTGACTCATTGGAAAAGACTCTGATGCTGGGAGGGATTGGGGGCAGGAGGAGAAGGGGACGGCAGAGGATGAGATGGCTGGATGGCATCACTGACTCGATGGATGTGAGTCTGAGTGAACTCTGGGAGTTGGTGATGAACAGGGAGGCCTGGCATGCTGCGATTCATGGGGTCACAAAGAGTCGGACACGACTGAGCGACTGAACTGAACTGAACAATTATTTTGTCTTTGTTTATTTAATTCATTGCTTTTTATTTGGCCACACTTTTACTGGGCACCTACTTTGTGCCAGGTACTATGTTAGTGTAGGAGGAACACTGTCTTCACTAGTGGTGTTTCATAGGACGATAGAAAGTGAAAGTGAAGTCGCTCACTCGTGACTCTTTGTGACCTCATGGACCTACCAGGCTCTGCAGTCCACGGGATTTTCCAAGCAAGAATACTGGAGTGGGCTGCCATTTCCTTCTCCAGGGGATCTTCACAACCCAGGGATCGAACTCGGGTCTCCTGCATTGCAGACAGACGCTTTACCGTCTGAGCCACATAGAGGGCAGCCCAAAAGTCAAGAGGCAGGGGCACAACAGTGTGACTCATCTCACTGTGCGGATCAGGGGCAGATGCTTTGGAGGCACACACATTTTTGAAGTGGTAGTTGGGAAAGGCTTCCCAGGAGAGGTAAGGTCTAAGCTGAGACCTTGAGAATGAGGAGTTTGTAAGAGAAACAATAATAGCTAACTTTTAAGCATGCTCCTGTCGACTGAGTACCGGCCTAGGTGTTTCACATGTGTTTTCTTACCTAGTACTCACAACAAAACTATGAGGTGGGTACCATCCTGCCCTCTTTACAGATGAGGAAACAGAGGCTTATAGATGTAGTTGCCCTAGAAAATGTAGCTAGTAAATGGGGAATCTGGGATCGAAACATATCACATGTTTGAGTTCATTGGTATCATCATGAAAGGCCTCTGCTATGTTTATACAGTGAGGGCAACTCAGATTAGCAGGAAAGACATCATCCTCTCCTTGTGTGTGCTATATCACTTCAGTCATGTCTGATGCTTTGTGACTCTATGGACGGTAGCCCGCCAGGCTCCTCTGTCCATAGGATTCTCCAAGCAAGAATACTGAAGTGTATTGTTATACCCTCCTTCAGGCGGTCCTCCCTATCCAGGGATCGAACCCTCGTCTCTTATGTCTCCTGCATTGTCAGGCGAGTTCTTTACCACTAGCGCCTCCTGGGAAGCCCATCCTCACCTCAGTCATACATATAGAGAAGGCTAAAGGATAAATGGTTTTCTGAGAGGTGAGTACACGTGAAATAGGAAGTGTGGAGAGCTTTTGAGGAGGACCATGATATGATTCCAGTGGTTTCTGAGAATGATGCATCCAGATATGAGGATCCGGTGGGGAGAGGCTGGGGCAGAAAGCCCAGGAAGGAGAGTCCACAGCAAACTGGTATGAGTGCATGCAGACAGCGCTCATGCTTCCTCTCCCTGAATGGACAGGAGCCACGTGGCACATCTGCTCTGGGAATGGGGGCTCCCCAGGTACTACTGGGCAGATACGGGGGTGCACTGGGCTTATTTTTAAGAACATGAATAAAGCTGGTTAAGAGGGAGAAAGCAAAGGGTTGAAAGGATCACGTAAACACACTTAGTGACAACCTACTGTATTTGGTAGTACTGCACAAGGGAAGTCTACTCAGTACTCTTTGGTAACCTAAATGGAAAGGAAATACAATAAAGAGTGGATATATGTGTATGTATAGCTGATTCACTTTGCTGTATAGTAGTAACTAACACAACATTGTAAAGAAGCTATACTCCAATAAAAATTAATTAAAAAAAAAAAAGCCAACACACTCAATGCATGGGGCCACAGTGCAGGCCAAGTCTAGACAAATTAGCAATAACCCAGCTGAGACTTTCCATTTCTGTCATCCAACTAGATAATCAAAGTACCATACAAATTCATTTTGGTTCCATCTGTGAGTTGAGCCAGGAACACCAATGGGTCTGGGATTTAATTGGTCACGTATCACTTTTTGCAGTGAACTGTGTATTCTAAAGTGAGCAAGAGTCATTTGGACCCATCAGTTTGGGAGACAGAAACTTCCCCTAAGAATGTGTGGGCCTTGGTGGGGAAATCCTTGAATGCTGTCCTCATAATGGCAGAGAACTTGAACACTAGCTACTTGCCAGACACCAATTAAGAGCTTTGCAGTTAGTCCTGCTAACAACCCTTTTACAGGCAGGTTTCAGCTTGCAGGATCTTAGTTCCCTGATCAGGGATCGAACCTGGGCAACTTGCATTGGGAGCATGGAGTCTTAGCCACTGACCCACCAGGGAAGTCCCAGGGGAGGCTTTTCTGATAAGGTGGCAGTTAAGATGGGACCTGAGAATAAATCAGAATAAGAGCCAGTACGAAGTTCTCATCATGGGAAAGGGCTTGGAACTGGGAGAAAATTCACTGAGCTGAAGCGGCCCCAACATCCAAACCATGGTCAAGTACAAATGAGGTCCCTGGGAACTGCAAAGCATCACTGACTGGACCAGAGGTTCATGGAACCTTCAGTGCCCCAGTGATTTTTTTTTTTTAAGGACCAAAAGAAATACATAATGGTTCCATTTATTAAATAGTTGGTTCCAAACAATGTAATATCCAAGCAAGAATATTGGAGTGGCTTGCCATTTTCTTCTCCAGGGGCAAAACTGCATCTCATGTCTCCTGCATTGGCAGGTGGATTCTTTACCACTGGTGCCACCTGGGAAGTCCTGTAATATCTTTATGTCCTAGCAACGTTTTAGCAGTCATTTAAAAGAATATGATACCCACAAATTGAAAGAAAAATATAGTATTTTTATTGCATTCTTAAATCACCCAGTTACTAATGGGATGCGTGTGCCTGATGGGTACTGCACAACTACTCAGACTTTGGAATCAGAATGGACATTGCCACCTTCATTTCCTGTTCCACAAATTTCCTTTTGGGACTTGCTTTTCATCACAGTTACTGCAGAAAAAATGACTTTGCAAAGATATGCCATCATTGAAAAGAATGCCCCCTGATCTCATGAATAAGCCTGATACTGAATAACCCTGAGTTACTGAAGTGTTCAGCAGATGTTCAGTATTTCCCATTTACCTTGGAGAATTGCAAGTCTCTTCCAGCACTTCTGTAAATTTATATGGTGCCCTGGGGTGACATGGTATACAGTTGGGGAACCACAGAAATAGACATATTACTTTTAGACTATGGAATGAAGCTATTCCTTTGCCACTAAGTCCTTTCTCAAAGCCATATTTGAGCACATAGTAACATGATACGTGAGATTCTAGGAAGGAAAATCACCACCTTTTCTGGAATTTGTGTCCTATTTGCACATAAAAGAATAGGGGTGGCCCCAGAATGCTAACCCAGTCTGGCTACTTTGGATAAAGGAGAAGAGAGAAAAGATGAGAAGTGCATATAGAACTTCAGCAAAAGCATGAAAGCATGTGCTGAGTATAAATGAGTATGTGATGTGTAGTAGTGATTTGGGGATCCCTGATGAAGCAATGAATGCCAAGATTCTGAAGGGTTGGTTGTTGTCAGAACCTGCAGTTAAGCTGGCTAAGCATAGTCCCTTGTAAACAGGACCATCCTGCCAGAACATGGTTATGGAATGTGCAGAAAAGGAATTCAACACCCGGCTCCAGCAACACACTCCTCTGGTTGCTCTCATCTGTTTCTTTAGTTGGATGCCATTCTTGGTGACTGAGAGAAAGTGAGAGGACTGGTGAGCAGAAGAGCAGCCCTGCCTTTGGAATGCCCCCCAGAACCTTGATGCAATATGAGCACTGTCTTGTTTCAATCAATAGTAGCCAGTAGAACCTGTTGACTTTAAGGCAGTTTAACTTTCTCTTTCTGCATGACATCATGTATGCAAATTTTCAAGGCGGATTGAGACATTGATGAAACCAGTTCCTGTGGCAACAGGGAGATAACCTTACATCGTCCTTGTGATGGCTGTACAGAGAATCCACAGTATCACTCAGAGGCGAAATGTGTCCTCGTTGGTCCACACTTTAGACATGAGAAAAATCTACTCTGGATGAAAAAGCTGGCTTAGGCTATCTCCTTCTATCTGGCAGATGATCAGAGAGGAATACTTACCCAGGGAAAATTCTCGCCTTGGAAAATTTGCACTTGTAGTTGTCATATTGAAGAGTCCATGTTCTTCTCCCAAGGTGTAGTCATCTGAGTTCCCTCCTGGATCCAGTGACTTGTCATGGTTTGCCATATGGAGAGTGGTTCCAGTGATTAATTTATGCAGAAAAAGCATGACTTTATTGGGCACTGAGAGTGGGGATGGAAAACAGTGCTATAGCCTTTCATACATGGATGAAAGGATACATCCATACTTCACTACATATTACGTTAGAGTAAGCTCCTGCTACCTTTTGAGATGAAATATGGTGCATAGTTAAATGTAATGGTCTCTATGAGCCCAGATGCTTAAACACTGACTACCATTTATTGTTTATGTGGCATTGGAACAGATACTTAGTCTTTCTGTGCTCTACTTTCCTTGTGTTAAAATGAAAATGGCTTTTCTAGTACTTGCCACAAAGGGCTGTTGTGAAAATTGAAGGAAATGTTGTACACAGAGGAGAGTTCATGTGCTCTGTGAACAGGACCTTCATAGCTTACAACAGATACTCGGTACCTGTTAAGGGTTAAGGTTTCTTTTTTTTTTTGGAGACTCCTGTCATCCAGGACTAGATAAATATGATGAATGAACAGTTATCTCCCCTTCAAAATGCTCAGGACAAAAGTGCATTCAGTGCAATGCAGATACCAAACACACCCAGGCAGCCAGGGATCCTCTCCAAGGAGGCATCGAAACAAACACATTTTATTTATTTGGCCATTCTTTCATCCATCACACTTTTATTGAATGCCTAGTGTATTGTTTGGTTGAGAGAAAATTCCTTTTCATAAGAAGTTTACAGTCTAGCGGAAATAAACCAAGTGCTCAGATGGCTATTAAGCAGGACGGGATGAGAGAAGGGCTCAAAGTTCAAAAGAACTGCTAGGGGAAGGTAAGGCGTGTAGAGACCATGCCTACTTGGGAGGCTGAAGGTAGATTACATAAAGGAGGCATTGTCACAGTAGATTTGAAGGGGAGGTTGTATTGTTATAAGGAAGAGAACGACAGTCAGGGAGGGGGCATTGAGCTAGGACAATGCAGGGGCTGAGTGGCCAGAAGACACCAGTTTCTTCTACCATGGAATCTAGTGTTGACAAAAGAAAAAGTGAAAAAATGAAGCTAGAAAGATAACAGCAGACAGATATACAAATAATTGATAAGAACTGTTGAGCACATTGAGCAAAGCCAAAGTAGGACCAGTTCAGTTCAGTTCAGTCACTCAGTTGTGTCCAACTCTTTGTGACCCCATGGACTTCAGCACGCCAGGGTTCCCTGTCCATCACCAACTCCCAGAGCTTGCTCAAACTCATGTCTATCGAGTCAGTGATGCCATCCAATCATCTCCTCCTCTGTCGTCCCCTTCTCCTCCGGCCTTCAATCTTGCCCAGCGAGTCAGTTCTTTTCCAATGAGTCTGTTCTTCGCATCAGGTGGCCAAAGTATTGGAGTTTCAGCTTCAGCATCAGTCCTTCCAATGAATATTCAGGGCTGATTGCCTTTAAGATGGACTGGTTTGATATCCCTGCAGTCCAAGGGACTCTCAAGACTCTTTTCCAACACCACAGTTCCAAAGCATCAATTCTTCAGCGCTCAGCTTTCTTTATGGTCCAACTCTCACATCCATACTGACTACTGGAAAAACCATAACTTTGACTAGATGGACCTTTGTTGGCAAAGTAATGTCTCTGCTTATTAATATGTCAAGGTTGGTCATAGCTTTTCTTCCAAGGAGCAAGTAAGTGTCTTTTAATTTCATGGCTGCAGTTACCACCTGCAGTGATCTTAGAGCCCAAGAAAACAAAGTCTCTCACTGTTTTCATTGTTTCTCCATCTATTTGCCATTGAGTGATGGGACCAGATGCCATGATCTTAGTTTTTTTGAATGTTAAGTTTTAGGCCAGCTTTTCACTCTCCTCTTTCAGTTTAATCAAGAGGCTCTTTAGTTCCTCTTCACTTTCTGCCATAAGGGTGGTGTCATCTGCATATCTGAGGTTATTGATATTTGTCCCAGCAATCTTGATTCCAGCTTGTGCTTCATCCAGCCTGGCATTTCATATGATGTACTCTGCATATAAGTTAAATAAGCAGGGTGACAATATATAGCCTTGACATACTCCTTTCCCGAATTGGAACCAGTCTGTTGTTCCATGTCCAGTTCTAACTGTTGGTTCTTGACCTGCATACAGATTTCTCAGGAGGCAGGTAAGGTGGTCTGGTATTCTCATCTCTTTAAGAATTTTCCACAGTTTGTTGTGTCTGCACAATCAAAGGCTTTGGCGTAGCCAATAAAGCAGAAGGGAAGCAGGAGATAAGGGTTTAGCTGACAAGGCAGTAAAATGGCCTGGATGTCTGGTGATAGCCAGTGTCAGCATTTGAGGTTTTAAATACAGGAAGTGAGGAGATCAGAGCTTTGCTCAACTTTCTGTTTAGTGAGCCAAGCTGCCTACTTTTGAGGCCATACTGTTTTCCAGGGGAAAGCTCTGCAAACCTGAGTCTGTGCAAGGATCCAGTTCTAGAGGGATCCAGTCCAGGCCAGAAGAGGGAATGATGTCTTGGCAATCAGGAGTCTCCACTCAGAAATCCAGCTTTCATTCTAGACTTGTCCTTGGATCGGGATGGACTGTCATTGTGTGCTTGTGTGTGCTCAGAGGTGAGGGGAGAAAGAGAAACTGAATAGCAGAAACCCCTCTGCCAGTCATGTGACTTTCTGCACCATCTCCCCTGGTTCTCTCTTTTCTGCTGATACTTCCTTCTAAGATCCAAAAGGACATCACTGACTTTAACCATCTCTAGGGACAGATATTCCTGGGTGAAAAAGAGGGGCTTCTTGAGAGGAAATGAAAGAAGACAGAGATGTGGTTTTGCCTTAAAGTTTTCTGATGTGAACAGCTGGATTTTTTGAAATTGAAAAATGGGCCTTTCGTTTTGAAATAGAAAGATAGGACTGAAAGTGTGATGTAAGTGCAGGCGTTTGGAGTCCCTCCTGGAGAACACATAGAGGTGAGTATGGGTTCTCCAGAATCACCTTGGTGGAGGCTTTGGCTGGGAAGTGTGAGTGGAAAGGGCACAGAAATAGAAACCAGGCCACCTAGGGTCTTCTGTTCCCGTGTTTTCCAAAGGGCAAGTGCGAGGTGAGGTGATTTTAGACTATAAGGGAACAACTTGTTAAACAGTTACAGATCTCAAATGAGAACTTTTTTCCATTTCAAAGTTCTTCTGATGCAGTTAAGGAGGAGGTCTCAGTTTGGGGTCAGTGTGTCTTTAATACCTCTCCACACTCCTTGTTTTTCCCTTTTTTTTAAAAAAATACTTTTATTTACTTACTTGTTTGTCTGTACAGGGTCTCAGTTGTGAACTCAGGATCTTCAATCTTCATTGCAGCTTGTAGGATCTTCTTTGTGGCATGTGGGATCTAGTTCCTTGACCAGGGATTGAACCTGGGCCCTTGCATTGGGACTTTAGCGTCTTTGCCCCTGGACCACCAGGGAAGTCCCTCCACTACTTGTTGATTTCTCTTTTCAACAGATGCCGAGGTTTTACAAGGCAGGCATTATCAGTTCTAGAGGATCTCATCCTTGGCTCACACTACTATTTCCTGAAGAGAGCTTTAAAAATCACTTTTTCTGTTCTCCTCCTCCCCGCTTTCCCTGCTGGAATTCTGTTTTAGTAGGTCTGGGGTATGGCCTGGGCATTGGGACTTTTAAAAGCTCTCCAAGCAGCAGTTTCTAATTAGAATTTTACATTGTATTTATTAATCTATTTATGGCAAGGGATGCTGGTTTTCTGTTTCAGGTAGTGAAGTAAAGTTTCTACTAAATATCAATCGACTTAAGAAAATTGGTAAGCACCCATAAAAAAACAAAAAAACAAATAGTGCAGGTAGCATTTGAATATGGCAAAAACAAAATGTGCATTGAGCAAACTTTAATTTCTGACCTCTTGTTGGTCCAGTCTCCTCAAAAATAAAATGGAAATAATTACCCCAGGTCACCTTCTTAGTGGGTTTATGCTGGGAATCAAATGATTGAGCTTTTTTAAGTTTGGTTTGCTAAACAAATGTGAGGAAAGAAATAAGGCTGCAGGGAGGGCTAGCTGGCAGATTTACTCAGGACTGGATTTGCTGCATCTTGTTTAGTCATTAAGTTGTGTCTGACTCTTTTCGACCCCATGAGCTATAGTCCACCAGGCTCCTCTGTCCATGGGATTTCCCACTCCCACACTGGAGTGGGTTGTCATTTCCTTCTCTAGGGAATCTTCCAGACCTAAGGATTGAACCCACGTTTCCTGCATGGGCAGGCAAATTCTTTACCGCTGAGACATCAGGGAAGCCTTGGGGCATCTTAGACCAGGTTCTTTGGAAATCCTAATTTCCAGGTATTATTTTCTTTCTCTCACTGCCAGTTTCTCTCACTTTCTTTCTGGTCACCAGTGTGACCCACTGGTCTTCATTAAAGTTATCATAGCCTCCAGTAATGATTGATATGCTCCAGTGGTAAAATAAAGAGCAACTCAAAGTCCCACCAAGGCCTCCAAGGGTTACATGTTCTAACAGTAGCTGAATGTCTTGTGTTCCCACCCTCTCAGCCAGGATCTTCTAGATGTTAGTGTGCATGGAGGAAGTGCTGGCCTGGCTGTCTGTAGACTGAAACATAGTCCTGGTTCTGCACCTACCAGCTGAGTGTCTGCTTCCAAGGGCCCCTGTTTCTTCAGCAGGAAAATAAGGGGCTTGGACCAGTTTTAGATGAAGCCCAAACCCAAATGCTTTCCACATCAAAGAGGTAACCCAAATGTGAGGCTCTGCCAAGGGAATTGGAAGTGGGCAAGCCTGTGGTCAAGTGGAGAGCACAGTCTCACAATAAAGATATTCAGATTCAATTTCTAAAAACCATAGCATGGTCTAAACAATAATTCTGCAAGATGACAGTTGGCAGTTCTTAGCTGTGGTAGTTTCTAAGATCCCTTTTAGTTATAAAAATAAGTTTATGATAGTAAAGTATTCTAAAAGTTTCTGTTAGAGGTTTTTGAGATAATGACTATTCAGTAATACCCAGGGTGTTCCTTGATAATAAGACCTAACATTTGTAGTAAGAGCTAAGGTTCATATTGCCAAAGTCTCTAAAGCCATTATCTCATTTAATCCTTGCCACAGCCCTATGAGGTCAATTCTATTATAACTGCCTCATCATGAATAAGGAAATTGAAGCACAGAGAGTTTAAGTCTTTTGTATAAGGTCTCCAGGGCTTCCCAGGTGGTGCAAGTGGTAAAGAACCTGCCTGCCAATGTAGAAGATATGAGATGCAGGTTCGATCTCTGGGTCAGAAAGATCCCCAGGAGGAGGGAATGGCAACCCACTCCAATATTCTTGCCTGGAGAATCCCATAGACAGAGGAGCCTGGTGAGGTATGGTCCGTAGGTTTGAAGAGTCAGACACAGCTGAAGCGACTTGGCATGCTCGCACTTGAATATACTACTGTGATTTTTTAGCCCCTTCCATAGAGTTTAGTGGAGAAGGCAATGGCATCCCACTCCAGTACTCTTGCCTGGAAAATCCCATGGACGGAGGAGCCTGGTGGGCTGCAGTCCATGGGGTCGCTAAGAGTCAGACACGACTAAGCGACTTCACTTTCACTTTTCACTTTCATACACTGGAGAAGGAAATGGCAACCCACTCCAGTGTTCTTGCCTGGAGAATCCCAGGGACGGGGGAGCCTCGTGGGCTGCCGTCTCTGGGGTCGCACAGAGTCGGGCACGACTGAAGTAACTTAGCAGCAGCATAGAGTTTAGACATAATTATTGTATTCTCCAACTCAAAGTTGTGTCACATATCTTTTGTGTGCATGTGTGTCATGTATCTTGATGAATATACATATTTACGGGGGAATGGGACACATTATTTAAATTAGAACTTTAACAAAATGCTATCATTTATTGAGCACTTATGTAATAGAGTTCGGTGGAGTGCAGCCCTTAGCACTGTGCACTTGGTTGCTGTGCCATTGCCCCCTGCCCTGTCGGGTAGGCAAGGAACGGTTACCTGGGACCGGTATCGGTCCTGTTCAGCCGTTGGTTAATGCCACAGTGGGCCCCTCCCCCAAGCTACCAACTGTCAGTGAGTGACCGTTAGTGGTCCTGCTCAGCCATTGGTTGGTGGTGCAGTTGGCCCCTCCCACAAGCAACCAACTGTCAGTAAGCGACCGTTAGTGGCCCATTCAGCCAGCGGTGGTGGAGTGGTGGTTGTCAGCCAGAGAGTGAGGTAAGAGGCAGCTCCAGGCTTCACCAGGGCCCTTCAGCTCACCCAGCCTTGGATCAGTGGGTGAGCTGGGGGTCCCAGAGAAAGGCTGGGGACTGTGTCTCGTATGTCTCCAGAGACCTTGGCAAGGTCACGCACTGGCCAGGCCCAGCCCTTGAGGAGGTGGTGAACCTCTCCCCAGTCCCTGTCTCTGCGACCTAAAAGCAGTGGCCGTCTGCCTGGGGCACAGTTTGCGGGACCTGCCTCCGCCATACAGGTGGCCTGAGAAACGTGAGGGCCAGCTGGGCCCAGGTGCTGGCTCCCTCAGTGATGACAGCCGGGCGGGGTCTGGGGACCTGGTTCTGAGGGAGCCGCCCACTGAGCTCTGCCTCCGCTCTGCCAGGACCTGGACCTCAGAGGGTGAAAGTTGCACCCGGGACCTCACCCTTCTTGTCAGGGCAGAGAATAATATGCGTTTGGTAGCGATTTACCACCCACTCCAGTGTTCTTGCCTACCTGGAGAATCCCAGGGACGGGGGAGCCTGGTGGGCTGCTGTCTATGGGGTCGCACAGAGTCGGAGACGACTGAAGCGACAGCAGCAGCAGCAGCAGCAGCGATTTACAGGAACATGGTTTCCTGACCATGACCTGACCTCAAGAACAAAGGATCTGACACCAAGAAGTTTACAACAACTAACCTTGCCCCTCCGTCAGCTTTCCTAGAAAAGGGCTTTGCTGAAAGTTTTCAGGGAGTTTGGGGTTTTTAAGGCATGAGCCAACCATCTCCTTGCATGACCCTCAATATACCTTTCTCCGTTCCACACTCTGACAGTTTGGTATTGTCTGGCTTCACTGGGTGTGGTGTTGGGCACAAGGACTTGTGTTTCAGTAACACTTCCTGTGTTAGGTACACTCCCAGGTACCAGAGGCTTCAGACATCTTATTTCATTTAATCCTGAAAACAGCTCCCTGAAGTAGGTATTCCTGTTGCACTCACTTTATAGTGAGGGAACTGATGTTCAGAAGTGTGAAGTAATTTGACTGATGTTCAGAAGTGTGAAGTAATTTCACATAACTAAATGGCAGAACTTAGACCAAATTCAGGTCTGCTTGGTCACGATCTTAACCGTAATGTGATGCTCTCCTCCTCTCTCTAGCTCCAGATAGTACCCCCGGATGGATAATTGCTCTGAGTCTAACCCAAATTGATGATGACAGCAGTGATGATAATAATGGAGTACTATGGTGGGGGTTATGTTTGATTTGACAGTATTTGGGTTGTAGATTAGACTACCAAAGATGCCCCCAAATTGTAATTACTCCCTTGGGTTCAGACTTTGTGTGTGACAGACCCCACTTAAAATTCAGTATCTTTCTTAGGAGCAATAATAAATTAATGCCAATCATTGTGACTACATAAGCAAGAAATGGCCAGTTTTTATCATTAGGGAAGTAATGTTCTACTCTAATCAAGTAGAGAGAAAAAATTTGAAATAGTATGCTAGAAGGCAATTTGCTTCCCTGGTAGCTCAGAGGTTAAAGCATCTGCCTGCTATTCAGGAGAGCTAGGTTCAATCCCTGGGTTGGGAAGATCCCCTGGTTGAAGGAAATGGCAACCAACTCCAGTATTCTTGCCTGGAAAATCCCATGGACAGAGGAGCCTGGTGAGCTATACTCCACGGGGTAGCAAAGAGTCGGACATGACTGAGCGACTTCACTTTCTATACTCAAATGAGAAATTAAATATAATTAGTGGAAAGTATAGTTCACTTCCCTGGTAGCTTCCCTGGCAGCTACCTGGGTTTCCCTGGTGGCTCAGATGGTAAAGAATTTGCCTGCACTTCAAGAGACCCAGCTTTGATCACTGGGTTAGAAAGATGCCCTGGAGAAGGGAATGGCCACCCACTCCAGTGTTCTTACTTGTAGAATTCCATGGTCAGAGGAGCCTGGCAGGTTACAGTCCGTAGGGTCACAAAGAGTCAGGCATGACTGAGTGACTGCCACTTTCACTTTGCTTTTCTATAGTTCGCATAAACATAATGGGTAGGCCAGTGAGGGAAGGGTTTAATAATTGACAATAATTAGCAGGAAAGTTTTCTTGGGGTAGGTGGCACTTGTTATGTGTCTTGAAATCCTGCTTGACATAAAAACTGTATGTTTGTCTAATAATTCTGATTTCCTAAAACACTCTATAGTAATTTTTTTTCTGCCTCTAACAGTCTATCTTTCTCCATCTTTCTTCTTTCTCTAATTTTAAAAAATGTGACTTGAGTGAGGGCTTTATCTTCTTAAAGATTTCTCTCCTATATAGTGTTTAATGGCTTGCAGATCAGCACTTAATCTAATTTCAGTTCAGTTCAGTTCAGTCACTCAGTCGTGTCTGACTCTTTGCGACCCCATGAATCGCAGCATGCCAGGCCTCCCTGTCCATCACCAACTCCCGGAGTTCACTCAGGCTCACGTCCTTCGAGTCCGTGATGCCATCTAGCCATCTCATCCTCAGTCGTCCCCTTCTCCTCCTGCCCGCAATCCCTCCCAGCATCAGAGTCTTTTCCAATGAGTCAACTCTTCGCATGAGGTGGCCAAACTACTGGAGTTTCAGCTTTAGCATCATTCCTTCCAAAGAAATCCCAGGGCTGATCTCCTTCAGAATGGACTGGTTGGATCTCCTTGGAGTCCAAGGGACTCTCAAGAGTCTTCTCCAACACCACAGTGCAAAAGCATCAATTCTTTGGTGCTCAGCTTTCTTCACAGTCCAATTCTCACATCCATACATGACCACTGGAAAAACCATAGTCTTGACTAGACAGACCTTTGTTGGCAAAGTAGCAGTCCTAATACCTAAACTTAGAGCTACCATTGATGAGTTCAGTAATGGGTAGCTGACCCAGAATTAGCCAGTTGGATCAGTTTGTAGCATTTTTGAGATTCTAGTGAAAGTAAGTCTGGGTTCTTCTGTGGGTGTGTGCATTGTGAGATTTGAGATACTGAAGGTATGAGTAGCCATGTTCCTGGCTAATCCAAAGAAGAATAAAGTTGACCTTACAGAATGAAACAGATGAAAGGCACAAAGAGAGTCTTGGTGGCATTTAAGTTTCTGATTCCAGAGGTCTCTGAGATCCACTTTATGCACTGATTTGGTTGTTCAATCTTCACATGAATAATTTGTAATAATTCCCTCCCCCACCCCATGCCAATCTATCTTTTGCCCTTAGCTAGTTCTAGTTGAATTTTTGTCACATGCAACTAAAAGAGTCCTGATGAATATTTTATTGTAACTTCATATTGAAATAGAATAGAGATTATTTTACAGAGAAGAAAATGAAGCTCAGAAAGTAAAATGTAACCAAAATATTGAAAAGTATGAGTGGTAGATACAAAACAAATACCCACCCTTCTCACACTGGGAATGATGCAGGGAGGTGCAGTCAGCAAAAGTCTGCTAGTTTAGGAGACTCAGTGTATAAACTGTGCATAAAATAGCTTCCCATTGTTGCAGGTATTCTGAGTGCTCTGATGCAAGATTTTGCTATCATTTTAGCTTTTTTTTTTTTTTTTCCAGCAAGTTTGGCTTTTGAGAAAAAAGGAGGAAGCCCAATTCCGCCCAGCACCCACTTCCCATTTTGCTTAAGGTCCATGGGGTTACCCAGGTATGATATCGGTCAAAACTCTCTGTACCTCAGTGATGTAATACTGAAAAGGATGACTTTTGACAAGGACTAATTTCAAAATGAAACTGATTTGATTGTCTCACTCTTATCAAAGCCCACTCGAATCTGTATTAACCTAGGGACACCAAAATGTTCAGAAAGAACAATCCCTGGAGTTTGACACATTTTGCCTATGCTGTCTTTAAAACAAGAAAAGAAAACTTAGAACATTTAACGGTTTATCTCCTTTTTAATTTCAAATAAGACAAGGTGGTTTAAAAAGATATAAAATATAGGAAGACAAGTTAAATATAGAAGACAAATTTTAAAAAATGATACTAAGAGTTAGTAGTGAGGCTCATAAACAACAAATATAACACAGTCCTATATATATGTGGTAATTGATCCCAGTTTAGGCTTTAAGCTTTCTTCTCAGTGCAAACAAGGAAACAATCAATTATACAGTTTGCACTGTCCATTAGATAAACCAAATACTTGAGAGAAGGACAGCTATATCTGATCCTATGACCAAAAATAATGTGTCCCTGAGTTCTTACAAAGAGAGTATTGTGTTATATAATGTAAAAGGCCTCAAGTGCTCCTTCCAGGAGACCCAATGATGAAATTCACAGTCCTGGTTCTCATAGCTGGCAGTATTATATCTCAAATTTTAATCATCTTTATTATATTGTCATATCTACTTACTATGTTTAAAAAATTTTAACCTAATATATTTTTAACATAGGTTTCACTTGGATTCCATTTTAAACTAAAGTTCACCTTAGCAAGGTAGATGAACTAGTTCTGTTCTTCTAATGCCCTTTAAATTAGTTTATACGTATTAAAATAAAAAAGTCTAGCCTAAAATTTTCTAACGTACCTGCTTGGTGCTACACCGTGGAAAACACTGACTTAGGGAAAAAGAGAAATCCAACATTTGAATAACCATGACCTCATTATGTTTTAATAGCTTTCTCATGATGTATTTATGACCATCAGTGTTGAGAAAACTGAGGTCAAAAAATTTGCACAAGGTCCCACAAAAACTGAGCCAGGACACACCTCAAGTCTTCTGATGAAAGTTAGGTTCTAGCTTCTGGATGAATGCATGGAGGGCCTTTTGCTCAGATCAGAGTTCAGGCCCTGTTTAACTATTTGCCCCTTTGCTTCCTCCCAGAATGCCTCACCCCCTGCTTAGTCCATAGTGAGGCCAGCCTGTGGTTATTGGAACCCGGTCTGCCAGACCAAAGGGAGGAAGTCTGCCAGGCAGATGTGGAGCCCAAAAGAGGAACTTCTTCAACTGCTGTGGACAGCTCTAGCCCTTTATGTCCCTGTGGACTTTTGGGGAAGTATTTTTGTGGCTCACCAGTCTCTCGTTAGGCAAGGGCCACTTGTCCTGGGTTGTCCTTTTCTACTAGTGGAAAGTACAGCTCGGAGATTTGGAATAGTTGCTGTTTGACTTTTATTCTTAGCACAACTGTCACTATGAGCCTTTTTGGTAATATCTCAAGCTGAAGTTTGTTGCTGAAGATTGCAGAATTCCTTCTAAACTTTGGAACCGTTTTGAATCATAATTGGCAGTGGCTTTCTGATGGCATCTTAAGCAAACTCAGAGGAGAAGTCATTACTTTGTCTCACATGAATACAACACTGGGTAAATTACCTTGAACTTCTACCCAGGGGTGTGATCTACATTATTTCTGAGCTTTGATTTATAGGGTAAACCTTTTTCTTCCTTTTTTTTTAGTAAATAAAAGTAACATTTTCTGCTCTATCCTTCTCTTAAAGAGATTTTAAAGTCTTATAATTAAATTTTTTTATTATTTAAAAATTTTAAGTTTTGATATAATTGTAGATTCACATGCATCTGTATGAAATGCTACAGAAAAGTCCTGGGTACTTTTTACCCAATCTCGCCTAATGGTGACATTCTTAAAGAGAGTTAAAATTTGCTGAGATATAATTTATATATGATAAAAAAAACACTTTTTTATTGTAATATAATTGCTTTATAATGTTGGGTTAGTTTCTTATGTACAACAAAGTGAATCAGCTATCAGTCAGTTCAGTCACTCAGTCGTGTCCAACTCTTTGTGACCCCATGGACTGCAGCATGCCAGGCCTCCCTGTCCACCACCAACTCTTGCAGTTTACTCAAACTCATTTCCATTGAGTTGGTGATGCCATCCAATCATCTCATCCTCTGTCATCCCCTTCTCTTCCTGCCTTCAATCTTTCCCAGCATCAGGATATTTTCAAATGAGTCAATTCTTCGCATCAGGTGGCCAAAATATTGGAGTTTCAGCTTCAGCATCAGTCCTTCTAATGAATATTCAGGACTGATTTCCTTTAGGATGGAGTGGTTGGAGGTCCTTGCTGTCCAAGGGACTCTTAAGAGTCTTCTCCAACAACAGGAATATATAAATTTATACAGGAATGTATAAATGTGTAAATGCTATAACAGTCAAAATATAGAACATTTTCATCATTCCCAGAAGTTCTTTCATGCTTCTTTGCTATTAACCCCCTCTCCCCATTCCTAGTCCCGAGAAACCACTCACCTGTTTTCTGTTGCTATACTTTTGCCTTTTCTATACTGTCTTGGAGACAATCCCTGGAGTTTGACACATTTTGCCTATGCTGTCTTTAAAACAAGAAAAGAAAACTTAGAACATTTAACGGTTTATCTCCTTTTTAATTTCAAATAAGACAAGGTGGTTTAAAAAGATATAAAATATAGGAAGACAAGTTAAATATAGAAGACAAATTTTAAAAAATGATACTAAGAGTTAGTAGTGAGGCTCATAAACAACAAATATAACACAGTCCTATATATATGTGGTAATTGATCCCAGTTTAGGCTTTAAGCTTTCTTCTCAGTGCAAACAAGGAAACAATCAATTATACAGTTTGCACTGTCCATTAGATAAACCAAATACTTGAGAGAAGGACAGCTATATCTGATCCTATGACCAAAAATAATGTGTCCCTGAGTTCTTACAAAGAGAGTATTGTGTTATATAATGTAAAAGGCCTCAAGTGCTCCTTCCAGGAGACCCAATGATGAAATTCACAGTCCTGGTTCTCATAGCTGGCAGTATTATATCTCAAATTTTAATCATCTTTATTATATTGTCATATCTACTTACTATGTTTAAAAAATTTTAACCTAATATATTTTTAACATAGGTTTCACTTGGATTCCATTTTAAACTAAAGTTCACCTTAGCAAGGTAGATGAACTAGTTCTGTTCTTCTAATGCCCTTTAAATTAGTTTATACGTATTAAAATAAAAAAGTCTAGCCTAAAATTTTCTAACGTACCTGCTTGGTGCTACACCGTGGAAAACACTGACTTAGGGAAAAAGAGAAATCCAACATTTGAATAACCATGACCTCATTATGTTTTAATAGCTTTCTCATGATGTATTTATGACCATCAGTGTTGAGAAAACTGAGGTCAAAAAATTTGCACAAGGTCCCACAAAAACTGAGCCAGGACACACCTCAAGTCTTCTGATGAAAGTTAGGTTCTAGCTTCTGGATGAATGCATGGAGGGCCTTTTGCTCAGATCAGAGTTCAGGCCCTGTTTAACTATTTGCCCCTTTGCTTCCTCCCAGAATGCCTCACCCCCTGCTTAGTCCATAGTGAGGCCAGCCTGTGGTTATTGGAACCCGGTCTGCCAGACCAAAGGGAGGAAGTCTGCCAGGCAGATGTGGAGCCCAAAAGAGGAACTTCTTCAACTGCTGTGGACAGCTCTAGCCCTTTATGTCCCTGTGGACTTTTGGGGAAGTATTTTTGTGGCTCACCAGTCTCTCGTTAGGCAAGGGCCACTTGTCCTGGGTTGTCCTTTTCTACTAGTGGAAAGTACAGCTCGGAGATTTGGAATAGTTGCTGTTTGACTTTTATTCTTAGCACAACTGTCACTATGAGCCTTTTTGGTAATATCTCAAGCTGAAGTTTGTTGCTGAAGATTGCAGAATTCCTTCTAAACTTTGGAACCGTTTTGAATCATAATTGGCAGTGGCTTTCTGATGGCATCTTAAGCAAACTCAGAGGAGAAGTCATTACTTTGTCTCACATGAATACAACACTGGGTAAATTACCTTGAACTTCTACCCAGGGGTGTGATCTACATTATTTCTGAGCTTTGATTTATAGGGTAAACCTTTTTCTTCCTTTTTTTTTAGTAAATAAAAGTAACATTTTCTGCTCTATCCTTCTCTTAAAGAGATTTTAAAGTCTTATAATTAAATTTTTTTATTATTTAAAAATTTTAAGTTTTGATATAATTGTAGATTCACATGCATCTGTATGAAATGCTACAGGAAAGTCCTGGGTACTTTTTACCCAATCTCGCCTAATGGTGACATTCTTAAAGAGAGTTAAAATTTGCTGAGATATAATTTATATATGATAAAAAAAACACTTTTTTATTGTAATATGATTGCTTTATAATGTTGGGTTAGTTTCTTATGTACAACAAAGTGAATCAGCTATCAGTCAGTTCAGTCACTCAGTCGTGTCCAACTCTTTGTGACCCCATGGACTGCAGCATGCCAGGCCTCCCTGTCCACCACCAACTCTTGCAGTTTACTCAAACTCATTTCCATTGAGTTGGTGATGCCATCCAATCATCTCATCCTCTGTCATCCCCTTCTCTTCCTGCCTTCAATCTTTCCCAGCATCAGGATATTTTCAAATGAGTCAATTCTTCGCATCAGGTGGCCAAAATATTGGAGTTTCAGCTTCAGCATCAGTCCTTCTAATGAATATTCAGGACTGATTTCCTTTAGGATGGAGTGGTTGGAGGTCCTTGCTGTCCAAGGGACTCTTAAGAGTCTTCTCCAACAACAGGAATATATAAATTTATACAGGAATGTATAAATGTGTAAATGCTATAACAGTCAAAATATAGAACATTTTCATCATTCCCAGAAGTTCTTTCATGCTTCTTTGCTATTAACCCCCTCTCCCCATTCCTAGTCCCGAGAAACCACTCACCTGTTTTCTGTTGCTATACTTTTGCCTTTTCTATACTGTCTTGGAGAAGGATATGGCAACCCACTCCAGTATTCTTGCCTAGAGAATCCCATGGACAGAGAAGCCTGGTGGGCTGCTATCCATAGGGTTGCACAGAGTCAGACACGACTGAGGCAACTTAGCAGGCATGCATGCATTGGAGAAGGAAATGACAACCTGCTCCAGTATTCTTGCCTGGAGAATCCTAGAGACAGAGGAGCCTTGTGGGCTGCTGTCTATGGTGTCGCATGGAGTTGGACATGACTGAAGCGACTTAGCAGCAGTAGCAGCAGACTGTTTTTTGAATGGAATCATACACTATGTAGTCTTTTGTGTCCTTTTATTCACTTAGCATATTGTTTTTGAGATTCATCCACGTTTCTGACTAGTTTTTTCCTTTTTATTACTGAGTAGTACTCCACTATATGCCATAATTTGTTTATCCATTCACCATTTGATGGACATTTGTGTTGTTTCTGGTTTTGGGCTATTAACAATAAATATACAATAAACATTCCTGTATAAATCTTTGGGAGGACATATGTTTTCATTTCTCTCAGGTAAATTTCTTGGAATAGAATCACTGGGTTGTATGGTTAGTGTCAGGATAATGGCAACCTGGTAAAACAAGTTGGAAATTTTTTTTTTTTTTTTT